>CM062616.1:43774898-44219898 GCA_025617555.3 Puccinia polysora | reverse complement strand
AAAAAATAAAAAATAAAAAATGAAAAATAAAAAATAAAAAATGAAATAAAATAAAATAAAATAAAAATTAAAAATTAAAAATCAAAAAATCAAAATTAAAAATTAAACATTAAAAATTAAAAAATTAAAAAATAATAAATAATAAATAAAAAATAAAAAATTAGAAATTAGAAATTAAATGGAGTACCGTATGGGCCCCCATGCTCTGAGGGACCCTAAAGAAACCCCAGAGGCTGTGTGGGGCCCTACACGGCTCCCAAATGCCTGGAGCCGTGTACACGGCTCCCACACGACTGGAGCCATGAATTCAACATCACCCTTTTTATTTTTAATTGAATTAATAAATTTATCATTTATTTAAATTTTCTTATGTTTATACTTTGAATTTAATTGATTAATTTAATTGATGAATTTATCTTTTCTTTTTTATTTTTTAATTTCCATTTATTTTTTATTTTTTATTAAAATCAAACTAATAAATGATATCTAAAAAAAAGTTTAAAAAAATGCAAATATATATATATATAGAAGGGGCCCATATATAAAATAAAAAAAGGTTTCAAAAAACTTTTTGCAATTGCAATGGGTTGCCAACGGCCATTTGGGACTCAGATGGGTCCCAAACAGCATTTTGCGCCAGTTTGCAACCACATGGTTGCAATTTTAACATTTTCCATAAGTAAAAAATTAATTATATGATTATTAAATTAAAAATAGAAATAAATTAAATAAATAAATATATATATATAATAAATTAATTGGTTAAATTGAAAATATAAATATAAATAAAAAGATATATATAAATAAAATTAAATAAATAAAATCTACCCATTTTTATTGCAATGCACAGCCCAACATGGGTTGCATGGTGCAGTTTTCAACCCAAACAGGTTGCCTGGTGCCGTTTGTGACCAAAAACAGGTCGCATACTTCCATTCAAAACCCACCTCAGTCGCAAATGGCCTTCTGCAACTAAAATGGGCTGCAAATGGTTTTTTGATACCCTAAATGTATTTCAAATTGCACCACGCAACCCATTTTGGTTAGTAAACAGGTCTCAGGGGGTTGCAAATTTCGCATTGCCCCCAAAAATTCATTCAAAAATTAAAAAAATAAAAAAACATATCTCTCATTCCATTTTTGGATGCTTTTCTTTACCATGATGATTAATTTTTTTGTTGATTTGAGCGCTCAGAAATTTTAAAAGTCAATCATAGAGCTTTTGGATTTTTTGTTTTTTTTTTTTATTTTTTGGATTTTTTCCTAGACCTAAAAAAATTTATTCAAAAAATCAAAAAATTGAAACAATTCAAATTTCTCATTGCACTCTTGGATCCTTTTATTTTCCTTTTTAATTCATTTATTTGCTTATTTGATTGATTAAAAAGATTTGAAAATAAACAAAGTGATTTTCAATATTTTTATGAATCTTTGGAATATATTCTTACATCTTAAAAAATTCACTCAAAATATCAAAAAAAATTCAAAACAAACCAAATTTCTCATTGCACTTTTAGATGCTTTTATTTGAGTTTTGGATCAATTTATTTTTTGTAATTTAAGCTCTTGGATATCTACCAAAATGGCTTAAGGGCATTATTTTTTTTTCTTTTGGATTTTTTGAATGTATTCTTGGCCTCCAAAAATTGAATACAATTTCAAAACAATTCAAAATAACACATCCATTTCAGTGATTTTTTCACATATGTAATCAAAATTTCTTTCAATATTTTAAATAGAAAATCTGAAAAACGGCCAAAGACGCAGCAAAAAAAAATTCTGAATGCTTTTCACAAGTTTGATTCCTCAAATTATATATTAAAATGAAAAGAGGTCAAATGGAAAGGGGTATTCTATGTTTTTTTTTATTTTTTTCCTGAAAGAAATGCATAATGATTTGAAATATTCAAATCAGCATATTTATAGGAATGATTTTGATGTTTTCCAAAAATATTTTTTTAGTAATATCTGATGAATTATTTGTGTTTCAAAAATTAAATAAAAAAAGCACCACAATAAACCCATTTTTCCCTATTTCCCCCTTTTTGGAGCCCTTTGGAATGCATAAATTCAATATCAAGGTGAATTTTTTCCCGTGACCTCCACCCATTGTGGAGCGCCACAATCATCTTATAAATAACCACTTCATTTCTTTCCACACCACACCACACCACACCACACCACACCACTCATCACCAAACCACTCCTGTCATCAGCACACCACAAATTCACCACCACAAACTCACAACACCACACACCACCCATTGTCCATCACCACACCTAAATCAAAGCAAATCAAAAATCTACACCTACAAAACCAATCAATGTCAATTAAAATTTTCCATAAAATATTCAATTATTCATCTCCTCAACAATGGTTTTTGAAAATACTCAACTTTTAATCTCAAATCTTCAACTAATCAATAAACCTCAATAGATAATTTCAAGAAACTAATTTATATCTTATATAAAGTATCCCAATAAGGTTTTTCAATCAATTTCTTCTCAATATATTTATCAACTATAAAATCCTATCTTCATTCTTTTTTTAAAAAATATAGATTCTATTTTCACCATGGCTCCAGAAACCATCCACCCACTTTTCAGGAAGATTTTTCCAGGCCCATACTCCATTACCACATCTAATCAAACTATTGATTAAACTCCTCTTGCACCTTCCTCATCTAATCAAACTCCTGATTTCAATCCTCTGGCCCCTCCTCCTGAAATATCCTTTAATCAAAAGGAGGATCTACTTGATGCCATTCAATAATGGGAAAAGGCCCATGGATTTGCCATACTGTTGCACAGTGGTATATGAAACCATAGCACATGCAAATGGACTTGTCTTTCAGCCAGTATCTTAGACTTTTGATTAGAACTTTCCCCTTGATTTTTTGCAGTATTTAAAGGTATTAAAGTATCAGAGTGTGTAAGTTGTTAGCTGATGTTGTCTAGGAATGGCATTAACTTTTCAATGATGGTTCATCCTAGGTTTTCTTCATGAATGGAGATCCCCACTTCATGCAGTTGATTAATGGATTTCTTTATTTGGATAAAAAATTTCGGAATTTTCTTCTGATTGAAGGTAACCCGGAGAAATTCCTTGTAAACTCTGGCTCTATGTGATGCTTCTGAGGAGGCAAAAAACTTTAGAATTTTTTTCAAGATGGATTTGGGTTCCTCCTTATTCTTGTGATTGATTGTATGAATTTCAGGGTCTAGCTTGGAGATGATAAGGGCTGTAATGCTGAGATTGTTGAAAAATTTAAGATTATGGCCAGGTGAATATGGATGCAGTCAAGGAACTTATGAGTGGGTTCAAAATTCCCTTGGAAAAGAAGTTAAGTAAAATTTAGTTCAACACAAATGGAACAACTTGTTAAACCAGAGGTTGAAATAACAATAGATTTAAAAACAGCAATCCCCAGGCACCCAAGGCAACTGTGCCATATATTTGGTATGTTTTTGCCAAATTCAAACTTGGAGACTGACAGGGTAAATATTTTAATGGTTTTTAAAAATTAAAAGATAAGATATTAGTGCTGTGATCTATTAGAGAAAATTTATTTCTGTCCTTGAAAATGTTGAGGGAATTTTTAATTAGGGTAAAAATTGCTATTAGATCCCTCCAAAGTTTGGTTTCAAAGAGGCATTCCTTTAGGGAAAAAAGAAGATCCTTCAACTAGACTAGAAGCAAAAAATCTCTGTGTCCTAGTGCAAGCAGTTGACTAGTGGCATCCCCTTTTCTTATTGATAAAGGTTCACATTGCTGGAAATTGTTGAACAGAGACTTTCAACCAAACATATGGTGGGTAGCCCTGCATTCTAAAATAGATTTTTACTGGTGAAAATATTTGTGAGAATTCTTGGTCACATATTCTTGAGCAAAAGTGAAATGGAAATTGGTCATCTTTCTTCTGTTGCGGTTTTAGATGTGGTAACTTGAAATAGATTTTTTCTGTTTTATGCAAAGTAAACTTGGGATTATGCCACCCATTAGAACAAAACTAAAATACTCAAGGAGTGAAATCAATACTGGCATTGGTGACAAGAGCAGTGGAGGTGTGGTGACCAATTTTGGAAACCTCAGAAAGAGGGGAAATTATTGAAATTTTTTTATATATAATCTTTCATCTATCTATCTGAAGAAAGAATTAGTTGCTATGGAAACCTTTTTTTCTGTTTACCACCTTTGCCCTGTCCTAGTGGTCTAGGAAGGAGCCCTTGGGTGTTCAAGTCCCCAGTCCTTGTATTTCCCCCGGCCTTGAAATCCTCCTCATTGCGCCTGGTGCCCAACTTTGATTTTATTTTGGCCAAGCCCGCCCAAACAATCATCATTTTTATTTTCATCATTTAAATCTCACCATTGATGCCTCCCAAAACCAGCTTCCTCCCAAGAATCATCCCCACCCAGGTTTTCCCAAGAACTCTGGGCCAACCCATGATTCTTGCTTAAGTACATTGATCTCATGATCCCAAGACAGTCTCCACCCACAAGATCCTTGTTGCACATCTCCACTCCATTGTGACCAATTACATCCTCCAAGCCTAACTTTGCTTGATCTCCTCACATCCTCCTCTCAACTTTATGTCCCCTCATCCCTCTCCTATCAATTTCCTCCTCCAACCCCCAAGGATTAGCAATCTCCTCTGGCAAGCAAGACCAATCCAACCTCCCTTTTGCTAATCCACTGGTTGGTCTTCTGGCTGTTTCCCATCCATCTATCCTGCATCCACTCTTGCGGTTGTCAGCATGGTTTGCTGTTGCCCGGGAAGTTTGCCATCACCCGCCAGCTTGCTGCCATCTGTTGCCATGAATTTGCATCCGTTCTTGCGCAGATGCTCATATGCTGCCCGCTGTCATCCTTGATACTGGGCTGGTTTCCTTTCCAATATATTTTTTTTTTATTTCAAAATGCATCTTGTCACTATGTTTGATTGTTTTCATCACCATTTTTTTTTAAAAAAAATATTTTTTCTGTTCTCATATGTGTCATCCTCTTGTAAATAGTCTAAAGGGTCTCTTTCTCATAAAAGTAGGGGCTCTCCCCTGACTTTGTCCTAGATTTTCATCCATCATTTTATTATCATCATCTGAGTCAATCAATAAATCCCCGCAGAGTAGGTCCAGCTACCCTCTCCTGTTATGAGAAAATTTCATCATCTTTATCCTGGGTAAATCTATTATTTCCCCCTAATACTTCAGCCTCCATACTCAAATACTTGATCCGCCCCTATGTGGCTTTATTAGTTATCACCAACCAATAGCCTTGCTGGTTGAAGAAGAATTCATTTGATTGGATTCTTGAGTGTTTACACCACTCCTTGATCCCTTTTTTGACCATAATTGTCTTGAACATTTTTTCATTTTCTTTTCTGGAATCAGTCACATTTGACTAAGAGGTTTCTTCAAGCTTGAAACCTGGAGTGGTAAAACTCCCTTTATTTCTTTGAAGTTTAATTTCTCCACGCTAATCTTGAGTCCCTTGAGAAGTTTTGGGTTATTCCTGTTCAAATTTTTCATGGCTTTTCTTTGAGATATTCATAAAAAAATTTTATTTTTCTTGTACAGACACCCACAGTTATCTGGTACCCTTCAAGCGCTTGATTTATAAGAGTTAGGCTGGTTCATTGAGAGCCTGGAGGTTGGTTGGGAATGAGTTGATCTTTCCTAATCTTCTTCTGAAAACCAGAGTTATTAGCTTGTTGGAGTTGTTACTTAAAACTGCCTTGTTCTTTTGAACTCTGAAAAAAATCTAACTTAATTTTTTAATTATTTTACCAAACCATCTTGCGTCAGATAGTGTTCTTTTGTTGCTAAAAATTTCTATCAAACTCATCCATTACTGTTAATTACTTATTCACAAGGTTCTGTACCTTGATTCTGCTTACATTTAAATATTTTTGTAGCACCCAGGAGGGCAGCCTAAAAAGCACCTTTCCCCTCCAAATAAATGCCTGAGTCCAGCACTTTTTGAAGTCTTACATTTGGTCCCCCGGGCTGGGATCAAACAAGAAACCTTGGGATTTTCAGTCCAAACTTTTGGAATCAACTCTGAAATCCAATCCTTTTTCTTTTCTGTTTTCTTTTTCTTAGATCTGATATGTTGAGGAAACTTATACTAGAAGTAATTCCTCCCAATTGTGCACCATCTGGGAAAGATTCTTGTTGTTTTTTTTAAACCCTACTCTTTCCACACTTGTAAGCCATTTTGTAAATCTGCTTTTTGGATCCCCCAGGAACTCTGTTATTTGAAATTGAATTGAGGGGTGTTTCCTCAACCTCTCTTTGGAATGAGATGGTCAAGATCAAACCCCAGAACAAGAACTTATGGTTCAATGGGAAAGATTTGGAATGTTTCTTGTACTCTTAAAAAATAGCTGCTGAAGTGGATGGGGAAATTGAATACAATGTGGCCTACCAGTTACAATTTTTTATCTCCTTGGATGAAATTATGGAAGTAACTTAGTCTTTCAATGGATTCAAATCCCACAACTGGACCCTTCTAAGGGAAGCAATGTTTGCATATTGGTAAGAAATAGATGTAGCTTAAAATGAACAAATGGTTCTTGTAAAGAGACTGAAAGAAAATAGAAATTGAATTGAAGCAGAAGCTGAGGAATGATGAATAGTCACAAGAGAATAAGATAGAAGAAGTATGAAAAAATGAGATAAAGAGACAAATCAGACCAACTAGGTGAGGAAGGACACAGTGAGATGAGGGTGGTCTAGATTGAATTTGAGAGGGTGGAAGTAATACAGGTTGGTTGTTGGCATAAAGGTTTGAGTTTTTGATGGGCTGTATGCTGCAATTGGAGCAGGTTAGTTAAGCAAGATCTTGCAAGTGGTGTTGATTGCAATATTACCAGGCAGCCACCAAAAGAGGCAAGAGGAGTAGTTCACAATGAGATGAGGTTGGTATTGGTGGTTAAGCCAGCTTGCAGGCAGGTTGAGTGGGCTGAGTAAGCAGTTGAGATCATTCAAGAAAGAATGAGAAAACGGAAGAAGATAAAAGCAAACAGACAAAGAAGAAAGAAAGAAAAACAAAGAAGTAGAAGAGAAGATACAAGAGAATCTGATGGAGAAGAAGATGGCGACCGGACTAGCATTTTTGGTGAGAGTGTCAAAGGTGCGGAGACCCCAACTGAGACTAAATTGTCCCAAAGCTGCCCGCATCTCATTGGTGGAAGTTGTGGCTTTGAGTTTTCTCCCCGGTTTCTACCAATTTGTGATCTCACTGTGAAGTCTCTGAGAGTGTGGCAGGGATTTCTCTGTGAGATGTCAACAGGTCTCATGTTGTTGTGTGGAGATTGGTCCTTAGAAATCAAAGGTTTCCTTGCAAACTTTGATGGATGATTATGGTGGAACAGACCCCTGCTCAGATTACAACCTTTAGTCCTGTCCTCTTGATTTCTTCATTGTCATCTTGGTAATTCATTTAAAACAGTTTATCTTGTTGTCAATTCTGGTTCTCAGCTCAACTTAACTTGGACTCTATGGCCTGCAAACTCAAGCTTAGTCTTAGTGTCAGCTTCAATTCTACGGTTTATGCAATAGGCAACCAGTCTTGTGAATTGGTTGGTATTGCTGAAGATGTTGCAGTTTGAATTAGTCAAAATATTTTTCAAACTCTTGATTTTTAGATGACCCATTTGGAAGGTCCTATGATCCCGGGTTGAAAATTTCTAATGAATTGTGGTGCTCCCCTGCTGTTTTATGATCAATTTGGGGAGAGAATTCTCCTCCCTGATGCTGATGGAAGAAATATTGAAGTTTCTCTCTGCTCTTTGGGAAAAATATTTACCTGGTCATCCTTATAAATCAATTTTTAAGGGGAAGCAGAAGGATAATTCTAATTCCTCTCATTTTTTATTGGAGTAGTTGATCCTACTGATAATTTTAGTTCTTCTCAGCCTTGAACTTCAAAGCAAGGATCAACTCTCACCCCTGAGGTTTATTTTTCTTTTTTCTCAACATTCTCTTCTGATCTAGAAAGCATGAAAAATCAAAAAATTGTCAAAAAGAAAACCCCAAAAATATTCCTACTCTGTCTGGATCATCCATGTCTTCTTTCCTTGTACCCTTTAGTCTGATCAATCCTCTCCCAGTTTTGTTTCAAATCTCCGCAATGAGTATAAACTAGATCCTGATCTCAATTCTATTCTTGTTGGTTTTTGTATGGAGGAATATGGGCTTTAGTGGAGGCAATTTGGGGCAGAAGTAAGTCCTCCCAATTGTGCACCGCTAGGGCAATCTTCTACCATTGTCTTCAAAGCCTTATCAGGTGCCACACATGTAAGCAAATGTTTTTCTCCTGGTTCTTCTTTTATGGAAAAGGCACCCTTCAAGCAAATTGCAGAACATACAAAGTGGAAAATGTTCAAACTTGGTCTCAGTTTTTGTAGTCAGGTCCCACTAGTCAATTTTGAAGGAAACAATAAATTCTTCCCTTTTCTTCCAAGTATAAACCAGTTTCAAAAAAGGTCCAAACATTCAACCAGCCAATGCTTCTCAACCCCAATCCTCCTCTCATGCACCCTCCCTTATCTTGTGATCCTTACTGTGGTTTATCCCAATCTCTTACTTTTCCCTTTGTTCCCAATTACTGTGTCACTTTAGAATGTCTGAAAGTATTCAACTTTGGTCCTGATGGATGGCTTCTTCCTGATGAGTTGAATTTGATAAAAAATTTCTTATCTCTAAGGGAAAAATGTATTGCTTTCTGTGAGGAAGAGAGAGGTCTCTTGAAAGAATCCTATGGCCTCCCTTATATCATCCCTGTAGTTGAACTTGATCCTTGGCAAAAGAAAAAGATTCCAATCCCTGCTGCTAAAGTCAAAAAATTTATAAAGTTAGTCCTCAAACAAGTTTTTACTGGTCTATATGAAAATTTAACTTCCAGTTATTCCAGTCCTGTCTTCTGCCTCCTCAAGAGTAATTCTAAACTCAGAGTAGTTCATGATCTTCAATCTCTTATCAAAGTCACAATCAAAGACTCTGGTATCCCTTGTGCCACTAGAGAATTTGCTGAATCTTTCCGTGGGAGAGCTTGCTATGGTCTAGGGGAAAGTATGAGTGTTTATGATGAACAATCCTTAAATTTTATCTGTTGCAATCTCACTACTTTTGATACTTGCCTTTGTTGGTTTCAACTCACTCAATTGATTCAAGTTTCCCCTAATTTGGTTGCAGTCTATCAGGCTCAGATGATGTGGATCCTCCAGGATTGAATCCCTTATCATGCTGGTATCTTTATTGAAAATGGCAGAATTGAAGGTCCCCTTGATGACTATCATAATGTGCTCTTACCTTGGCATTCAGCAATTTTGTTTTTTCTTCTGGGAATATGCTACTAATTTGGAAAGGATTTTTTTTTGAATGGAGGAAACTGGACTTACTGTCTCTGGATCCAAATTGGCTGCGTGTTTCCCGCTCTGTCAACTGTTGGTCATGTGGTATGCAAGGAAGGAAGAAGTTTGGCACCAGCCAAAGTCAAAAAGGTAATCTCTTGGCCCACTCCAATCAATCCTACTGAAGTTAGAGGCTTTCTAGGTGTTGTAACTTATTTTTGAGTATTTATCCAAAATCTTTGCTCCCTTGATGTTAAAATACATATGCACTTACGCGTGTGCTACATATGAGTGTAATCCAAATGAGATTTTCATGTGGGCCTCTGCGGCCCATTGGACACACACACAAACCATATGTGCCTGTGTGGATGTCACGGATTTTGGGAAACTGGCCTCAAAAGCGTGAAATAGGCCAATTGGTACACGGGCCCCAGCGGGCCCTGTGGGATATGTGGGCAAATACAGCCAGATGGGCTTGTATGGGAATAATTGGGCCCAAGGTTTATTTTTGACATACTTGGCCAGACGGGCTGGCCCACCAAAGTATGTTAAACTCACTTTTTGGGCGTGGGGAGGCCCATTGGGGCCCCTGTATTTCAGCCCATTTGGGGCTGCCACCTGTGTTGCGGCCCGCTTGGGGCCGCTGTTTTTGCTTTTGGCCCATTCATGGGGCCTGACGGCCCGCGCGGGGCCATTGTAGGGGGCAGAGGGACTCAAATGGAGTCCCCCCACCCCAGTTGCTGCTGGCAAGCCGGTCGCGGCGCCGGGCTGGGTGGCGACCGGCTGTTGGAGCCACAGAGCTGGGGCCAATGGCCCTGGCTCTTCCCCCTCCCCTTGCTTGCTATTGCAAGGAGGAGGAGGAGAGCTGGCTGGGTCAAACCAGCCAGTGACCGGTCGGAAGAGGCAACCGGTCAGGGTGGGGGGGATCTCATTGTTCCCCCACTGAATGTGGTGGCTGGACCGGTTGCAGCAAGGCAACCGGCGGTGGGGGGAAATTGACCACCCCTCCACCATCAAAAGGGGTGCTCTCCCCCCCCCTTTACCAAGGCGGAGGAGCAAAGGCCTGGAAGGGATTTGACCACCCCCCAGCCCACCTTCCTTGACAACGCCCTGGAGGTATGACCTCCAGGGCCCCCGGTAGGGGGATTTGACTGCCCCCTCCAGGGATTTGAGAGAAAGGGGGGGGGGCATGTCTGCCAGTTTCACCCCCCCATGTGTGTCTGAGACCGGACCCAGGTTTGTTCTGGGTCCCACCTGGCCATCTGTATGGCCAGGGGCTGGTTGCATGAGGCAACCAGCCAGCATGTGAGGTAACAGGGCCAATTTTAACAGACAACCGGCCAGGGGTTTGAACAGCTAAGGGGCTGGTTCAGCCCATTATGGTGGAAACACCAGAAATGACCCAAATAGGCTGGTTGTAAGGGTACGGGGACTGATGCCATGCGGGCTGATGTAGCCCAAACCAAGTAACAACGCCTGTAGAGCTTTTAGAGCTCTTTTGGGGCGGAAAATTTGCCTTTTGGCTTGTTGTATCATGGGCTCACAAGAGGTCAATCTTTTGTACTTAAGGAGCCCTTCTCCCTGCTTTTTTCCATCATCCATTCATCATCCAATCAAATTAATCACCAATATCATCCAACGTATTTCCCCATTGTGAGAGCCCATTAGCAATTATTGACACAAGGTTTCCAGCATTTCTCTTGCTTTCAATACTGCTCATTTTCCTAAGCTAATTTCTGGCCATAATTATAACACTTGGGTCATCTAACCAGGAAATAAGGTGAATGTATTTGGACTCAAGATTGTGAAAATTCTTTTCAGTTGCTGAAAAAGATTATTGGTAAAGACATAGTTTTGAAAAAGATCTCTTACAGAACTGGAGCTTGCAAGATCAAGTTGGATGTCAATTCTAGCTATCAATCTGCTGGGGCCACTTCTTGCTCAGGAGGATTAAAATTGTTGGGACCGTACTTCTCTCTTTGAATATTTGTTTTTTTCAGATGTAGAATCCAGATAATCTCAAACAAAACTCAAACTCTGTGGTGTGGCTTTATTTTTGAAGAAGCTCCAAACAGTTCTCTGGGGACAAAATGTGGAATTAAAATTTGATGCTCAATCCCTCATTGAACTGATCAATGCTTTCAGCCTCCCAAATGTCCTATGACTTTTTGGGTGGCCTTTATTCAGCTTTTCTCTTTTGATATTGATCACAGGCTTGGAAAATCTTTTACCATGCCTGATGGTTTATCCTGAAGTATTTTTGGAGATGAGGAATCTTATGTGGGGGTAGATTTAAATAAAGAAGATCCTTTAATACATCCTATCTTCTCCTTCTCCTCTCAAGATTATTCTGGCTTTCAGAAAGGGTTTGGGCTTAAATCACAGGAGTACCTTTCAACTCTCCCAAAAACTCCTGATCTTTCTGCTAAATAATGTCAACCTCTTAAAAGAAAGTCCTCTAATTTATTTGTACAAGACTCTAGACTTATGAAAATATGGAATCCTTGTGCTCCCATTCTTTTTAGTATCTCTTCTAAACAAGATTTGATCCTTGAAAGTCAGCATGAAGGTCTTGGCCATTGGGGAGAAACCAAAACTTATTTAAAATTATCCAAACAATTCTGGTGGACATATCTGAACAAATCTGTTTCCCAATGATGCAAGAGTTGTGAAGTTCTTCCAAAACATGATATTAGGAGCCCAGCTGAAATTTTTTATCCTACTGGAGAGTCCACTTTCTCTGGAAGGGTTGCTATGGATGTGGTTAACATTAAGGCAGGTGGCGCTCAGTACCTCATTGTGGCTAGAGATGATTTTTCTGAATGTTTTTAAGCCAAATTTCTTAAAAATCTTAGCTCTGAATCAGTTTCAGCTTTCCTTCATGAGACTTGGAGAATTCATTACAGCTTGGATCAATGTTGCTCTACTGATGTTGGCTCTGAATTTGGTGGCAAACTTGCTCAAATGATTCAATTTCTTCCTGGGCAACATAGATTTACTACTACATATTATCCTGAAGGCCAAGGCATGGTGGAACAAGGCCATGCTCCTTTGAAGGCTGCACTTGTTAAACTGGCTGGTGAAAGTGGCGAGAATTGTGGCAAATTCCTTCGTCTTGTTCTATTCTGTGATCAAATCTCAACCAAATGGACTATTGGCTACTTTCCTTATGAAATCATCTATGGTCAAAGAGCACATATTCTTTTGGATCTGGAAATGGAATCCTTCTTGGGTATCTCATGGGAGGAGGTGTCTTTGAACACTGATCTATTAGTTGCTAGATCCAAGAAACTTGAGCAAAGTGAATATTTTTTTGATGAAGCTTTTCAGAAGATGATGGAATCAAGAGGAAAAGTGGTTCATTATTGGGAACATAAGAACTAAAATTGAATCAGAGATCCCTTAAATCCTGGTGATGTAGTTTTAGATTATAATTGATCCTTGGAGACCCAGTGGGGAAAGCTTTTCTTGAATGTCTGGAATGGTCCTTATTGTATAGTTTTTCAATTCAGAGGTGGATGTTATGTTTTTTAGGAGCTGGTTGGTACTCTGTTTTCCAGAAGATTCTCTGCTGATCAAGTTAAGAAGTGTCATTTCTGTGGAAACAACTTATCCCAGAATGAAGTCCTCCCAATTGTGCACCACCAAGGCCACCTGCTGCATTTTGTTTTGAAACTCTAATTTATGCCACATACATGATAACTTGGGAAACCCTCCTCATTTTATCTCTGCCTCTTCTGGGGCTTCTTTTGATGGATAAAGATATTTTTAAACTCTTCAATCACTCTCAAGATCAAGAAATGGCCATTCTTCTGTTTCAATTTCTTCTTTTCCCTCCTTTTTTTTGATATCTTCAAAATCAAGATGAAGACTAGGGACATTCTTTAAGTTGGTGAGAGATTTGGTGAAAATATGAGACACCTCAGAAAAAGGGGAATTTTTTTAAATTTTTTTATATATAATCTTTGATCTATCTATCTGAAAAAAATTCTTTTTTGCTAAGGCAACCTTCATTTTTTCTGTTTTCCAAAATTCCCCTGTCCTAGTTGTCTAGGATGGACCCCTGGGGTTTTCAAGTCCCCAGTCCTTGTGTTTGTATCCTCCTCTATTCTCTTGGCACCAAATTTTGATTTTTTTTGGCCAAGTGCGCGCATACAATCATCATTTTCATCTTCATCATTTAAATCTCATCATCAACTCCTCCCACCACCAGCTTCTTCCTGAGAATCACCCCCCCCCCCCCAGGTCACCCCAAGAGATCTGGGCCAGCCCGCGGCCCTTGCTTGAGTCTGACAATATCTGGTACATCTTTGATCCCCTGATTGTCTCCACCCACAAGCTCCTCCTTGCATATCTCTGCTCAATTGCAATCAAGTACACCCTTCAAGCCTGCCTTTTCTTGATCTCCTCACATCATCCTCTCAAATCAATCTCCCCTCATCCCTCTCCTATTGATTTCCTCCTCCAACCACCAAGGATTAGCAATTTCCTCTAGCAAGCAAGACTGATCCGCCCTCCGTTTTGCTCATCAACCAGTTGGTCTGCTTGCTGTCACTCATCCATCTATCCTGCATCCCCTCTGGCAGTGTTCAGCGCGGTTTGCCATCATCCGCCAGCTTTCTGCCATTTGTTTCCAGGAATTCTCATCCACCATTGCTTGGTCTCTCATCTGCTTCCTGCAGTCATCCTTGAAACCAGGCTGGTTTCCTTTCCCATCTTTTTTTTTCTGATGTCACAGTTCATCTTGTCACTATTTTTTATTATTTTCATCAACCTTTTTTTTAAAAAAATAAATGATAATAATAATAAAAAAATCTTCCGCTCTCATATGTTCCATCCTTTTTTGACAGTCAACAGGTTATCTTGCCCATAAAAGGAGGGGCCCTCTCCTTCCTTTGTCCCATGTTTTTGTCCATCATTGTTTCATCATCATCTGAGTCAATCAATAAATCCCTGCAGAGTAGGTCCATCTACTCTCCCCTTTTATCTGAGAAAAGTTAGTCATATTGATCCTGGGTATATCTATGATTTCTCTCTGATTTTTGAGCCTCCATACTCACATCCTTGATTGATCCCTATGTGGCCTTATCCATTATCACCAACCAATATACTTTCTGGTTGAAGAAGCATTCATTTGAATGGATTCTTGAGTCTGTTTGTCCACTCCTTTGTCCCCTTTTTGACCATTCTGGTCTTTATCATTCTTTGATTTTCTTTTCCAGAATCAGTAACTTTTGACTCAGAGGTTTCTTTAAGCATGAGACTTAGAGTGAAAAACCTCTCTTTATTTCTTTGAAGTTGAATTCCTCCACGTTACTCTTGAG
Organism: Puccinia polysora; assembly: GCA_025617555.3. Lineage (NCBI taxonomy): Eukaryota > Fungi > Basidiomycota > Pucciniomycetes > Pucciniales > Pucciniaceae > Puccinia > Puccinia polysora. The sequence goes on along the minus strand of CM062616.1, from coordinate 44,205,220 downwards.
TCCCTTGAGAAGTTGTGGGTTATTCTTGTTCAAATTTTTCATTGCTTTGATTTCAGAGCTTCGTAAAACAAATTTCTTTTTTTTCAACAGCCATGCACATTTATCTGGTACCCTTCAAGCGCTTGATTTCAGAGAGTTGGGAAGGTTCATTGAGAACATGCAGGTTGGTTTGGATTCAGCTGATTTTTCCCAATCTTCTGCTGAAAACCAGAGTTATTAGCTTTTGGGTATTTTTACTTACAACTGCCTTGTTATATTGAACTCTGAACAAACTGTAACTTATTTTGTTCAAGTATTTTCTCACACCATCTTGCCTCAGATAGTTTTTTATGTTGCTACCAATTACCATCAAACTCATCCCTTACCATTGATTCCTTATTCACAAGGTTCTGGACCTTGATCTTGCTAAAATTTAAATATTTTTTTAAAACTCAGGAGGAAAGGCTAAAAAGCACCTTTCCCCTCCAAAGAAATACCTGCAGCAAGCACTTTTGGAGTCTTACAGCGGAAATTGATGAATTTTTATCTGCTGGTCAATTTTTTTCAATAAGATGATGTACATAGATTCTTAAACTTGTAAAGGTAATGGTTGGTTTTTCCATGGCAACTATATCCATGGCCAATCCATAAACAACATGATATATTGAGGATATTTTCATAGCTTTCCAAGAATGGAATAGGTAAGAATCTTTTTTGGTATCTCAATGTTAATTGTGGAGACATCCATGCATGCTTTTGGAAATCTGTGAAGGAACTGTTTCAAATTGCCTTGGTATTCCAGTGCCATCCATGGCATCCAAAATTTTGCACAATTTAAGACTGAAATTGAGGCGTATTGGTCATTGATTTTTTCCCAAAACAAATTCATGTTCTTCATCCTGGTTTTGTTAGTCAAAGAGATGAATAAAATCTGATTGATATGACTGTTGATCACTCCTACAGAATTTTAACTCAAAATAAATTGTTTCAAATTCCCTTGGTAGTCCAGCCCCATCCATGACATCCAAAATTGTGCAAAATTTAAGGCTGACACTGAGGCATATTGGTGATTGATTCTTTCCCAGAGTAAAGTGATTTTCTTCATCCTTTTTTTGTTAATCACAGAGATTAATCAAGTCTGATTCATATGAATTTTTATTGCTCCTTCAGCTTTTTAACTCAACTTAGTCAATTTATTAATGGCTTCTGCCATTGCATCTTCAACGGGCTCCTTCTCACAGACATCCATGAGATACTTTGATAAAATTTTAACCTTCATAGGCATCTGCCTTTTTCTAAAATTAGCACCATTAAGAATTGGTAAATTTTTGCTGTCCTTTTGCTCTTTCTCTGCCATGATGAAGGGAGGAGTTTTGTCAAATTCACTCTTACTAGATGATTTTTCTGGAATTATAGAGCATTTGGCAACTGTGAATCTGTTAGAATTAAAAGAGCTGGAAGGTTTTTGAATTCATAAGATCAGATAAAAATGAATGATATAAAAAGAAAAAGAAAATTCAGGAAATAAAGTATCTGAAAGGTGAACAAAAAGGTTAGGATCCTTTTTTACAAATGGAAGTAGGCTATGGTTAAGGAGAATAGTGATTTGAAGTTTAAATAATTAGCGGAGTGATGATGAGAGAAAAAACAAAAGGCTTTTGTTAACAGTATTCATACACAAATGTTGTGATTCTTGTGAGTATTTTTGATGAAAAGAAGATACACAGTGATGAGAGAATGAGAAAAAAAACACATAAAGAGGTAGGTGCAAACATGAAAATTGGAAATAAATTAATGAAACATGCGGTCATGAGGTCATGAGAAATCAGAAAAACAGAGGAATATAGTAGAGAAAACAAGTCCAAGATTCATTAAATCTGTAATCTTAACACTCTTAGCTTAACTCTTCAAGTGGGTGCCCTTATGAGAATTTTGAGGAATGTGGATCATAAAGTTGCTCTTTGGAATAGAAATTGATTGATTGTGTTAAGATTTGGAGCAGCTATTGTATTTTCCAAGATAGCTATAGGTGATTGGTTCCATATTAAAAGTGGTGGTCATTCAAAATTTACCCTTGATTTCCAACCCAGACAAAAATTGTATCCTTTTCAAAACAATTTTTAAAGAGTTACCAGTCAATTTGGAATTCTCATTGAAAACTAACAGATGATTAGTTCAGACAGTTCCAAATCTTGCTATTTTTCTTTGAGATCCATGTTTCACATTTAGCCAGTTATATGTTAAATTGTCAAGGTATAGATCCAGTAGTTAAATTTGGATGACAGTTTCACATAAAACTAAAAACAATATTTCATTCAAAACTGACAACATCATTTACCATGAGGTGATAAATTCCATTCATCACTGAAATTAAATACTGATATTTGGATGATATATAATTTGTTTTACTTGTTTATCTGTTGAAATACTTGAACAATTGTTAATGTCATTATTTTTTTTAATCCATTCCCCAAAATTTCCACTTGATTAAAATTATTTAAAAAATTGCATTTGTCTCTGTCAATTTTTTTTATACAATCCATTCCCCAAATTTGGGGGCAATATCCCAGTTACTTTTTATAATGAATGAATTAGGTTTCAGAACCTCATCACTTCTGCTTCTCATTAATCCTGCGTCCCTGCCTGCATAAGAAAATTAGTTTATGCACAGTTATTTTTATGGAGCTGCTGTTGGAATTCTTGATGAATTATTACTACCAGTGAGCTAGAGGAACAGTAAGATGAGTATATGTGCACCAATGGTCTTGATGTCATAGGTCTGAGTGCCAAAAAGCAAATGAAGTCAATATGAGAGGTAAGAAAAAAAGTGCCTTAGTTGTTGTAGTTGTAAAAATCACCCACTCAAATATGAAAGACCTCCAAAAGAGCTGTTTAGGTCCCCCCATCATTTCCATCTCACACTTTGGGGGACCTAAAATTGTAAGCTATCTTTCTTTTCCATTCTCTGCTCATCTCACACAGTCTTATATAAATTTATCTACTGGTGTAAGACTTCAAACAGAGCTAATCCCTAGGCAGTTCTGTGGAGGGAAAAGGTGCTTTTTAGGCTGCCCTCCTAACAGTTACAATAATATTCAAATGTAACCAGAATCAAGGTCCAGGAACTTTTAAATAAGGAATCAATATAAGGGATGAGTTTGTTAATAGTCAGTAGCAAAGGAATCAACACTATCTGAGGCAAAATGGTGGAGGGAAAGACTTGAACAAAATAAGTCAAAGTTCTTTTCAGAGTTCAATGGAACAAGGCAGTTGCAAGTTACAACGTCCACAATCTAATAACTCTGGTTGTCAGTAGAAGATTTGGAAAGACCAACTCAATCCCAACCAACCTCCGGGTTCTCAATGAACCTGCCCAACTCTCTGCAATCAAGCGCTTGAAGGGTACCAGATAACTGTGGGTGGCTGAACAAATCAAAGCAATTTGTTTGTGAAGCTCTAGAAGAAAAGCAATAACAGATTAAAACTATAATAACCCAAAACTTCTCAAGAAACTCAAGAGTAGCAGGGATGAATTCAACTTTAAAGGATAAAGGGAGGTTTAAAACTCTGGGTTTTAAGCGTAAAAAGATCCCTTCAATCAATTGTGATTGGCTCCAGAAAGATGATCAGGAAGGATCAAGACCATTATGGTCTGAAAAAGGGATCAAGAGTGGTATAACAAACTCAAGGATTCCAACAGGCAGAATTCTCTTCAACCAGCAAGGCTATGGTTGGTGATAAGGATCAGGGTCACAGATGGACAGATCAAAAATTGGAGTATGGAGGCTCAAAGGATCAAGGGGCAATCAACAGATATACCCAGGATAGAGGTTGCAGATGAAAGGGAAGAGGCCCTTTGGAATGATCAGATTATTTATTATTATGTTGGATGGATCAGATGAGATTGATCCAAAAAGGCAGGGGAGAGCCCCTCCTTTTATAGAACAGAGGCCTGTAGGCTATTTACAAGAGATATTTACAAATGAGATTGATTTTTTTTTTTTGCAGATGGGCGCGGGCAGGAGAGCAGCAAGTGAGAGCCCCGCAGACAAGCTGAAGGGCCCAGGAAACAGTTGAGACCCGCGCGGGAGAATGGTGAGCTAGGAGGCGGATAAAGGCAGTGGGTTGGCAGCAACTGCGGTTGGCCAGGGGGATTGTTTAAGGCCATGCAAAGATTTCAACAGCTGCAAATAAACAATTGTTGGTTGCGGGCGTCAGAGATGAATTGGGCAGAGCCAAGGTAGAGCAAGGTGATGATGGCCATTGCAAGAAGCAACCGCATCATTGCTTTCAACCCCAATTTTAGGTAGGTGCAAGTTATCAAAGGCAAAGATAGGGATGAGATTGGTGGGTGATAGGGGCCGTTCATGGGTTCTCCAACAACCGTGAGCATTGCTTGCGGTCATTGGTTGATGGCAGGGAGGTTGGGAAGAGGAGCTGGATGGGTTTGACCAATTTGGAGTTCATGGCCAATGAGATTGACGGTCAATGGCCAATTGCGCCAAGAGATCCATGAAGGAGGATGGTGGTGATGAGTTGAGGAGGGAATGGCCAATTGCGCGCGCTCGGCCAAAAATTCAGGGGGGAGCGCGTGCAAGGGAGGGGGATTTGAAAGAGCAGGCAGGCAGTGGATAACCAAGCAAGGCCTCCTAGAACGCTAGGACAGGGAAGAGTTGGGAAACTAGGAAGTGAGTGGGTAGCCATAGGGACACAGAGTTTTTTTTTTCTTTTTTTTTTATGGATAGCAGTGATGGATAAGGGAATGTAAAAAAAACTAATCAAGAATTTCCATAATCTGTGAGGTGTCCCGGATTGGTCACCACACCGGTATGACAGTCAGGAGCCAGTAATTTGGAAGTGATCAACCTTAGCCCGTAGCTAAGGTCACTCACTCTGCTGTCGTCTCAGGCGTTAGTATATTTATAACTACAGAAGACCGTGATATGCTGCACATGAAAGTAATCATTTCCATCTCACACTTTGGGGGACGTAACATCTCAGGAGCCAGTAATTTGGAAATGATCAACCTTAGCCCGTAGCTAAGGTCACTCACTCTATTGTCGTTTCAGGTGAGCCAGTAATTTGGAAGTGATCAACCTTAGCCCGTAGCTAAGGTCACTCACACTGTTGTCGTCTCAGGTGTGTCCGCCATCCATTTAGACTTTCACAGCTGCGCCTCGCGCTCCAGATTACATTAATTCCATATTAGGTAATTCAGCTATTTCAACTCTAAACACAGATTTCGGTCAAAATTACTAATTCCTTGAATCGATAACTCGAAAATAACAAAAAAAAACTAGATTCTTTACCGAGGGATGTCAACGGAAAAATGCATCATTATGATAATGATTGTGCTCTTGAGGTTGTGTTTAAATGAGCAAGCCGGAACTTGCGCGGGCTGACGAGTGCTGACGGGAAGGTTCACCAATATTCTGTACTACCTTGTCCCAATTACGCTTAAGGCAAGCAATCATTCACTCACAGCGCAGCAACCCTCCCTGGTTTACAGCTGAAAACCAGTTATTTCAATTGACGTTACTGTGAGAGTCACGATATACCGACCTTAGGGGTATGAATGATCCAGGTACTTTGGACATAGATGCTATGAAAGAACGAATGCGTGTATGTTCGCTGCTCTAGTCCCAGCTCATTAGATTTGCAATATTTCGGTAGTCTTTGTGGCTGATTGGTGATGGGCTAGCTGGGCAAGGTACCGCATTCAGTTCCTCCTTGGATACCAGATCCTCACCCACCATTAAGTTTTCAGGTGAACCATGACGGTACAGGTTCAAGATCTCGGTAGTTGGGGTAGCGGCGACTTTGGTGGGTGTCGTAGGAACCTGAGTTGTGATTGACATCGCCTTGAAAGATCGGACTGGCGCCGATGAACCACCTGAAGAGCCAGAGGGTGAGCTCAAAGCAGAGACCCTCGTTGGAGTTTTCGGCTCAATGTCGTCCATCAAAAGACTGTTACCACTTCCATTCGGGGTTCCTGTCTTCGACAACTTGAGGTTTTTCATGTTCAGTCTGTTTCCAAAGAGCGTACTAAGCTAACAGCCACCCAGGAAGTCGCGATCGAATTGGGCGAAACGAGACTAACGAAATTTTGGCATCAATTGTTGAGTACTCGACGAAGGTTCTGTTAACTTTCTCGTCGTGAATGAGATGCACAAGCGAACGAACGACTTCTAGTGAGCTACGAATTTGCTGGAATTCGGAGTTTTTTTTTCTATTGAACTCTTGTTGCTGCAGTAGTCTGGACCTAATGAGTGATATATTTCTGTGGATTCAGATTTAGCGCTGAATTAAAATGAAGCCTTGTCGTGCATATAGTCTCAAGTCTATCCAAAAGTCTAATTCTAGCATACCTCAGAGATTTTTCTATCAAGTTTTCGTTGGAGACGGCCAGACTCTCCGCCATTCTCTTGGTGACTGCGGGAGGTGGCTCAACGTCTTCCTGATGCCCCATTTCTTGGATGGTATACAATGAATATTGATTAGGGAGGGGTATCATGCTGATAGATCATCATGCGGATCAATGAGAATCAGATCAAATCCATCAAAAGCTTAAGTGGTGGCTAACGCGTATGGTTGAGATACCGATGTGGAGGTTACACTTGAGGCTCGCCCCGGGAATGTTGCGGGATCAGTGGCAAATGGACTATTTTCATATCCTCCGTCCACATTGTAGGTTGAGTCAGTGTACCAGCTCTCAGCAACTCGTCTGGTATTGGACATTCTTGAGAGTTTCGTTTATCTGGGAATTCGGATATTTTGAAAGGAATGTAAAAAGTTTGAATCAATCTTATGCACCTAGAAACTCCGCGCTTGTTCAAGAGACTATCTACAACAGAAGTGGCCCTCATTTATAGCCCCTCACTTGCTGTGGCTGCTTCTCTTTCTTGCATTTCCTCTCCCTTGTTTCGAGCGATGCTGTTTTTTTCGCGTGTAGCATTCATACACTTTTTGAGCGATATCGCTTTCGCGTGCCACTAATTTCATCGTTCGCTCGTTGATGTTGTGGTTCGAGCGCTACGCTTGAAGCTTGAGAAGCTCATTCCTACCAAAGAAGCTGATTAAATACCCAATCAAAGGTTGCATCGCGAGTTCGCATAGGTGCGCGGTCTTAGCTGACCTCAAGCCCATCATCAGAATTCGCATCCGGTCAGGCTGGCTTGCTTCCATTCTGCCTACAAGAAACAAGCGCGGCTCCCCTTGGGAAAACTGATCTTGAACTCTCATGAGAAGTCCTTCACTGTTCCAAGGGTAGTTCGTGGCTCGATCGGCTATTGGGTGCACGTGCTTATAACTCGAGCGTCATCCTCAGACCATTGAGCCAATTAATCAATAAGGCAAAGGCGAATCACCTCCGAGCAACATCAATTTTTGAAGGGCGATTCAAAATACATTTGCGGGGCCTAGTGGACTCGTACTATCATGTGTTTCCCAACCGTCACCGCGCACTCTGTGATTGTAGCAAATTGATGCTAAGAAATTGAACAATCAGAACAAGACACGGGTTGGGTGAAGTATAAGACAAGATTTGAAATGCAACAGAAGGTGAAAAACGTTGTAGTAGAGTGTCCATGAACCGCCATAGTTTCTTGAAAAAATATCACTCTGCTGAGGGATTCTAACAGGTTTTCATTTTTCATCATATTTTTAAAAGTGAAAGAAATGGACCGGATTTGATTTCAAGAATGGACTCCCGAGCCAAGTTTAGCTACAGTCACTCATTGTACTTGGGGAACTCCAGTTGCTCCAAAGATCCCGTTGAGCCATAAAAAACTACCTTGATCATGAGTTATCAAGGTCTTGATGTGAAAGAATTCCATCAAATGTTTTGGGCAGTGTTAAATTCACAACTCATTGGGTTTTGTACACAAATCTGTACACAACTCTTTGAGTTGTGTACACGACTCAATGGGCTGTGTGGCACCCTACACAACTCAAATGAGCCGTGTGGCATGCTACAGGACTCAAATGGGCTGTGTGGCAAGCTACACAACTGAAATGGGCCGTGTGGCATGCTACACATCCCATTTGAGTTCTGTGGCATGCTAAACAACTAAAATCAAGTTGTGTAGCCTCCACTAAAATAATAAATAATGAATATGATATAATGAATAATAAGTTATAAATCATAAATTATAAATTATAAATAATATATAATAGGGTGTATCAAAGTTAGCAAAACCGCCATTAGAAACCCGCCATTTTTTTTGACAAAACCCGCCATTTTTAATGGCAGGTTTCTGAAATACACATACCCCCTAACTGGTGTATTTCAAAATGGCGTGTTTCATGAAAATGGCGGATTTCAATCATCAAACACGCCATTAAACCCGCCATTTATGCATCATCATCCATCCACCATCCATCACATCAAAAACACCCATCCACATCAGCAAATCCATACCGGTCCCATCTCCATTGCATCACACACATCTCTATTGTTTTTCACATACCTTCACATACCCATCTTCACACAAATCCCATCATCATCTCATCACCCCACATCACTCACCACCTTTCTCAACATGTCCAATCAAACATCCCGCCAGCAAGTTGAAAACGCAAAAAATCTGACTGAACTTTTGCTACTGTTTGACTCCCATTCAGACTCTGATTCAGACTCCGATTTGGAATCAACTTGGTTAGCTTTGAATTCTCTGTTGGCAAATCAATACATGGTTCCAAGAATACACACTCTCCATAACCCTATGTATGAAAGGCAAAAGCTTCATCTCATCCCTGACTTAAGCTTCCAGCAACTGTTCCAAACTTTGTTGCCTTCTTTCATGAAACTTTTGGCAATGATTGAAGACCACCACATCTTCCAGAACAATTCTCGCAATCCTCAACGCAATCCAGCCATCCAACTTTTTGTTGCTCTTTGTAGATTGGGGTCAAATGGAAATGGAGCAGCAATCCAGCGATTGGAAAATCTATTCTCAGTCAGTTATGGAAGCATTGACTTATACACCAAAAGAGTCATGATTGCTATCCTATCTTTCCGTTGCTCGGTCCTTTCATGGCCAACCAAAGAAGAACGCAAGGAGATATCTCAAGTAATGGAGACAGAAGGCTTTCCTGGTTGAATTGGTTTTGTTGATGGAACCACCATCCCCTTGAGTCAAAAACCCAACCTAGATGGCAACCAATATTTTGATTGTAAAAAAAGGCAATTGATTCATTTCTTTTCCAATTGCTATGATAAAACTTTGGATCACACACTGACCAAATATGTTCCATCTCTTTGTTTAGATACTCCGTGGCACTACAACTTGTTTGCAATAACAACAAGAAGTTCATCTCCCTCCATGCTGGCCTTCCAGGTTCTTGTCATGATTCATATGTTTTAAATTGGATGCAGATTGCCCAACAACCAGAGATCTACTTTGACCAAGATAAATACCTTCTGGCCAATTCGGCTTATGCTAGTGGGAAATATGTAGTTCCAGCATACCGGAATGTTTTGTCCAATGATCAAGGAACAACCGATTTTAACTATCATCTTGCCCAATCACGAGTTCGGATTGAGCATGCCATAGGAATTCTGAAAGGAAGATGGGCCAGCTTACGGGAGATGCAAAACCAGCTCCAATGTTCCAAAGATATGAGGTTCCTCATCAACTGGATTATCACTTGTGTAATCCTTCACAACCTTTTGGCCAACATCAAAGATGAATGGGACAAAATATTACAAGATGATATTCCTGATCGGCCTCAAGTCATCCCTGTCTCATCTGGTCCCTCATCTTCTTCTATGAGAGAGCAGATTCTTCCTCTCACCCTTGCTTGCTTTGATGAGTAATTTTTGATTTTGAAATTGGTAAAAATTCCCTTCACCGCATTTTTTTGGTTTTGGTTGTTCACCCAAGATTCATAGGCTGAGTTTTTTTTTTATTTTGTTTTTTAGTGGACTTGAATCCAAAAACACCTCCACCTCAAACCCTGCCACTCACCAAATGCCACCCCCCTACCCCTCACCACTCAACCCCTTCAACCTCACCCCACTCACTCACCGGTCAAACCCTGCCTCCTCCTCACCAAACCACCTCACTCATCACCACCACCTTACTCACCACCACCACCTCATCTCACCTCACTCACTGAATCCCCTCCTCCTAATCCTGGTAAGCCCCCTCCACCCTCTTCCTCTTCCTTCCCCTCACCAGTCGCTGATCCTTTGATCATTCAACCTTTAGTCCCCCCCCGGATCCATTTCTCTATCCATCAAGGTGAGCCCCTCCCCTCCTCCAATTCCTCCTCTCATTGATCAAGCAATTGATTGCCAATTTTGGGGGTATTTTATTGGAATGAGATGGTGAAATTATGAAAACCAAGGGGCAAATAAACAAAAGGATTGATGTTTCAGGCATGGCGCGGCCCCAGCCCAATCAATCATATACCATCATCAATTAGAAAGCACTTTGCATGGTTTCCTTAATGGACACATTCATGCAAGGCATTCAATCTCCGGCATGCTTTGGTTGAAAAACCAAAGCACCTTTTAGGGAAACACGGAAAGAGTGAAGAATGCCTTCTGGCATGGTTGAACTTCTTGTTACTTTTGGATGTTGAAGTAACATCTGAGTTTGGTATTCTGTGTTGTTTTCCTACTACTAGAGGCTTCAATCCATGTTGTGTCTCCTTGGAATATCCTGAAACGCCAAGCTCATCAAAACTACAAACCGTGTTTCAGGATGACACCCAGGAATCACAACATGAATGGAAAACCCAAAGAAAAAAAATGAAGAATCAAAAGTTCAATTAGTAATTTTATTGTTGAAGGATATTGAGGAATAAAGTTTAAATCCCATACCCATTTTTACTAGACATGCCTTCATTCAATTCCATCAATATTGATATCTACAAAAAATGAAATTCCATCAATATTGATATCTACAAAAATTGAATACCCTCTTGTTTTTTTTTTTTTTTAAAAAAAAAGGTTACTTACTAATGGGATGGTGGTTGTGGTGGATGAGGTGGATGAGGTGGGTGGTGGTGGGTTGTGGTGGGTGGTGGTGGGTGGTGGTGGGTGGTGGTGGGTGGTGGTCGGTGTTGGTGTGGTCCAGGTTACTAAATAGCTTCCTAGGTGGGGAGGGGATTGGAAAACCCCCCCACCAAGCCTGTCCCTCCCCCCTTGCTTGTGTAATGATAATTATAATTTGGGATCTGCACAATAGTCCATCGCCCCAATATTAGCTCAACCTGCTGTCAGATCTCACCTTCATCTCTGATAATTATATTACTAACCTGCACAATAGTCCATCGCCACGATATTAGCTCAACCCGCTGTCAGATCTCACCTTCAACTCTGATGAGGAAAAGGGTTGTCTGGCTAGCGGGTTGGGTAAGTCTTTATATACATGATGTTCTTTTAGTATCTACACATGCATATATTATGCTTATGGCATATTGGTCTCTTGACTTGTGTGTGTAATCTTATAATTTATAATCCGTGTATAACCTAATCTTTACACCCCCCCAAACGATTTATAAATTATACTTCCCTGATCTGGAGGTTGGCGAGGGCAGGGGCTATCTTGTTTGGTCCAAGGAGTTTGGTGAGCATATCTGCTTGCTGGGTGTGGGTGCTGGTCCAGTGCAGTTTTGCTTGGTGGCGGCAGACAAAGTTGTTAACGAAATAGAAGGCCCGAGAAAGATACTTTGTGCGTTTCTTTGAAGTGTTATCGCTCGCTATTAGGATGGCCAACTGATTATTGCAAAAGATTGAGATTGGCGAGCTTAGATCAAAGTCGTGGAAGATGTTGTGCAAATAAGACAACTGCTGAGTACCATCCAAGAGAGCAACATACTCAGCCGCACAAGTAGAGAGGGTGACAATATTTTGCCTTGTGGAACCCCACGCAACAGTGTTTCCATAGTACTTAATGACATGTCCGGATGTTGAGCGTTCATGTTCACCACCCCAATCCGCATCGCTCCACAACTCCAGCCCAGGCTTGCCTTTTTGGAAAACAAGGGACTTATTCTTTGTCATGCGGAGGTAGCCAATGAGCCAGTTGAGCGTGGCCCAGTGGTCCTGTGAGGGAGAGTTAGCAAATCTGGACAGCAGATTGACAGGGAATGCCAGGTCAGGTCTGGTCCTGGCTGCCAGGTACATGAGCAAGCCGATGAAGTGCTTGAACTTCTCTGCATCTACGGTTCCCAACTTGTTAATGGCCAGGGATGTTTCAGGGAGGGGGCTGCGTTTCAGATGGTCTACTCGCGGGTAATCATTCAGGATTTGGTTTGTCAGGACGTGTTGGTGGAGTGACATAGACGTATCACCTCTCTTGAGGGCAATGCCAACAATCTTTGTAGGCGCGTCGTTCCATTTGATCTTGATTTCACGCTCCATGCCCTTTTTTAGTGACTGTAAGAGGGAAGATGACAAGCCAATAACAAACCCATCATCTACATGCATCCATACAATGATAAAGCCCTCCTTGCCCCTTAAGAAGTACAAAGACGGCTCAATCTCTTTTGTCTCAAAGCCAAGCTTTGACATAATGTTCTGGAAGAACTTCCACCAACATCTTGCCGCCTGCTTGGTGCCGTAAACCGCCTTCTTAAGTCTCATTACCATGCCCTTCCACTCAGGCCTCACCTCAACCAGGGGTTGAGCATATAGCTCTTCATCTATGGGACTATACAGGTAAGCTGAACTCACGTCAAAGGATGCCATTGGAAGGTCGTTGCTCAATCCAAAAGATATAAGAGCTCTGAGTACGTTCAGGCTAGCTGTTGGGGCATAGGTCTCGTTGCAGTCTTCACCCATCCTCTGGTTGAAGCCCTTTACCACTAATCGCAACCGTCTCTCCAACAGATTGCCGTATTCATCAAGTTTGTTTGCAAGGACCCAACGCATCCCAAGAACGCGCATCCCTGGATGTGGTTTAACCGGTTCCCACACGTCAAGTTCATCAATTTTATTGACTTTGTATGTGGCAGATTTGAGCCAGTCTTTGCCAAACTCTCCTTGTAGGGCTTCCGGCAAGGATCGTGGTTGGTAGTGGTCTGTCTTAACGGGCATAGATCTAATAAAATCACGCTCGGCCTGTGCAATCTTGTCAGTCAGTTCTTTTCCCAGCTGCAGTTGCAGTTGGTTGATAATGAAATCAATGCTTGCTTTATTCTCCTTGGCTTTGAGCTCAGCAGCCTGGAAATTGTGGAATACCGCCGCGGTAGAATGGATGACCCTTTGTTCAGCAGGCGACCAAAATAACCAGCCAGCGCCAGCAGCGGGATAGGTCAGGAAGCGACAGAACTGGCCTCTCTCCGCCATCTTTGAGTCCCGGAGCTCCTTAGGGATATGCACAATTGCCCTGGCGCCAAATGGGTACAGGGTATTTGGATCAAATGAGATGCCAAAGAGTTTAGTGACCAGACAAGAGGGGCTTGTCCTCATGTTAGGTATCCGGTTATGTAGGTACGTCGCCGTCAGGTAAGTGTAGCTCCAGTATTGTCCTGCCATCCTGCTGGCATGAAGCATATTTCTAGCAACGTCCCCAATAGTTCTATTGACTCTTTCAGCCTCGCCATTCTGCTGTGGGTGGAAGGGCGCAAAAGGCACAAACAAAATCCCTAGCGCCTCCAGCTTCGCACGCAACGGCCCGATGTACTTGGCAGCATTGTCTGACCTGACATAGGCCGGGACCTTCCCTAGAGTTTTCCTGAGGTGTTTGATCCAACCAATGATCTTTTGAGGAACTTCGCTAAGAGACTTCAATGCGGCACCGAATGTATACATGGTTGCATGATCTCTGAAAGTCAACCAAAATCTTGCTCCGTTGATGTCCTTCTCAAATGGGCCAGCCACGTCGGTTACACACAATTGGAGAGGGTCATGCCGCGGAATTTTGGATGATACACCGAGCAACGGTTTATCAATCAATTTGGAAAGAGCACACTGCTCACAGAAATAAGGCTTCCACGTGCCTTTTGGTTGTTTAGGGAAGTGTGAGTTGACAAATTGGCGCACAACCAACTCTGATGCGTGGCCAAGTCGTTGGTGCCAACTGTACGCGTCAAGGAGTTGTTTTTTTGTGATGGCGCGGCATATTTCTTGTTCAAGAGGCTTTATTACCCAGCAAAAATTTCTAAAGGTAGTTTCAAATCTTTTACCATTGCAATCATACAAGAACAAATTGGTACCCTTGTGGTCTAGTCTCCACCCGTCAGCAGCCAGTCGCCCCTTCGAGAGGATATTACCTCTGACACCCTCGCAATAGTAGACATTATGGATCACAAGCATCCCCGTCCTCGTTGGGATCTTGAGGCTGCAAATTGAGTAAACAGTTGCCAAGTTAGAAGGCACCGCCATTGTAAGTGAGATTGGTACTTCAAGCCGCCTGACGGTAGTGAAAAACTTGGACTTTCCACTTACGTGAGCAGTGGCTCCGGAGTCTATCAGGACCTCACCCTCATTGACATCTTCAACGTCAATTTGACGAATGCGTGGGCCAGCATGCAATGGAAAGGTGGGTTTCTTCGGCGGTAGGTATCTCGACCCGCAAGTGTTGTGGTCCTCAGGGGGTGGTGGGATGACCCGAAAGCATACATGACCCAGAAGTCATCACAGTTGGCATACCAATGACCCAACCGTTTGCAATAGTGGCACACATACCCGAATTTCTTCAGGAGTGTTTCATTACAATCTCTTCCTTTAAATTGACTTGCTTTATCAATCAACAGGTTTTCCGGACGACCATTTGCGGGAGCACGGTTGTCGTGCTGGGGCTGTCTTGCCGGCAGGATATAACGCTGGACAGGTTTGTCAGTTAAGGCCTGGATATTCATTTCGACATCCAATGGTATAGTACTGACCGAGGTGGAGGACCTAGACTTGAGTTTGTTCAAACACAACTGTATTATTGTAGAGACCTCAGTGAAGCTTGGTGGTGCCAGACAGTTGTTGAGGTGCTGTCCTATGGCATACTCAAAATTTTGTTGATCAACTCCGGGCGGGGCCGACGCACTCCCTTGAATACAGAGGCCGTAAAATTCATCTAAGGTGGTATTGACTCTGTTGAGATTGGCCACCACTTTGTGCCAGTTCGCAATCCACACATTGTCTGAGCCACTTTGGTTGTTCACCGCCGTAAAGAATCTGTCAACAACTGCCAGCTTATGTTGACGGTCAGTCTTGCTACACTTCTTCTTGATCAGCTCAAGAAGGAACTGCGCATCTTTGGTACCCGATCCTTCGAAGCCGCTGAGGAGAGTTTTGTCAATCATGTTCCTAATGAGGATGGCAATAGTTTCTCTGTTGTCGCAATCGAGGCAAATGAAGGCATCAGGGTCGCCAAGGAAAGTTGATTCACATCGTAGCGCCCTGCGTAGTGTTCGGTCAATTGCTGACTCCCACTGGGAGTAATTTGAGCCATCAAAAGTTAAGGTGACTCTCTTTGGGTTGATAGTGTTATGAAAGGAAACAGGGTCCTCTATAAATTTCTTGGTGATCGTTTCGGTAAGATTGTTACCCCCATGGGTAGAGGTTTGTAAGTGGGGTGCCTGGTTCCTTTCAGAACGCTCAATTCTGGATTGGAGCCCGTTGATGACCTCTAGAAGGGACTCGATTGATACAGTTGGGGGATTGCTCATATTTCGGGGTTCGGGAACAAACCTACCGTCTGTTGCTGAATATAACAAGGATTTGTTTGATGGTTCTTGTTGACTCGTGTCTGATTGGTTGCTGTCTAAAAGGATATTGCGAAAATATTCCATGCACCTACGGGCGCCTAGGATGACAATCACCGGTGTTTGACTTGATCAAGGAAGGTAAGGAGGTGACAACGGCTAGTTGGCCGGCTTTTAACCTGTAATGATAATTATAATTTGGGATCTGCACAACAGTCCATTGCCACGATATTAGCTCAACCCGCTGTCAGATCTCACCTTCAACTCTGATAATTATATTACTAACCTGCAAAATAGTCCATCGCCACGATATTAGCTCAACCCGCTGTCAGATCTCACCTTCAACTCTGATGAGGAAAAGGGTTGTCTGGCTAGCGGGTTGGGTAAGTCTTTATATACATGATGTTCTTTTAGTATCTACAAATGCATTTATTATGCTTATGGCATATTGGTCTCTCAACTTGTGGTTGTAATCTTATAATTTATAATCCGTGTATAACCTAATCTTTACAGCTCTGGGGAGCGGATTTGAAATCCCTCCCCCCTTCCCCCCCCCTCGGTCTCCCCCCTTGCTCAATCCCTAGGTGGGGATAGAATTTGAAATCCCCCCCTCCATCCTCCCTCCCTCCCCCTCCCTCCCCCCTTGATCTCCCCCCTCTTTCACTTGCTAGGTGGGGAGTGGATTTGAAATCCCCCCCCCTCCCTCCCCCCTTGATGTCCCCCTTGCTCGCTCGCTGGGCGGGGGGGTGATGAAGTGCCCCCCACCGCAAGCCCCACCAGCTCCTTCCCCCTTGCTCGCTTGCTGGGCGGGGGGGTGATGCAGTCCCCCCCACTGCAAGCCAGTGGCTCGCTCCCCCCTTGCTTGGTCGCTGGGCAGGGGGTGATGAAGTCCCCCCCACCGCAAGCCAGTGGCTTGGTTGCTGGGCGGGGGGGTGATGAAGTCCCCCCCCACTGCAAGCCCCACCTCCCCCCCCCTTTGCCGCTTGCTTGGTCCGCCCACCAAGCCGGCCCCCCCCCACTGCGAGCCCCACCGCCCCCCCCCTTTGCCGCTCGCTCGGTCCGCCCACCGAGCCGGCCGCCCCCCCTTCGCCGCTTGCTTGGTCCGCCCACCGAGCCGGCCCCCCCCACTGCGAGCCCCACCGCCCCCCCCTTTTGGCCGCTTGCTCGGTCCGCCCACCAAGCCGGGCCCCCCCACTGCAAGCCCCACCGCCCCCCCCCCCTTCGCCGCTTGCTTGGTCCGCCCACCGAGTCGGCCCCCCCCTTTACCACTCGCTTGGTTGGGGCGTGATGAAATCCCCCCACCAAGCTGCCCCCCCCTTCGCCGCTTGCTTGGTTGGGGGGTGATGAAATTCCCCCACCAAGCCAGGCCCTCCCTCCCGCCTCGCTTGCTCGCTCCGTTGGGGGGTGATGAAGTCCCCCCAACGAGCTGTCCCCCCCCCTTTGCCGCTCGCTCAGTCGGGGGGTGATGAAATCCCCCCACCAAGCCGGGCCCTCCCTCCCGCCTTGCTTGCTTGCTCGGTTGGGGGGTAATGAAGTCCCCCCAACGAGCCAGGCCGTGCTTGGTGCATCGACCTCTTCGAAAAAAGCAAAAAAAAAATCAAAAAAAAACCCCCCAAAAAAAACCCAAAAAAAAACCAAAAAAAACCAAAAAAAAACCAAAAAAAAAACCAAAAAAAAAACCAAAAAAAACCAAAGAAAACCAAAAAAAAAACCAAAAAAAAAAACCAAAAAAAAGCATAAAAAAACCAAAAAAAAAAAAAACAAAAAACAAAAAAAAAACCAAAAAAAAACCAAAAAAAAAACCATAAAAAAACCATAAAAAAAACCAAAAAAAAACACCATAAAAAAAACACCAAAAAAAAAACACCAAAAAAAAAACACCAAAAAAAACACCAAAAAAAACACCAAAAAAAAACCAAAAAAAAAAACCAAAAAAAAAACCAAAAAAAAAACCAAAAAAAAAACCAAAAAAAAAACCAAAAATAAAAGAAGTCTTCAATTGATGGCTTGAATGTGAAAAATCATAGGGTATATAAATAAATAAACCCCACTTCAAATAAAAAAAAGAAACATACTTTTGAACAAGATCTTTAATCACAGGGCTGGTAATTTCTTGTAGTGTCTCAATTGTGGGGTTTCTTCTGTTAATAGATTGGAGAATGTTTTGTGACTGATTTTTCTGAATTTTTGTATCAATGACACTTGACCAGTGATGTTTTGAAGTTTGATGAAACCTGGGAAAAAATCACTCACATACATTTGTGAAAAATCTGATTGTAATATATGCGTTTGATGTGATTTTTTTGACCTTCCAAAACCAGTATATAGATTAATAATACCAAAAAGGAAAATATTCTCTATCTTGTAACGTTCTGCTAGTGGAGCATTGAGACATATCAAGATCACTGCTCCCACTGAGATTGATTTGTGCCCAACCTTATTTCAAATGGGTTGAACCAATCCACATAGAGACTGAAGACAAGGTGCCCTCCCCCTTGGTCGCTGGGTGGTGGGGGGGTGATGAAATCCCACCCTTGCTGGGGGGCTTCACCCCCTGGCCTGAGAACTTCCCCCCTTGCTCGCAGCTAGCCAATGGGGGGGGTGATGAACGAGCCGCCACATGCAAACAGGAGGCTGCCCACATCGCCCGCGGCCTCCCCCCCCTTGGTCGGAGCTGGCAGGTGGGGGGAGGTTCCCCCCTCGCTCGCAGCGAGCCCGCGGCCATCTCCCACGGCCATCCCCCCTTGCTTTCATCTGTGGGGGGCGGTTCCCCCTCGCTCGCAGCAGGCCCGCAGCCATCTCCGTTGGCCATGCTTGCATCTGTGCGTGGCCGTTCCCCCTTGCTCGCAGCAAGCCCGGTGGGGGGAGGTTCCCCTCTTTCTTGCAGCGAGCCCGCCGCCATTTCCCATGGCCATCCCCCCTTGCTTGCATCTGTTGGGGGCGGTTCCCCCTTGCTCAAAGCTAGCCCGCGGCCATCTCCGTCGGCCATGCTTGCATCTGTGGGGGGCAGTTCCCCCTTGCTTGCAGCAAGCCCAGTGGGGGGCGGTTCCCCCCTCGCTTGCAGCAAGCCCGCTGCCATCTCCCACGGCCATCCCCCCTCGCTCGCATTGCAAAGCATGATCAGACTAAGCTAACAATCTGACTTTATAGGAGGTCATTGTTGTGGCATATGTTTGACCCCAAAGTATTTCAGCGCTGGAAATGGTCGACATATTGGGCCAGTGTCTGTATATCAATGAGATTGCGGCCTGTACGACGGCATAATCCATTGGGCCTTTTCAGTGGTCGTCAATGTGAGAGGATTGGAACTCGGTCAGTTGGGCCAAATTGTTTCATTTGAAACCTTGGGTTTGAGTATAACTGTGATCCCTTTGCAGGAAAGTATGATTTTCAAGACCATTGTGTGACAGGGTCTGGTTTGATTTAACCCACAGTGGCACTGCCTTGAGCAAACAATTGTCTCCTTGCCCACATCAGGCTCAAACAACTGGGCCAAAGTGCTTTAGTTGCGAGCTTGATTTCAAGCAAAAAGGTATAGTCAAAATGGTTTGGGCGGCTAACAAGTGCAAGAACTGTACCTTTCCAGCTGTGGACACAGCAACCCATACCAGAATGGCCATGTCACTCCAAATTAATAAAAAAACTCAGAGCACTTGTAGGGACATGAAAAACGGCCAAATTTACTCTAGAGAAAAAAATATCAATAAAAACAAAAAAGATTTGTATATTGGTGGGGTTAAGAATGCTCTCAAACGTTGTTGTAGTAAAAAATAATTTGTTTTTCTTTCAACCATGCAAATATATTTACAAGCCCAGCATTTGAGTAATCTGCTGTATTTCTTCTACCAATCTACCACTGCCAATGCAAGCCAAAGCTACTGATACCTTATCCTTTTTTTGTTTGCCCATTGTTCCCTCTCCTTTTCCAGTTGCACTTGCTGCCAATCCTTCTCCTTTTCCTCTTTTTGAAACTCTAGCTCATCTTGTTTCAACCTCCACTCAGCATCCAATTTTTGTTGATTAGCCAAAGTCTTGGCTTGCTGCTTTCAACCATCCATGGCCAGTTGGCAATCCCACTTTTGCTTTTCAAACTGAAGTTTATCTGATTCAATTTGTGATTTCACTGTTTTTTGGAGGGGAATGGCAATGAGCATGATTGTGAAAGCAAGGATATTGAATCAATCAACTTACATGAATCTCGCTTCTCCATGATTTCTTCAAAGCCCGAAAAACTGGAAGTGTTTCTCCTCTTTTGATGACTTTTGGGGTTGAAATTGATGGAATTGGAGGCCTTTTTCTTACCCTTGGCAGAGGAGGTTTGAGTCTGAAAGTCCTCACTAGTATTTGAAGGCAATGTGGGAGGCCCCATTGGCTTGAGTTTTTGGCCAATCAAAAATGGATGAGCCTGTTTTTTTACAATGTAAATCAGTCCGGAGCAACCAGACAGAATAAAAAACAATTTAGTTCCTTACTTGAGCAGATGTTGATGGCAACGGTGATCCAGGAATAACATCCTCCTCATTGGGCAAGTTCTCCAGTTGTTCTGCCCCAGGAAGAGAGCAATCAAAAGAAGGAAGTGAGGGGTCCAAGGTTGGGATTGACTGATCAATCAATACCAAAGTAGAAGTGATTGGAGCCAATTTGGTTTGAATATCCTCCTTTTCATCAGATGGGGGCCACTCCAAGGCCAAGGTTTCATCAAGGTCCACGTTGGTAGGCTGAGCATCCCCAGCCAAGTCCTTGGCATCAACGGAATCGGATTGTTGGGCATCAAAAGCAGCTAGGGGGGTGATGTTGGCCTTATTTCCAAAGATTTCATCCATTTGAATATAAAATGGACAAATGGAGTCCAACTTATCAACCACCAAGTTGATTCCTATGGCTTTGTCCAAGTCGGTGATACCAAAGCCAGTGGAGATAGACATGGAGTGGGCCTTTTTGTACTTGGCTCAATAGTTTTTGAACCGCTCCCTCATCTGTTTGGATGACAGATCCAGCCTACCTTTTGTTTTTTTCTTGAGTTCATTGGCCATCAGGAGATAACCATTGACCTTAGAGGATTGAGGTTGGCCAACACATGTTTCTTTGTTGCATCCAAAGCAGGCATCGTAGTTGGAGGGAATTTTCAGCCAGTTTACCAGGATGATGTGATCAGCTCTCTTGAGCTGACTTGAGCCCTTGGAAGCTGATGGGGGAGGATTGTTTGTTTTGGAGTTCCTTGGCAATGTTCTCTGGGGTGTGTTGGACTTGTGGGGGGAGGTTTGCTGAGGGGCCATTTGAAAGAGTTTGGGCTACGCAAGTGATGAGAGCAATAAAGTGATGAGAGTGGTGAAGTTTTGAGAGCAATAAAGTGAATGAGAGTGATAAAGTGATGAGAGCGGTTAAGTGATGAGAGTGATGAAGTTTTGAGAGAAATGAAGTGGATGAGAGTGATCAAGTGATGAGAGCAATAAAGTGATGAGAGTGGTCAATCAATTTTATGATGAGGGTGGGGGTAAAACATTTTCCGATGAGGTTGGAGGTAGAAGGAGGTGGGAAGACAGGGGTGTATGACGCGGACAGGTGGTGGAAGCATTTAAATACTTTATTTGAAAAAACACACTTATTTCAGGTTAACTTTGACACGTCTGATCTGAAATAAGTGTGTTTTTTTGATTTTGAATGGCGGGTTTGAAATGGCGGATTTGGGTTGAAACCCGCCATTAAAAAATGGCGGGTTTGGTTAACTTTGATACCCCCTAATAAATAATATATAATAAATTTTATATAATAAATTTTATATAACAAAATTTTATATAATAAATTTTATATAATAAATAATAAATAATAAATAATAAATAATAAATAATACAAAATAAATAATACAAAATAAAAAATAAAACATAAAACATAAATAATAAATAATAAATAATAAAACATAAATAATAAATAATAAATAATAAAACATAAATAATAAATAATAAATAATAAATAATAAATAATAAATAATAAAACATAAATAATAAAACATAAATAATAAATAATAAATAATAAATAATAAATAATAAATAATAAATAATAAATAATAAAACATAAATAATAAAACATAAATAATAAATAATAAATAATTAATAATAAATAATAAATAATAAATAATAAATAATAAATAATAAATAATAAATAATAAATAATAAATAATAAATAATAAATAATAAATAATAAATAATAAATAATAAATAATAAATAATAAATAATAAATAATAAATAATAAATAATAAATAATAAATAATAAATAATAAATAATAAATAATAAATAATAAATAATAAATAATAAATAATAAATAATAAATAATAAATAATAAATAATAAATAATAAATAATAAATAATAAATAATAAATGATAAATAATAAATAATAAATGATAAATGATAAATAATAAATAATAAATAATAAATAATAAATAATAAATAATAAATGATAAATAATAAATAATAAATGATAAATAATAAATAATAAATAATAAATAATAAATCATAAATCATAAATAATAAATAATAAATAATAAATAATAAATAATAAATAATAAATAATAAATAATAAATAATAAATAATAAATAATAAATAATAAATAATAAATAATAAATAATAAATAATAAATAATAAATAATAAATAATAAATAATAAATAATAAATAATAAATAATAAATAATAAATAATAAAACATAAATAATAAATAATAAATAATAAATAATAAATAACAAATAATAAATAATAAATAATAAATAATAAATAATAAATAATAAATAATAAATAATAAATAATAAATAATAAATAATAAATAATAAATAATAAATAATAAATAATAAATAATAAATAATAAATAATAAATAATAAATAATAAATAATAAATAATAAATAATAAATAATAAATAATAAATAATAAATAATAAATAATAAATAATAAATAATAAATAATAAATAATAAATAATAAATAATAAATAATAAATAATAAATAATAAATAATAAATAATAAATAATAAATAATAAATAATAAATAATAAATAATAAATAATAAATAATAAATAATAAATAATAAATAATAAATAATAAATAATGAATAATAAATAATAAATAATAAATAATAAATAATAAATAATAAATAATAAATAATAAATAATAAATAATAAATAATAAATAATAAATAATAAATTATAAATAATAAATAATAAATAATAAATAATAAATAATAAATAATAAATAATAAATAATAAATAATAAATAATAAATAATAAATAATAAATAATAAATAATAAATAATAAATTATAAATAATAAATAATAAATAATAAATAATAAATAATAAATAATAAATAATAAATAATAAATAATAAATAATAAATAATAAATAATAAATAATAAATAATAAATAATAAATAATAAATAATAAATAATAAATAATAAATAATAAATAATAAATAATAAATAATAAATAATAAATAATAAATAATAAATAATAAATAATAAATAATAAATAATAAATAATAAATAATAAATAATAAATAATAAATAATAAATAATAAATAATAAATAATAAATAATAAATAATAAATAATAAATAATAAATAATAAATAATAAATAATAAATCATAAATAATAAATAATAAATAATAAATAATAAATAATAAATAATAAATAATAAATAATAAATAATAAATAATAAATAATAAATAAAAAATAAAAAATAAAAAATAATATGGTTGTGTAAAGGGGTACAAAAATCCATAATGCCCATTTTGGGGGGTATATGCCCCCCAGGGGCTGCATATGTTTAGAACAACTGTTTGGAGTATTTCATGTGCCTCCATGCTTTGAGGGGCACTGCACAACTCCCAAAGGTCGTGTTGAGCTCTACAAGACTCCCACACAACTGGAGCTGTGAATTTAACATTACCCTAAATTCACAACCCAAAAAACTCTGTTCAAGACTCAAAATGGTGTGTGTGGCGCGGTTTGCAACCCATTTGAAGTTTAAATGGCCATTTGCAACCCATCTGAGTTGTGAAAAGCCGTTTTCAACCCATCTGAGTTGTGAATGGCCTTTCAAAACTTGAAATGGGTCCTGTGGCATTGTTTGTGGCACATCTGAGCTGTGAACAACCATTTGCAACCCATCTGAGTTGTGAATGGCTGTTAACAACTCCAGGGTTGTGAGAAAAAAATAAATAAGATAAATAAATTAATATGAATAAGAATAAATAAGAATAAAATAGCAGCTTGATTCACCAAAAAAATAATAATCAAAAAGACAATAAAAGGATCCACAAGTGCAACAATATTTTTTTTTGAATTTTTTGTCAGAATTCATATGAAAACAAATGAACACTGTGGGATTTGAAACCACAACCTCAGACATTTTATATGAGTGATTCTCTTAGCAATTGAGCTGAGTGCTCTGTTGATTAAGGATTGGTTGATTCATAGCTATTTGACTGATGACCCCAGAAGAGGTGTAATTATCCCAGCATTGTATGGTGTGGGTGGCACATACCAGTCAAAGAACATTCTCATGGCAATTATGTAATCTAAGATTTTTTGATTTTTTGAAAGAATTATTTAAGGTAAAGTAATAAATCCAAAAATCTGAAAAAATTATTCAAAATATCTTAGATTACTTCTCAAACTTTCTGAGAGCTTGAATAGCCAAAAAAAATGAATTTGAAAAGAAAATGAAAGGATCCAAAAGTCCAATGAGAAATTTGGTTTTTTTTTGATTTGTTTGATTTTTTGAATGAATTTTTTGAGGTATAGGAATTCATTGAAAAAATATCAAACAATTTTTTAGAAATTTTGGTGGTTCTTCTGATATATTTATGCTATCTTGAATCACCAAAAAAAATGAATCAAAACAGCAAATAAAAGGATTCAAAAGTCTGATGAGAAATTACATTTTTATTTTTATTTTTTTTGTTTTTTTGAATGAATCTTTTGAGGTAAAAAAAACATCCAAAAAAACTATAAAAAATATTGGAAAGCTCTTTGATTTTTTCTCAAACTTAATGAGAGCTAAAATAACCAAAAAAAAACTAATTAAAAATTCAAGAAAAAAAATCCCAAATTCCAATCGAACATTTAATTTGTTTTTTATTTTTGGGATGAATTTTTATAGTTAAAAGAATAAATCCAAAAAATACAAAAAAAAAAATTTCAAATCTCTTTGATTGTTTTTTAAACTGTATGAGAGCTCAAATAACCAGAAAAAATTAATCAAAAAGGCAAAAATAAAGATCCCAAGCTACATTGAATTTTTTTATTTTATTTTATTTTATTAATTTTTGTATTAAATTTTATAAGGGGCTCTGATGCCTCAAAAATTATTGAAGATGTAGTTTGGGATGCCTAGGTACCCGTAATGACCCCATTAAATTGCCCATTTGGGGCAAAATAGCCCCAAAGGGCCAAAAGTGTTGTTCACAACTCAAATGGGCTGCAAACAGCATCTCACAACTTAAATGGGTTGCAAATGGCATTGCAAAACTCAAATGGGTTGCAGAAAGCTGTTTGCAAACCATTTTCAAAGTGGGTTTAAAAATTTAACACTGCCCAAAATTTATTTTTCTATCCATTTCTTTGAAAAATTGCTTGGAATGAAAAAATGACCCTGTTTTTAATTTAACATTTTCTTTCTCCTGATTTCAACTAGGCAAAATTTTCATTTGAATTTTTAAAAATTTTGAATGTGGAGGACATTCCTCTCTGAAAAAATTTCTCACAATCAACATCTTCTGAACCACCCTCATTACACAGCTTCTGTTCTTTTCAGCTTTCCCACCCCTTTCACCCATTTGTTTTTCTGAAATGGAAAATTTAGCTAGACAGAAATAAATCAAATTGAGCTGAAAATTTTACTTTGGTAAACTTTTATTGATCTTAAATTGATCTTGTTTTTATTTTTATTTTTTACAATGAATTTTTCCATTCCTGAGGTTTTTAGACTGTTTCATCACTATTTCAATTGAAAGATAATTTTTCCTAAGCACTTCTTATATCCAATTTGGACCAAATTTACTTAGGTTTAATTTATTGAATGAGTTTACATTGGAAAATGAATTAATTGAATTTTAATGAGAGTTTTATGATCAAGGAATTTTATAATAATCCCCCCTAGATTTCTTCTTTCAGGGGAATCCAAACCTGCTGAAAAATTCCATGGAAAATTTTCTTTCCTAACTGAATAATAATAAAAAGATCAAAAATTTATCTCTTCAAAGAAAAATGAAAATTTCTTTCCAAAGGTAAATAACTTTCTTCCAAAAATGAAAAAACATACATAAAAGCCACATATACATATATTTTGATGCAAAAATTCAGATATCATGAAAATCAAAAGAAAAACCATCAAGTGAAAAAATAATTTAAAAACAAAAAATATAGTTTTGATGTGTTTTTTCAAACCATTCAAATCCCTTTCACAAATTGGTATATGTACAATTTTATTTTATTTTCTATGTTTGATAAGAATGTATTCAAATTTTACTAGGAATATTAATTTTTATTCAAATAAACCAATTCTTTCTCTTTACATCATTAGGCAGTATCAGAGTTACCAAACCTGCCATTTTTCAATGGCAGGTTTTGACCCCAATTGGTCATTAAAAATCAAAAAAGCCTCTTATTTCACATCAGACGTGTCAGAGTTGCCTGAAAATCATTTTTTTCCTGTATTTGAAGGCTTTCACTGCCTGAAAAACACATCATTTCATGTCATTACCCCTGGTTTTAACCTCTGACATCATCACAAAGATTCTACCTCTAACCTCATTCAAAAAATTTGATTCATTTCTCTCATCACTTCATCAATCTCATCTCTTCATTTCTGTCATCATTGCTTCAGAAATCTCATCACTTTATTGCTCTCATCACATCCTAAATCTCATTGCTTCATTGCTCTCATCACTTCATCACTCTCATCACTTCATTGCTTTAATCATGGCTTCAACACTCTCATCACTTTATTGCTTTCATCACATCCCAATTCTCATTGCTTCATTGCTTCATACCTCTTGCTATTTCCAAATGGCCCCTTAGCAAACCTCTCCCTGCAAGTCCCTACAAAAATCCAATGGACCAAAGAAAAAATTCCCAAGGAACTCTATATCAAACATTTCTCACCCATTAGCTTCCAAACGCTCAAGTCAGCTGAAAAGAGCTTATCACATTGTTGTGGTAAAATGGCTAAACTTACCTCCAACTATGAAAATTGCTTTGGATTCAAAAATGAAAAACAAGTTGGCCAACCTCCATTCTCTTAGGTTGATGGTTATCTCCTGGCCAATGAACTGAAGATTAAAAAAATTAGGCTGGATTGTCCATCCAAAAAGATGCAGGAGCAATTGAAGAAAAATCAAGCCAAGTATAAAAAGTCCCACTCAATGTCAATTTCCACTGGCTTTGGAATCACCAAATTGCATAAACCCAAGGGAATCAACTTGGTGGTTGATAATTTGGACTCAATTTTTCATTTTTATATTCATATGGATGAAATATTTGCAAAGAAGGCCAACATCACCCCTGTAGCTGATTTTGAATCCTAACCATCTGATTGATTAGATGCTGAGAACTTTGCTGTGGATTTTTAGCCCAGAAATAATGATCCCAACAAAAACCATGAGTGCCCCCAGTAAAATTTAAAGGAGGATATTCCAACACAACCAGCTCCAATCCCATCTACATCAACATAGATCAATAATTCAAACCCTTCCTTGGACCCCTCACTTCCCTCTTTGGGTTTCTCTCTTCCTGGGGTGGAAGAACTCAAAGAATTGGCCAATGAGGAGAAATTTATTCCACTATCTCCATTAGAATCAAAATATTTGCAAGTAAGGAAGCCAGTTCTTTCCTTTTCTGTCCGGTTAATGCTGAGTGATTATGATTTTAAAAAAACAGAAAAATCAATTCATTGATTGCAAAGCACTAAAGCCAATGGGGCCTTGAAAATTTCCTTCAAATTACAGTGATGATTTTCCCACAAAAAACTTCTCTGAAAAGGGAAAGGAAAAGGCCTTCAATTCCATCAAAATCAGCCCCAATGGCCATCAAAGAGGAGAAATACATCCAATTTTTCTGGCTTTGAAGATCTCATGCACAAGAAAGATTCAAGTAAGTGAATTGATTGAATCTTCTTTCTTGAAAAATGAAGCTCATTCCTATTCCCCTCAAAAAAAAAGTGAAATCACAAATTGAATCTGAAAAACTTCAATTCAAAAAGGAGAATTCGGATTTTCCAATGGCTATTGATTTTCAAAAATGGAACACCAAGAGTTTGGATAATCAACAAAAATTGGATTCCAGTTGGAAATTGAAACAGGCAGAGCAGGATTTTCAAAAAGAGGAAAAGTAGAAGGATCAACAGGAAGAGAGACTGGAAAAGGCGAGGGGACAACTTAAAACAGAAAAAAAATATAGTTTATTGGTAGCCATAGATTTTATAGGAAGCAGTAGGACAGTGGAAGATATACAGAAAATTACCAAATTGCTTGGCTTGCCAAATTTTTACTTTGATAAAAAAAAAAATAAACAAAAAAGATTGTTTTCAAATACAACAATGTTTGAGTCTATTTTTAACCCCACCAATAAATAAATATTTTTTATTTTTATTTACATTTTTTTTCTGGAATATATTTGTCAATTTTTCAAGTCCCTGCAATTGTTCTAAGTTGTATTTTTCATTTTTTTTGAAATGGACATCCTTGTATGAGTGGCAGTCTCCACAGAAGGAAAATTAAAGTGCTTGTAGTTATTGGCTTCCCAAATCATTTTAAAAATGCCTTTTTCTTTGAAATCAATAATAAATTCCAAGTTAGGAAAAACTAATTGGCCATTGGATACTTTGTATTATTCCTCCTTGTAAATAATTTACCCATATTTTTTTTGGTTAGAACCAACAGTAAAAAGGAATTTGCAGAGATGTCACCTTGGTCTATGTGGGGATAATCGTAGGAGGAATTTGAAGTGAAGGTGATGTGGAGGCACATTAAAAAGTAGTGAGCCAGGATCCAAGATCCAATAAAGAGAAAGAGTGGATATTGTTGTCCAGAATTGTTTTATGGTTGGAATCAGGTTGTAGTCTGGCTAATTTTTGGAAAATTTGGACTGAAATTTGTGAGATCTTGCCTGAAATTAAGTTGAAAAGAGGGAGCTCTGTTCTTGGAATACTTTCCAAATAGCTCAGAAGGGTGCATCAATTTTTGCCATACAATTTCCCATAATTTTCCACCCCAAGATATTGAGGGACCAACAATGTTGAAAATTGTTTTGGATTGGTGAAGGAAGGTGGTGAAGATGTTGATGTACTTCTTATCTTCTTCAGAGAGTTCATTCAACGGGAAAAATTCAATTATTGCAAACAGAGCCTCATGATCTGATTGATTGTGAAGAAATATCTTTCCAGAGGAGAAGAAATGGGACTGTTTGATCTTCTTTTTGGCCTGTTAAAACTCTTCAGGGGGGGGGGGGGTTCAATGGATGTTTATTTAGAAGTGATGGCAGGATAAAGATCCAAACGGCATATTTTTTTCTCAGAACACACAAACTGTTCATTCATCCCTCCCTCTTCTATCTCCAAAGATATTTTGGAATATTGGTATTGAGTCCTCTTTTGCTGAAAAGCCCTATTCTTTCCACCTCTTTGTATTCTTATTGAATAATTGCCTCCAAACTTGTTACCTACCATCAAAAAACTTTAATTTGGGTCAGGATCAGAAAAGGGTTCAAGTGATTGTGTAAAACTTTGAGTTTGGTGGCAGAAGAATTGGATAGCCTTAAAAATGGTGCTTTCAGACCAAGCAAGAGGTGAAAAAGATGTGTTGCATTGCATGGAATCAAAAAAACATCCATTAGTGAGTTATGATGGAGGTAGATAATCAAAAAACATAGAAAAAAATTAAAAAGTACTGGTCAATCTTCCCCCCCAAAAAAAAAGTTCAGCCACATATTTTAATCATCCAGGAGGAGGCAGAGGAGGAGGAGGAGTGGGGGGGGGGGGGTTTCTGAACTGGGGAATGGTGATGAGCAATGGAGCAATTGAGGAGCAATGGGGGGGGGGGAGGGGTTTCCTGAGAAGGAGGAGGCAAAGGGGTTCAGAAAGCTGCTTAATGTCAATCAATTGGCCATCAATCAATTGATTGATTGATTGATTGTCAATTGACCAATCAATTTATTAATCTATTATCAAT
This sequence comes from Puccinia polysora, assembly GCA_025617555.3. Classification (NCBI taxonomy): domain Eukaryota; kingdom Fungi; phylum Basidiomycota; class Pucciniomycetes; order Pucciniales; family Pucciniaceae; genus Puccinia; species Puccinia polysora. The sequence goes on along the minus strand of CM062616.1, from coordinate 44,175,377 downwards.
TGATCAATTGGTTGATTAATTGGTTAATCAATCAATCAATAAATGAGGAGGAGGAGGAGGGGGGGGGGTTGCTTAACAGGACCAGGGTGTCAACCTCAAAGCAAGCAATGAAGCATGACAAAAGGAGGAGGGGAGGGGATGGCCTAAAGGGGCAGGAGGAGAGAGGAGTTCAGCATGATGAGCAGGGGGAGGAGGGGGCAGGTGTGCTTACCTGGGGCAGGGTTCTGAGAAAAGAATGAGAAACTGAGGTGGAGGTGGTCAGTGAGGGGTTTTGGTGAGGAGGAAGCAATGAAAAGGTTGGTTTGGTGAGGAGGAGGAAGGAGTGGATCAGTGGTTTGGTGGGGTGAGGTAAGAGGTGGAGTTTTTGTGTTTTTTTATCAAATTCCACCAAAAAAAAAAAACCTACAATTCTTGGTTCTACAAAAAAAAAGAAATTACTTTCATGTAATTTTTTTACCTGTTTAAAAAAAATATGCTACTCATCAAAGTGAGCAAGTGTGAGGGGTAGAATATTCTCTCTCATAGCAGAGGATTAGGGACAAAATGAGACAGTCATGATTTGAGGAGGATTGGGAATATCATCTTCAAATATTTTTTCCCATTCATCTTTGATGTTGGCCAGAAGTTTGTGAAGAATTACACAACTGATACTCAAGTTGATGAGGATCTTCAGATCTTTGGAATTTTGAAGCTGGTTTTGCATTTCCCTTAAGCTAGCCCATCTTCTTTTCAGGACTCCTATGGCATGCTCAATCACAACTTATGATTGGGACAGATGATAGTTAAAATCAGTTTTGGCTTGATCATTGGATGAAAAATTGTGATATTCTGGAACCACCTTTTTCCTTTGATCATAAGCCAAATTGTCCAGGAGGTATTGATCTTGCCCAAACTATTTCTTTGGTTTTTGGGTAATACACATCTGATTTAAAACATATGAACCGTGACAAATACCTGGAAGGCGAGCATGGAGGTATATGAGCTTCTTGTTTTTATCACAAAAAAGTTTTAGTGCAACAGAGTAGCTTATAAAAATGGATAAAAAATATTTGATCAGTGTGTTATAAAAGGTGTTTTCAAAGGCTTTGGAAAAAAAAATCACCCAATTGCATTTTTTCCCAATCAAAATAGTGGTTGCCATCTAGCTTGAATTTTTGTTTCAGCCTCCTGGATGCCAAGACCTTTGCTATCCTTTAGCTACCAGAGGTGATAGAATAAATAATAAATATATTATTTGATAAATTTAGCAAAAATCCATAAAATATTAGGATAAAGCTTATTGCAAGGTTAATTGGTTTGGTTTTGGTTTATTTTTATAAATCAATATAGATAAATTGATTATTGAATATTTTTATAGAGGGGCCACAATTATATTGGGGATCTTTAACACCTCTCTTCAGGGAATTCAGTATGAAAACATGTAGGCCTGGTTAATTTGGGACCTTTATTTTAAAGGATATTTTGCCCAAAGATAATATGTAGATAAAATACATGGTGGAGTGGCAGGGCTTTGTAACCAAGCTGCCACAACAGAGAAACGATAATAAAACTCACTGGTATATTATTAAATCCTTTGGGTATCTGTTTGGGACGTGCAATGATGGTTAAACCTGTATACTTGGGCTATAAGGTTGTTCAGCAGTTTAAATTGATAAAAAGAGGGTTGAGGATAGATATGATTAATCAGAATAAAGCCATAAATCCCTTAATTATCTCTTATAAGTATTTTATTAACTTTTCACGGTTTCTGGATATAAATATAACTGGGTCTCTTGGTATCAATATCCTCTAAAGAGCTCTTTATTTATAGCTTTTGGAGTTCCAATATTGTCCTTCTGAGGGGTACAGGGGCTCAAAGGGACGGACACTGAGGCTAGTAGGGTAACCAGTGGTAGCCTGTCACGTTTTCTTGGTTCTGTAACACGGGTAGCATCTAATTTCACAGGGTATGGGAATTATTCTACTTTATAATTGATGTTTGGATGTGTGAATAAAACTGATCTGTCCTTTTTATTTATTATTTAATTAATTATCCTTTGTAAATGTTCCCAGTAAGTTAATAATTATTTTAATAGAAATTCCTACGGAGACTCTGATTTAAGGTGAGTTCTCATTTTGTATTCAATATTTGGAGTAAATTCATGATATTGATTTTACTCCTTATTTTTGAAATTCAGTTTATTTACTAAAAGAATTACTTAAAAATGTAAGTCATGGGTATTCATGTAATATTTTTAAATCATATGTTTTTTGAGTACTTCACAAGAATTTTGATGTCTAGAAATTCTCATAATATTATATTAAAGTATTTTAATATATTTTTAGAAATAGTCATTGTGTTATTTTCTACATATTTGGTACTTTGAATTATAGTTATTAAAAATAATTATAAAGCTTACTTCAGTATTTTTCTATAATTTTATGTACTTTTAGACTATCTACTATCCACAGGAACATTTATTACATATGTAGAATTTTCCTGTGTAGTTTTTAGCATGTTTACACAGTACCCAGGTTTCTCAGGCCGCCTGTCACTTTGTCAACCCATAGTCCCATGGCTGCGTACTTTTCAGAGGCCTGGGGCTGCTTACACAACTTTGAAAGAGTCAAAGAGCTGTAGCTCAGCCGCCTGCGGGTGCATTGGCTGCCGCAGCTGCATGGGGGAATTGTGAAAGAACACATTTCCGTCTGTAAATCCTAAAATATACACAACACCTCAATTCTGAATGAATTTTAGGTGTGAAAGCTATACCTGAAAATACATGTGAAATATTTAATTGGCCAAAAAGTTCAATAGTGGTGCCGTGGTATTTTGGTCTTTCTTTCCTTAATTATTTAAAAATATAAGGATTTGGATTTCAAGGGTGGGGTCAGTGAGTGACCATACCTTATTTTGAGAGGGGAATCCATATTTGCAATAATATTTCTTTTTTTCTACTCATTCTTGGGTTAATTTTATTATTGTTATTTTTATGTTATTTCTCTTACTTTTGCAGCTTGCTATGCAATAGTAGCAAGCTGAAATTTTGACTCAAGGGCATAGTGGTTCCATCAAAAAACCAATGCAACCAGGAAATCCTTTGGTCTTCATTAATTGAGATATCTCCTTGCACTCTTCTTTAATGGGCCAAAAAAGGACTGAGAGATGGAAAGGCATGATAGCAATCATGAATCTTTTGGTGTATAACTCAATGGTTTCATAACCAACTCAATAAAGTTTGGAACAGTTTCTGTAAGGTTAATTTGACAAGGAGACGAAGATTTTGCCTTCAATACATAGGGTTGCGGAGATTCTCTCTTCTTGGAACCATGGATTGATTTTCTAACAGATAATTCAAAGCTAACCAATTTGATTCCAAATTGTATTCTGAATCAGAGTCAAATTATAATTAAAATTCATTCAGATTTTTGCATTTTCAACTTGCTTCCGGAAAGTTTGATCAGACATGTTGAGAAAGATGGTGAAGTGATGCAGAAGAATGAGATGATTATGGGATTTGGGTGGTGTGATGCAGATGTAAAGCAATGGAGATGAGATGTGTGTGATGGAATGGAGATGGGATTGGTATGAATTTGGTGAGGTGGAGGTGTGGATGGGTGTTTTTCATGAGATTGATGGTTGATAGATCATGGTGCATAAATGGTGGGTTTGATGTTTGAAATCTTCCATCTTACTCAAGAAGGCCAGTTCAAAATACACCAGTTAGGGGGTATGTGTATTTCAAAAACCCACCATTAAAAGTGGAACATTTCTCCTGGCAGGTTTTCTTACTCTGATGCGGCCAAGTATTGTTTGCCTAAATGAACTCTTTTTTAAAATTTTTCAGAATATTTTTCTTCCCCTTAAATCAGTAATCATAAGTAGAATTTTTCTACTTTTTTTATATTTGGCACAAAGGTATATAAAATCCTCAGAAATCTTGAATTTTTCTCAAATAAATCTGTTAATTTGAATACATCTAATCATTATATTTGCACTTGATTTGATTATTTTTGAAATATTTCAACATAGAATGAATCTTAAGAAACATATTTCATAAGGAGAATTTGATTATGTTTCTTGATGTTTGGCACATAGTTATTGATATTCCACCAACAATACTTGACTCTGTAAAATAAAATTTACCTTTGATCATCTTTCATATATTTCTTGAAATGGATCAAGCCTCCTTTTCAAATCTACGCTCAGATTTGAATTCCTTGAAAAAAAGGTGATATTTACTTTATTTCTAAATTAAAAATTATCCCAAGTGATTTCCATTATTTGGTTCTACTGCAGATTGATGCTAAAGGGAGTCTCGGGGCCTGAGTGTATTCCCTCAAGGCCTCAATTAATTTTTCAATGCCTCCATAGGCCTAAAACATCCTCCAAAGGTGTTTTATCCCACCCAAAATCATAATTGAAACCTGAAAAGGAATTTTCCCCAAACCATGCAGCTCCATGAACCTTAAAAGGCCCTCTTACACAATCCATACACTGTTTTTCCCACCCCAGGAACCTCTTTGAAACCTAAAAGCTTTCCCAAACCTTGAATGTCAATATTCATGGATTTTTTATATTGCAAAATGTTTTAAAGTTGAAACACCTTCCTGGAGTGGGAAAATACACAAAAAGGCATGAATTTGGAAAATTATTGGATATATTCCTACCTTGTACCAAATAATGCTTGAATTTACCAAACTATTTTCCACAATCATATCTTTCTTTGAGGAAAGGCATGGGTATAGTGAATTCGATGGTGTGATCATTTCCTGTGCTTAGATAATTTATTTCAATGGGAAGTACTGGGAAAAATTGTAAGCAATATTTAGTGCAATGGCCCATGTGGGCAACCAGGTCACACGTACAATAGCGGGACGGCCCATGTGGACAACTTGGCCTACTGATCTCCCGCAAGCATCCACCAAGGGTGGAGGCAAGACAATCTCTTTTCCTTTCCCTTTAGCTTTTTTTTTTCTACTCAATCTCATCAAGGACTTGTCTCTCAAATCTTAACTCAACCCTCAATTGGCTCACTGCTCAACCTCAACTCAATTCTCAGTCCCAAATCAACCCTCAATATACCATGGGTCAACTCCTAGTGGATCCTCAACCTACCTGTCCATAACTGGTGAGATCAGTCTGAGTCATTTTACCTTGCATGGGACTCAATCCATCTGTTCCTCTTCTTTCTCAGCCTCTCTTGTTTCCTTGCTGCTTCCTCCTTTAGCCATGGTTGAGCACTGGCTTTCCATCTTTCTGTTTTGGTGTTCCCCCCCTGTACTCTTCACACTCTACTGTTAGGGCTACTCCCAGACTCTCATGTTTTTCCTTTTTTTTTTCTCTCTATCTGCTGGTCTGAAATTCAACTCATGCGTCAATAAGTTTCAAAAATAAAGAATATCATTATAAAATTTTAAATTTTTAGTAAACAATCCAACACCAGTAAATATTTTTAAAAGCATAAAATGTTGAAACTTCTAAAAATTCTCACCCACCACCTTGATCAGAACTACCATGCCCTGCGTCCTCTCTTCTTCCTTTTTCTCTTTTTTTTCTTCACTGTCTCTCAAATTTCACACGTACAGACCACCTGCTCCTTACTCTACCTTAAGAATACATGTTGCGGCCATACCCAGGGGCATCTCTTTTCGAATTTGATCATAAAAAGTCTTACTTGTCCTTTTTCATTTTTCCATGTCTTCTTCTTTTTCCTTGTCTCCGTCTTTGTTTCTTCTCTATGCGTCTACTTCAACCATCTCAAACTTGCAACCTCAACCTCTTGTCTTTGGTCTCATCCTTAGCTAGCTCTGTCTGGTAAGACTTTAACCCAATCTCTTTGCCTGACCATTTGTTGTACCTTGATTTTGATCTTACTCTTTGCCATACAAAGAATCTTCCCTCTTTTATCAAATTGTCTTTCTATCCTCAGCCTCCCTTCTCTATCAAACCTATCTCAGCTCCGCGGCGTCTTGATGTTTGTTTCTTTCTGTCTTTTCTTTTCTATTTCCTTGTTTTTCTTTTATCTTATAATTTCTTCTTGCTGATTACTGCCATTCTCTAGCCCTTTTGAAATTGTAATTTCTTTTACTCTCTTAGTTAACACCAAAAATCTAACATGGTTGAAAGCCAAAAACAATCTTGACAAACTCAACGGGACAAATGGAGGGATCAAGCACCAATGGTTTTTTCCAAATCATCCTTAAGGCTGCTCTCAAAGCCGTTCCCATACTTACAGACAAAAACTACTCTATTTGGAAGGATAAAATGTTGATGCTTCTGGAACTCAAAGGCGTCAAAGAAGCGTTGGAGGACAATACTAAAAGTATTGGCTTGACGGAGAACATGAAAATTTGAGTCATCCTACTCTCTCAAATTGAATCAATCACTCACAACAACGTGGTTAATCCTTCAAATATTACTTCTGCTAAGCTCTAATGGAAAAATATCAAGGAAAAATTTGCTTCTTCTCAAACTGCAAATAAAGCTCAAATCTTTAACAAGTTTCTCTATCAACAGTTCAAACCAGATGCAATAAACTCCCTCATTACAGATACTAAGATTTCTATGAAGAAAATGCTGGACGTGGGAATTGATCTCCCTGATGATATACTCTCTTATCTCATTATTTTTAAATTCCCCTTTTCTCTACAATCTCTCCGGCAGCAAATCATGCATCCTGACAAAAGTATCTCCTTCAATCTTGTTCTCAACCATCTAATCCAATTAGACAACAAATCCAAATACAAATCTAATGAAATCAAGTTGAACAATATTGCATTAGTTGCAACATGAAATCTCAAGAAACCTGTCCCTTGAAAATTAAAATGTAAGAAAGGCTTCCATAATCCTCTGTCTCCTGATCATTCAGAAGATAAATGCTGGAACAAACATGAAAATCCTCTTTGGGACTGGTGGAAAGAATCTCAAGCCAACTGGAGAGCTCAAATGAACTCAAACTCCAAAGGCAAAGAAGTTTCCCATTAGCATGCTCTGCTGACAACTTGGATAGAAGAAATCAACCCAGCCAACCAAATCATATTTGACTCTGGAGCATCATGCCATATGTTCAACTCTACCAATTTCTTTGTTCATCTCAATCACTGTTCCAATGGCAAATTCATCAACACTGGAAAAGAAGGCTCCAAACTTTTGGTTAAAGGAAAAGGAACTGTTCAACTAGTCTGGAAAAACTCCATGGTGACTCTGTCCAAATTTTTCTATGTTCCCAATCTCATCATCAACATCATAAGTCCTGGCAAACTAATCTTGTCAAAAGCATTCTTGCTTGTATCAAATGGGTCTCAATTCTATCTTTACTCCAAATTGAAGCCTTTTTTCTCTGGTTTCATCCAAGGTAACCTCTTTGTTCAAAATTCTCCTTCTCTTGTAGGAGCCAATCAAAAACTCTGCCACCTCTCTTGTAAGGAATTTACAACCAAGAATCTCAAATAAATTCACAAATTTCTTTGACACTCTAGTCCTTACTTTCTGAAGAATATAATTCCAAATCTTTCTGCCAAGTCACTCTCCAAGTTTCAATGCATAGATTGTGTTTTTTCTAAAATTTGAAAGTCTACTTTTAAATATAGTCCATTGCAAGCATTAAACCCTTTCAAACAACTTCACATTGATCTCATTGGTCCTGTCACTCCCAGTTCCAGGAACCATATGAACTATATAATGTCTATGGTCAAAAACCACTCAGGCTACATTTCAGCCATTCCTCTTCAGCAAAAATCCAATGCAAGCACACAATTGATGATCATCCTCAATCACAAATGTCAAAAAAGGGACTGTTTTCCTGCCACAATCTGCACCAATGGAGGTGGAGAATTTTCCTCCACCAATTTCAACAATTTGCTCACCTCAAACTCTATACGTCATCTTGTCACGGAACCTTACCATCACAAACACAATGGAAAAATTGAAAGAACCAACAGGACTCTGACCAAATTGATTTGAGCTATTCTTTGAAGTTCCAAGCTTCCTCACAACCTGTGGGCCAAAATCTCCAAAACGGCTTGTCTCACTCTTAATCAAATTCCTAAAGATTCTCATTCTCAATTGCCCTATCAGATTTTTACTAATAAAACACTTCCGTACAGTTATTTTCAACCCATTGGTTCCAAAGTTGTCTATGTGGCCAACAAAATTTCTTGCGGCAAAAAATTCAAGGATTGAGGCCTTACAGGCACTCTTGTGGGTTACAAGCCCAGCTTTTTATTCTATCAAATTCTTACTCCTGACAACTGAATCCTCTCCTCCAAACACGTAAAAATTGTCAAAGACTCTGCTCCCTTCTCTCCTCCTGCTTCCTCCTCTTCTTCTAATCCTGACAACTCACTCTTAATCAAGTTAGACGATGACCTCCCTCTTCCCTCTGCTCCTTCCTCTTCCACTCCTCTTCCTCTCTGTCCTGATGAATCTCAATCTCCATCTTCTCCTTCCCCTTCTCTTGATACTCCTCAGCGTGAGGATCCCTCCTCCAATGACTCATCCAACTTGTCTGATGATCTGGCAATCCATTTAGATCCCAGATATGGACTAAGAGATTGATCCTTACTCAATCTTCCGCTACAATATGGTTATCATCACTATTACTTACCTAGAACCTTTGAACAAGCAAAAAAATGTTTTGACTCCATCAAGTGGGAAGCCTTGATGAACTCCAAACTGAATGGTATAGAAAATCTTGCCGTGTGAGACAACTACAACAAACAAGAGCCTATCAATCCTCTCAATACTACCTGGGTCTATCGCCTCAAAGATAACTGCAATGGAGATCCATTAGTCTACAAAAGTTGGTTATTTGTTCAGGGCTTTGACCAAATCTATGGTCTCAATTATCTCAATACTTTCTCTCCTACAGGAAAAGCTGCGTCTCTTAGAATGGCTCTTCTCTTTGGTCTATATCATTCTCTTCCCATCAAACAATTTGATGTCAAAAGCGCCTTCCTCCACGCCCCTCTAGCAGACCAGGTAATTATCAAGACGCCCAAAGCAAGCAAAAGAAAATCTAAGTAACTCATCCTCAATAAGTCGCTCTACGGACTCAAGCAATCCCCTGAAAATTGGTTCCACACTTTTACGTCCTGGATTCAAGAGCAGGGCTTCCACAAGTCTATTTCAGATCCTTGCTTATATATACACCCTAAAAGAAACTCTTTTTTATTCTTCCATTTCAACAACTTAATACTTGAGGGCGCGGGAGAAGACTTTAAAAATGCTTTCCTCAATTGTTTTCCAAATTCCAGTCATCATGAACCCAACCCCATCCTAGGTATGAAATACAAACAAATCAACAATAAAATTCGTCTTTCTCAACCAAAACACATCAATCATGGCCTAGAGGAACTCAAAATGAGAAATTGCAAAACTTCCTCTATTCCTCTTAAAGTCAATGCCAGTCCATCCCCTGCCTTGGACAAAGAACATGAAGAATTCAAATCTTTAAAAATCAACTATTGATTGGCCGTTTTTCTCATGAATTACATAGCATGTCTCACCCAACCTGACCTGAGTTTTGCTGTTTCTAGTCTCACTAGATTCTTCAAGAAACCAGGAATGCGTCACTTGAGGGAATTCAAATGCTGCTTGAAATATCTCAAGGCAACCAAAAACCTCAAACTCACTCTTCAAGTTCACTTTCCGAGTACCCAAATCAAGTTCTATAGCAATGCAACTTGGAGTGATGACCTGGAAACTTGACGCTCACAATTGGGACATCTTTCTCCTCTCTTTGGATCTATTATCTCATCGAGAAGTTACCCACAAAGAAATGTTACCCACTCTACAACCAAAGATGAATTGAACCCGTTGGTAGATTCTTTTTGGAAGTTATCTGGATGAAAGATTTAGTAGCAAAACTTTGGTAAAAAGAACTCAAACCCAGTTTTCACTATATAGATAACAAAGGTCTAGACAACAAACTCAAGGATTCAGTTGCAACTCTAAAACTCTCCACATCAACATCAAAACCAAAGCCCTTCAAGAGGAACTCTCCTCAGGAAAACTTATTTTGAAACTCATTCCCTCTCTTAAGATGAAAGCAGATGGTCTCACAAAAGCTCTGCCTTACTTCACCTTATCCCATTTGCTGAATCTTATCAATCCCTCGCACTCAATTGCGTTTTCAGTCATACCAGCCACGGGGAGTGTTGAAACTTCTAAACATTCTCACCCACCACCTTGATCAGAACTACTGCGCCCCCCGTCCTCTTTTCTTTCTTTTTCTCTTTTCCTTCACTGTCTCTTGAATGTCACATGTAAATACCATGCGCTCCTTACTCTACCTTAAGAATCCATGTTGCGGCCGTACCTGGGGGCTTCCCTTCTGGAATTTGATCATAAAAATTCTTACTTCTCCTTTTTCCTTTTTCCATTTCTTCTTCTTTTTTGTTTTCTCCATCTGTCATGCTTCTCTATGCGTCTACTTCAACTCTCTCAAACTCGCAACCTCAACCTCTTGTCTTTGGTCTCATCCTTAGCCAGCTCTGTCTGGTAAGACTTTAACCCAATCAATTTTCCCAACCATTTGTTGTACCTCAATTCTGATCTTACTCTTTGACGTACAAAGAATCTTCCCTTTTTTATCAAATTTTCTTTCTATCCTCAGCGTCCCTTCTCTATGAAACCTATCTCAGCTCCGCGGAGTCTTGATGTTTGTTTCTTTCTGTCTTTTTTTTCTATTTCCTTCTTTTTCTCTTCTCTTCTAATTTCTTCTTGCTGATTACCGCCATTCTCTAGCCCTCTTGAAAAAATAATTTCTTTTACTCTGTTGGTGAACACCAATAATCCAAAAAAAAAATCCTGAATTTTAATGTCCATTTGTTTATAGGATAAAAATTATGAGAAATTTATATAGGGAATTATCTTTCTAAAAAGCCCAGTGGAACCAGGTGAGGTGTAATCCCTGTCACACAACCAACCCACTTACTATAGGGAAATTGAAGGCAATTGTGAGCGCAAAGGAGACTGAGTGCAAGGGCAAGTGCTGTTAAAATACGTATTCACTTGTGGGTGTGCTACTTATAAGTGTAATCCAAATTAAATTCACATGTGAATCTCTGCCGCCCATTGGACACACACACGGACCATACGGGCCAGTGTGGATATCATGGATTTGGGGAAACTGTCCTCAAAACGCTTGAAACAGGCCTATTGGTACACTGGCCCTATTGGGCCCTGAGTTGTATATGGGAAAATACAGCAAGATGGGCTTGTATGGGCATAATTGGGCCAAGGTTTATTTTGGACATTCTTGGCCAGACAGGCTGGCCCACCAAAGTATGTTAAACTCATGTTTTGTGCTTGGGGCGGCCCAATTGGGCCACCACCTGTGTCGCAGCCCATTTGGGGCTGCTTCCCGTTTTGCAGCTCGCTAGGAGCCACTTTTCTCCCTTGATTTGGCCCATGCCGGGCCTGAAAGCCCGCAAGGGGCAGTGGAGGCGGCCAAGGGATCCTGCGGGGTGCAACGCCGCGCGGGCCCAGCCAGTTGCAACCAGCAGTCAGCGCTGCAGGAGCAGGGGCCAGGGGCCCTGGCTCCCCTCACTCCCCTTGCTTGCCATCTCAAGAGGGAGGAGATGGCTGGCTGGGTTGAACCAGCTAGAGACCCGCCCCAGGAGGGCAACCGGTCAGGGTGAGGGGGATTTCATCATCCCCTCGTCCAGGAGGATGGCAGGGCCGGTTGCAGAAAGGCAACTGGCAGTGGGTGGGATTTGATCATCCCTCCACCATCAAAGCAACAGGGGTCCAAGGGGCGCTCTCCCCCCCCCCTTTACCAAGCGGGAGGAGGGACGGACTGGAGGGGATTTGACCACCCCCCCCAGCCCACTTACCTATGACAACGCCCTGCGGGTATCAACATTGAGGGCTCCTGGTAGGGGGATTTGACCACCCCCTCCAGAGATTTGTGAAAAAGAGGGGGGGACGGCATGTCCGCCGGTCACCCCCCCCCCAGGTGAGTCTGAGACCAGACCCAGGTGTGTCCTGGGTTCCACCTGGCCATTTTTATGGCCAGGGGCTGGTTTCATGAGGCAACCAGCCAGCATGTGAGGTAAAAGGGCTGGTTTTAACAGACAAACCGCCAGGGGATTGAACAGTAAAGGGGCTGGTTCAGCCCCATAATGGTGGAAACACCAGAAGTGACCGGAATAGGCTGGTTGTAAGGGTACAGGGACTGATTATATGTGGGCTGATGTAGCCCAAACAAAGTACCAAGCCCAGTAGAGCCTGTAGAGCTCTTTTGGGGAGGAAAACTTGTCTTTTGGCCTGTTGTATCATGGGCTCACAAGAGGCCAATCCTTTGTACTTAAGGAGCTCTTCTCCCTGCTGTTTTCCATCATCCATTCATCATCCAATTGAATTCATCACTTATATCATCCAACATATTGCCACATTGTGAGAGCCCAATAGCAATTATTGACACCAGGTGTCCAGCATTTCTTTTTCTTTAAATACTGCTCATTTGCCTAACAAATTGCTGGCTATAATTATAACAAGTGCAAGGCAGCAAACCTTACCACAAAGTGCAAAGTTATGGTGGGCAACTTGACACACAATGAGAGGATTGAATGGTTCCAATGGAAAGGAAACTAAAGCCAACCCTGATGTGATGACTGGATTTAGCAAAATTCAAGGACATATGAAATTAAATAACTGGGGAGAAAATCTTCAGGCAAGCGGCATAGCCTTTATAAGATATTCCAAAGTGACTAGATACAACCTGATGGACGGCCAAATACAGTTAAGAGGCAATGAGGCAATGAATGAAATCAAACGGATTGGGAAATGAAATAAAGTTATAGATGTTTCTGAGGTCATAATGTAGATGCAAGGAAATAGGGTCTGAGCATACAAGGGCGTAACAGATGAGATAGGAAGGAGTGACATGAGAGACAATGAAAATATGTGGATGTAGTTTATGCAGGGCAAGGGACTACTCCAATTGCAAACTATACAGTTGGTGTGGCTAACTAGCATGGTTGAAAGCTAGTGATAGTTCAAGACTGGGAATGGGAACCCAAGGGCTATTGATACCCAGGGTGGAAGAGTGGAGCTTGAATGGATGGTTGACTGGAGTAGAGTTAACTGCAAGGTTTGCAAGTAGGTGCTGAGTTGGTTGCCACGGATGGAATGTTGTTATGAAGGCCAGAGTTGATGAGCAGAAGGCAACATTGATGTTATGCTTCTATTTGTGTAACACATATGGACTGAGGTAGATGGTACTGACAAAAGGATATGTCAAAGTGAGGGAGAAAATATTCCTTAAGCTTGAAGCGTGACAGTTTCCCTGGTATAAAGACAGAAGCTCCTGCAAGCATTCAGATGATTTTCTCATTGATTCAAACATTAATTGTGAGCTAATAGATTCGCACTCTTCCAAAGTTTGGTACACTTGGGATCATTGAGATGAGTTTTTTTAGTTTGGAAGCTTTATCTCAAAGTTGAGTGATGATAAAACTGAGTTGGGCAGATTGGGTTGAGAAAATTGTTTTAATTTTTTCAGGGTTTTTTTTGTCAAAGGTGGTCCCCCCCTGGGTAAACATTATCCCAACATGATGAAGCATTGTGGACTACTGCTTGTTTCCCAGGAGGATAGATCACCTTAAAGTTGAACTCAGAGAGGTATTTGGCCCATTGTGCCTGTCTGTGTGTAAGGAACTTTGAGCTCATGAAACATTACAAAGAATTGTGATCAGCTAGGACCTCAAAGGGTTCCATAAGACACAAAAGGTATGAAAACCATTTTTTCAAGCAAAAAACAATTGCAAAGAGTTCCTTGAAATGGATCCTGTAATGAAGCTCTGCAGAAAGAAATTTGAAAGACTCAAAAGCTACAGGATGAAAGAGGGAAGAAGAGGAATAAAACTTCAAGATTACTCCTGCAACCGCATATTTGCTTTCATCCATTTCCACAATAGTTTGAGCTAGCTTGTTGCATTGAGCAAGTATTGGAGAATTACTGAATGCTTTGTTCAAAGCTTTGAGCTCTAAAGCAGCTTTCTCTTTAAAAATAAAATGAATGTGTTTTTGGATACTGTTAGTAAGGTTTATGGTTTTCATGGCATAATGCTCAATGAAACTCCTGTAAAACTTACAGAAACCAAGGAAAAATTGAAGTGATTTGACAGAAGAAGGTTGTTAAAATACCTATTCACTTATTCCTTTGGTACGTATAAGTGTAACCCAAATGGGATGCACATGTGGGCCTCTGCGGCCCATTGGACACTCACGAGGACCATACAGGCCTGTGTGGATGTCACAGATTTGGGGAAACTGGCCTCAAAACGCTTAAAAAAGGCCTATTGGTACACAGCGCCCAGTGAGGTATATGGGCAAATACAGCCACATGGGCTTGGATGGGCATAATGGGGCCCAAGGTTTATTTTGGACATACTTGGCCAGACGGGCTGGCCCGCCAAAGTAAGTTTACTTAGTTTTTGGGCTTGGGGCTGCCACCTGTGTTGCCGCCCACTCAGGGCCGCTGTTTTTGCCTTTGGCCTGTTTATGTGGACCGACGGCCCGCGCGGGGCCTTTGTTGCAGCCTTGAGCCAATTGAAGCCGCCAGCTGTCGTTACCGCATTGGCCGGGGCCAACGGCCCCAGCTCCCTTGCCTCTCCTTGCCTGCCATTGCAAGGGGGAGGTGGGGGCAGCTGGTAGCGACTAGCTTGCCACCCAGGCCGGTTGCATCGGGGCAACCAGCGGTGGCGGGGAATTGACCACTCCCCCACCAGCCCTAGGTGGTTAGGGCAAAGCCAAGGTAGCTGGCCACAAAAAAGCAACCAGCGGTGGGGGGGACCTGACCACCCCTCCACCATTGAAGCAATGAGACCAAGGGGCGCTCTCCCCCCCCCCCTTTACCAAGGGGGAGGAGCAAATGGGCTGAGGGGAGCTGACCACCCCCCAGCCAACCATTCTATGACAATGCCCTGGGGGTATCAACCCCCAGGGCCCCTGGTAGGGGGATTTGACCGCCCACTCCAGGGATCTGTGAGAAAGAGGGGGGGGACAGCATGTTTGCTGGTCACCCCCCCCCCATGTGGGTCTGAGACCGGGCCCAGGTGTGTCCTGCGTCTCACCTGGCCATTTTTATGGCCAGGGGCTGGTTGAATGAGGCAACCACCGAGTATGTGAGGTCAGGGATTGAACAGAACAGGGGTTGGTTCAGTCCCATAAAGGTGGAAACACCAGAAAGGACTGGACTAGGCTGGTTGTAAGGGTACAGGGACTGATGCCATGCGGGCTGATGTAGTCCAAACAAAGTAACAAGGCCTGTAGAGCGTGTAGAGCTCTTTTGGGGAGGAAAATTTGCCTTTTGGATTTTTGTGTCATGGGCTCAAAAGAGGCAAATCTTTTTTACTTAAGGAGCTCTTCTCCCTTCTGTTTTCCATCATCCATTCATCATCCAATTGAATTCATCACCGATATCATGCAGCATTTTGCCCCATTGTGGGAGCCCATCAGCAATTATTGAAACCAGGTGTCCAGCATTTCTTTTGCTTTAAATACTGCTCATAAGCCTAAGATAATTGCTGGCCATAATTATAACAAAGGTGGGGGCCAGTACAATATGCCCTGGCTCTTGGCTGGATCCATTGATATTCCTTGCTGCAAGACTATGACATCTAGCAACTGAAGACAAGGAGTATGAAATTTTCACTTAGAGGCTTTTGCAAACATGTAATTCTTGCAAATTTGCTGTAGCACCTCTTGCACATGTGCAACATGATCCTCAAGAGTTCTTGAGTACAATAGTAAATATTCAAGATACACCACAAGGTATTTTTCTACAAGGTCAGTAAAAATGTTGTTGACAAAGGGTTGAAAAGTCAAAGGAGCATTGCAGAGGACAAAAGGCATTATGGTATACTCATAACTGCCAAACCCTGTTCTCATTGCGGTCAAATATTCATGATCTTTTGCAATGCAAACTAGTTCATAGGAGCCTTGAAGGCCTAATTTGAGAAATAAGCAGCTTGATGGAAGAGAGTGAGGATGTTCAACATAGGTTGTAATGGATAGGAATTCTTACAGGTTACCTGGTTCACTTTCCTGCAGTTGACACACAGGAAAATTCTGCCATCTTTCTTTGGAAAAAATATAACAGGTGAACTGGTATTTAAACTGCTTGGTCAAAGAAATCCTTTTGATACATATTTGGCAATGTAATCTTGAAGCATGGTTTATTCTTGCTTTGAGAGATAGTAGACTTGTCTGGGTTCCAGAGGGGGGCCAGTAAGTTTGATCCTGTGATCATAATAATGGGATGGGGGAAGTTTATATGCCTTTAAAGCTGAAAAGACGTCAGAAAAGTCATGATAAACCGGAGGTAAAGACTCTCAAATGATTTCTAGATCATCAAACTTGTCATCTTTTATCATGCGGTTTGAATTGCTTGCATGATGGGAGAGGATTAAGGAGCTGAAAATACACCGTTTGGTTGGTGCCTGTTTCTCTTCAAAGAAACAAGGAAAGTGTCACTCAGAAAAATAAGCAATAAATCCTAAATCTGAAGAGGGAACATGCAAATCGAGGTCAGGATATTGCAAATGTCCTGGCGGAAAAGTGTCATCCAAATCAATGACAGTGTCAGTTAGGTTGTTCAATTCATTGGTTGATGGAAGGGTTAGCATCCTGGGGTTGCAAGCTTCAAAGGTTAATTACTCCTTCTTTCCAATTCACATCTGGATTCCAGTGAACTAGGAAGTCCTTGCCTAGAATGGTATCATCCATTGCGGGAATATCCAAGACAAATAAGTCCCATTTGAATCTGGGGAAATTGGAGAATGCAAAGGTCAATTATTCCTTTTGGGAAACCCAATGAGAGGGCTTGGGTTCACTACTTACTAAATAGATGGGAAATTTATGTATCTCAGAAAGCGTAATATTTTTGGAAGTGGCAAAAGATTCACTTATAAAAGAAACGTTAGCACCAGAATTGGGCAAAACTTGATAAGGGGAGTCGTTAGAATTAAAAAGGACAATTATCAAACTTGGAGAACCTAGTGACTTGCTGTAATTTAAATAATGTGTATTTCTCCTTGCAAGTATTAGAAAAACTACAAGCTAATTTTTTGACTGTCTAGATGCTTCAGGCACTGACCACTTTGCACAACTATCAACATCATGTTTTCCTCCACAATACATATATAACCCATTCTTTTTCCTCCTTAGCCATTACTTGTCCCGCACCATCCCAGTTTCTTTGTCCCCAAAATTTGCAGGTTTGGAAATGGCCTTCCCTTTCAGGTTGGATTGCAAGGTTGATCAAAGGTGGTTTGCCATATTTAATAAATCAATTGATTTAACCATCTGGCCTTAAGGTGACTAGCAGAGAGTGAGTTACACTCAGATTCAGTTGAAGAGAGAGAAATGCATCTCTGCCGCCAACTCCTCCAATAGAGGGGGAATCCCTTGAACAGCGTGATGAAGCCGGTTTGAGAGAGGTGATTTACAGGTTTTTTGCCGCAGGTGGAATTGCTGTAGGTGATAAGATGGTTGGAATTGTTTTTTAGTCTAAAGATCAATTTGTAGTCAATAGTCTTGAGTAAATAGCGCCACACCCAAATGACTTCATTCCAATGGAGTATTCCAGGGTTTTCCAAGAATCTAGCCATATTTTAAAAAGCGTAGCTGATGTCAGGATGTGCTAGCGTTGATATGAAATTAAGTTGTCAAATGGGCCATTGATAGTTGACATTTAGTTGTTTGAATAGATTGATCTCTTCTTCCATAGCCGGTAGCAGATGTACGCCAGTTGAGAAAGGATTAGGTAGAGGTTTTGCGTCCAAGAGATTCAGATTTTCAAGTCCTTTTTGGATGTGGTTCATAAGAGAGAGAATAATTGAGTTTTTTTCTTTCTCTACCTTCATTCCAAGAAATGTATCCACTTTTTGAGCTGATGAGTCTTTGAACTTTTTTAAGAAGAGAGATTTGAAATTATTCACCTCCCCCACCACAACTAAATCTTCAACATGGAAAAAAAGTGAAGTAACCCCGTCTTTGTGATGATAAATGCAGGGGTTGCAATTGCTTTCCGTAAAGCCTATGCTGCTTATCCATTGGCTGAGCGTTTTGTACCAGTTTAGCAGAGCCTGCTTCAATCTGTACAACAATTTAACTAGTTTCAGATATTTTGTCTTTCTCTTGGAGCCAATGGGAGTCTTAATGTATACATTTTCTTCCAGTGGAGCATGTAAGAATTCCCCTTTTACATTGAATTGAAGGATTGGAAGGCCTCTGTCAACTGAGTAGACCATTAGAGCCCTTAGTGAAGCAATCTTACCAGTAAGTGCAAAGGTTTCAAAGAAATCAATGCCGTAGCTTTGGTTGAAGCCTTGCACACAGACCCTTGCCTTGAGCATGGTTTGACCAGTGTGGAGATCCTCCTTGTGACGGAAAGCCTAGGTTTTATTGAGAGGGTTGATCACCTCAGCTTCATTGGCGTCCTCCCATACCCCTAGCTCCTCTGCCATATTCAGCTCCTTGTTTATGGGCGCGATCCAGTCAGGGTCCTTGAGCGCTTCTTGGATTGAAGCTGGTAGAGTGAAGTGATGATAGCAATACCGTTCGGGCGGTTTAAGATGGCTTCTGTCGCAAAGTTTGGGAATTAACCTTTCTTGAACAGACAACGCTGAGCTTTTAGAGTCAGACATGTGCAGGTCATTGTCCAAGGGCAGTACTGGTTTGATATCAGCTGAGGTGTCAGGGTTGGTTTCCTTGGTAGTTGATTCAGGCTCTTTACAATTTTTTGGACCAGGTCGAGGCCGGTTATTGTCTTCTTCATATTAATTGAGACTGGTTCCTCCTGTTGTAGCTTGAGATTTCAGAAAAAGAACGTGTTTGGTGTTTATGATCCTCCCCAATTTGGTGAGTATTTTGTAGGAAAGCAGTTGAGGATTGAAGCCCACAAGGCAACCTTCCTCACCCTTCTTGCTGAGTTTTGAAGGAATCTTGGTATCATTTAGTAAGTAGATGCATCCCGTACCTATAGGCTTTAAATAGTCCTTTGGTAGAGGCGTTCCATGCATAAGTTCCCAGGGGCTTTGTGATTTGACGTCCTGGGGTATCTGGTTTAAGGCGAGACAGCAGCTTTGAATGACCACACTCCAGAAGCTTTTAGAAATATTTGTTTCCGAGCTGAATACTGATCTCAATGATTCCATGATGGTGCAATTAGCTTCCTTGGCTTTACCATTATGGTAAGAGTGATAGGGTTTGCTGACTAGGTGATGTATTGCCTTGGATTTGAAGAACTTTGATAGGATGTCATTCATGAACTCTTCTCCTCCATTGGAAGAGACCTTGACTGGGAACCAACCCTTCTTCTTAGCTTCATTCTCAATTGCAAAGATAATGGTCTTGGCAGCCGCATCTTTGCTTGGCAAGGGAAAGGCAGATAGGTATCCTGAGTAGTTGTTGACAACAGTGAGGAAATATTTCATGCCTCCTTTGCTTTGCGGGTTAAGCAGTCCCATTAAGTCTAGATGCAGGAAATCAAAAACTTGTTCAGCTGGGCGTTGTTCCTGGTTGAAAGAGGACTTGGTGATCTTTCCTTTCTTACAGGCAATGCATTCAAATTCTCACCGGATATCTTTTCTGATTCTATAACCTAGATGCTTTTCAATTTGTTCCAAACTGGCATGACCCAGTTTTTGGTGAAGTTTCTGGATATTGTCCAGACTCATGAGGCAGGCAAGTTCTTTGGTTTGAGATTTGAAATTGATAATTAAAAGATTATTCTTGATCACTCCATCAAAGATTGTGGTTCTTCCTTTAGTCACAGCAAGCATAGTGGGAGAAGACTTTCTGTTAACCTTTAGTGTACACCCTTTGTTAAGTAGAGCCCCCAGAAAGATTAAATTGACTGTGGCATCAGGAACCCAAGCTGCATTTTCCAGGTCAATTTTTCTTTTTTGGAATGACAGGGTGGTAGTGCCAAGACCCTTTATGGGGATGCCTTCCCCTTTCTTTCCAGTTTTGATGAGTTTGCCTCAAGGTTTTTCAACTAGGGTGGAGAACATAGATTTTTTTCTAACCACATGTATCAAGCAGCCACTATCAAGAATGAAGCGATTAGTGCCAGTTTTGTCCAGTTGATTCATCCTGCAGAAAAAGGAGTAATGATGAGCTTCTTCAGAATTCTTTTTGAACTTGTTTCCAGTCTTGGGTTTGAGTTCTGGATGTTCCTCCCAGCAGCTTGTTGCAGGATGAGTTCTGAACACAGGATTATGCTTCCCATTTTCAAAGTGCGGTCAATTGGAATTGAAGTGATTCTGCAAATAGAGGGCTGAATTTGTTTCATATGTTTCTTTGGATTTGGATTGAACTTTGTTTTTGTGTTGGAAAAGGTGGTTCAGTACAAGGGCTACCATTAGGTCTACTCCAGAGTGCTTAATTTGCGATTGCATTCCTTTCAAGGATTCTAGTAATTTGAAGAGAATCAAATAGCTCAGGATGTCACTTGGTAGGTCAATCGCAACTTTTTCGAGTTTTCCAAGGTGGAGCTTGACTGAGGTTACAAACGCGTCTATGTCATTTTGATTGAATCCTAGGTACAAGAAGTTGAAGAACATTCTTTCTCTATTTGCGGCCTCTTTTGATGCAAAGAGCTCTTTAGCCGCCAGACAGATTTGTTTAGGAGAATCCTTGTTGTCAGATGTGATAATGTTGGTGTGCGTTGCTGGATCAAGCTTGGACATCAGGTAGGCAGCGGTCTCATCTTTTTCTGGAATGCTTTCATCTGGATCGCGTGTGTTCATAAGGTGGAGGATGAAACGCATTTTGAAAAGCCTTTCCATTTTCTTCCTCCGAATCAAGTAATTAGTCTCTGTCAAGAGAGGAGTAGACTCCATCAGCGATTTGAGTGCCAGCCCTTTAAAGTCGCTGTCCCCTCCAGGTCCAGGTGAAATTGATCCTTGATTCATTTTGGTAGCTGAGTGAATTCAATTTGGCTTTTAACCATGAAAAAAATTGAAGAGTAGGAAAACCTAGAACAAGCTATCATTTCAATCAAACACGCAGATTCAATGATTCAGTGAACAAGTATTGATAAACATTAGAAATCAAGAAGAATTTAAAATAAAGAAGAAACAGTTAATCATGAACAAGCAAACACAATTCTACATGCTTGATGATGGCCTCTGAATAGACTAAGTAGAACTGTGTGCACTATACTCCAATAGGCCAATCTGAGCCTACCAATTGTTCTTGATTTCCTGGGTCGTAATGCTGGTTTAGAAGGAAGTTAAGATCAACACTGATAGTGAGTTGATTCAAACTTCAGTACATACTATTTGCTGCTGGGACATGAATTGGATTGGGTGGAGGTTTTAACTTCTATCTTGATGGTGACAATCCTGAGACTTGGAATGAAATGGTTGCTGATTGTTCTTCAGTCTTTGTTGAATCTTCTTGAGAGTCAAGGAGATGGCATTGAATGAGTGCATTGGTGAAAGTCCAGTGCCATTGCAGCAAGTCGCGCAAATGATCTGAAGGACCAGCAGTAGACACTCATGAAAGCTATGGATAAGGACAACAGAGATGGGGAAATTCTGGAACAGGATTTGCAACACAAAAAAAGAAACAATGAAAGAATGCAGATGACAGTGAATTTTGACTGAGCAATAATCATTGCAAACAATCAACATTATCAAGCTCAATCACCTGCTCAATTAACTGCTGAAGGGAGGTTGTTTAATGTCTCCAAACTGTGAGCTTCTTAATCAGGAGTGACAGTAAACCTTTTTAAAAATTAAAAAGAAGAGCTGCCTTGTTTCATTTGATGCAAGAATGAAAAGTTTGGAAATCCATGATATAAACAGAAACTCTACTATTCTCTTTCATGACTAAGTTATTAAGTTTGTATTCTGCGTTTCGGAATTCATTGGGGTCACCAAACAGGGTGAAAAATTTCTTGTCAAACTTTTCCCAGTTGTTGAGGACACAAGTGGGGCTAGTGTCATCTAATAGTTTGAGGTAAGGTTTGAACCACTGCAAGGCTTGTCCGCCAAGGAAGGAGGAAGCATACATCACTCTATGTTTATCAGTAGGAAAATTATGAGGATTGTTTGAGAAGATGATTTTACAGGAATGTAAGTAGGCTCTAAGTTTATGGGGGTGTTCCCCAGGAAAATGATCAGGCTGCTTCATTCCTGGAGTAAAAAGCTAGGGCCACTTGGACCAGATTGCAAGGAAGTTTGGTTAAGAGCCTGGATCAGGGTCAAGAGCAAGGTTGAAGTGTTGGGTTTGGGAGAATTAGTGCAAGCCCTTGATCTCCCACAAGTTGAGGTTACATCAGAAGAGTGGTTTGAGTCTTTTATTTCTTTGAGGGGATCCACAGCTTCCCAAGGAGGAGCAATGGCATCATCAAGAGGTTCAACCAAAGGGGATTTAGAAGAAGAAACAGGGTCTAAAAGGTTTCTGTCCCAAGAAACGCTGGTTCTCCCTACCCAATGGATATCATCATTATAAGGGGTGAGGGAAGCGTTCCCAGTTAAGCAAGGAGGTGTCATTGTAAAAGAAATCAACTATTGGTTGGCAAATACAATAGATGATTTTAGTTATTTGATTTACTTTCACACAACCACCACACGTACTATGGGTAAATCTTAGATGATTAGGAGCTCAAAGGAGACTGAGTGCAAGGGCAAGTGCAAGGCAGAAAAGCTAACTGCAAAGTGAAAGCTTATGGTGAGTTACTTGACACATGATGAGAGGGATTAATGGTTTCAATGAAAAGGAAACTAAAGCCAACCCCAATGTGATGACTGGATTTAGCAAAATTCAAGAATGTATGAAATTAACTAAATGATCAGGAGGAAATCTTCAGGCAAGCGGAATAGCCTTTATAAGGTCATCCAAAGTGACTAGATACAACATGATGAACGGCCAACTACAATTAAGAGGCAATTAGGCAATCAATGACATGAAACAAATTGGGAAATGAAATAACAGTATAGCAGTTTCCAAGGTCATAATGTAGATGCAAGGAAATATAGTCTGAGCATACAAGGGTGTAATGGATGAGATAGGAAGGAGTGATGTGAGAGAAAATGCAAATATGAGGATTTAGTTTATGCAGGGCAAGGGACTAGTCAAATTGCAAAATATACAGTTGGTAGGGCTAACTAGCATGGGTGAGAGCTAGTGAGAGTGCATGAACGGGAATGGGAACCCAATGGCTATTGATACTGAGGGTGGAAGAGCAGAGCTTGAATGGATGTTTGACTTGATGAGAGTTAACTGCAAGGTTTGCAAGTAGGTGCTGAGTCAGTGGCCAAGAATGTAAAGTTGCTATGCAAGCCAGAGTTGATAAGCAGAAGGCACCATTGATGTTGTGTTTCTATTTGTGTCACAGATATGGACTGAGGTAGATGGTACTGAGGAAAGGATATTTCAAAGTGAGGGAGACAATAATCCTTAAGCTTGAAGCGTGACACTCCCCAAATTAGTCCTCATATTTGGAAGTTACTGGTCCTAGCGCCTGTAAGGAGGAGGATGTGCACTTAATAGAGAGAGAGAGAGTTTTATTACTTCCTTCCTTACATTGGTGTTGGTATGGTATACCCCCTACATCCCGGAGTTGAGAGAAAGGTTTAAGTCCTCCCTCTCAAACCTAAAATAAGTACAAGCGCAATAATCCTAGTAGAAATAACAAGATGACCAAGAACAAAATCATATCCCACATCCTTTCCCCATTCCTGCTTCCATCTGTGATTTCCGTGCGTCATTGCGCAACCTAGTTTGTTCTTCTCATGTCCTGGACCTCTGCTGCTTCCAAATTGGAGCGCCCCCGCACCTTCCCGCAACCGCCTGAAGCATTGCCTTTGGAAAATTCTGACCAAACCAGGCACATAGCAGCTGCTGCTGAGCGCCATGCTCCCCAAATTCTGAGCCTACTTGTGCCTATTTATGAGCACGCAGGCCGCAACCATCTACCAACCCACATCTTAAAAATTCAACAACACCCCACCAAGTTGATTTCTGTTCCCAGAGGTCTTCCCATCACTACCTCAACCGCACTTTGCTCCTACCCCATTACCACCACCACCACCACCACCACATTCCTCTCAAAACTAATCACCCTCTTCCAGCTTTCTTCATGGTGTTGTGCAGCTTCCACTTCCTTTGAGGACTTGCCTGTTTGATAATCCCTGGAAGTGGCTCTGGCCACCGTTTCTGCTTGCTTGCCAAGGGGATGCCACATAAAAGTTGGAGCCCCAGATGCCAACATCTGCTGCACAAGAGGGCCCACAACAATTAGTTTGTGGTATCAAGCTATGAGTTGGTCTTGGAGGGCTTGTGGACCCCACCTGGCTCTCCTCCCCTTTGCCCTTGCCATCCACCGCAACCTACTTTGTGCAAGAGCCACAACTTGGCCTCACCCCTCTTCCACACTGGGCCACTTTGCCAGGAGGATTATGAGACCTTTGCTGCTTACCTTACCACCCTCCAATATGGGGCCAATGGCGTCAAGGTTAACCAGGGTTTTAAAATACATATTCAATTATGCTGTGGTGCCCAATCTGGGACACCTCTGGACCAGTACGGAAAAATTAAAATTTTTATGAAACTTTCTATAGCCTCCTTTTAGATCCAAAAAAAAAACTTTTTTCAGAATGAATTCTCAGTTCAGTTCCCAGTTCTCAGCCTTCCCCTCTCCTAGTTGTCTAGGAAGATCTCTCAGTGCCTAGACCCCTGTTCCCAGTGTTCAAGTCCTTCCTGCTTCACTCCTTGTCCTTCAGCTCTCTGTTTTCCTTTTTTTTTGCCAAACATGCACGCCAAGGCCATTGACCCCAATCATCATCCTCTAGATCATCATCTAATAGATCATTGTAATCATCTTCTTATGACCCATCATCCATTAAATCATTATCTCCATCAACCTAAGACTTGCTCTCATCACCCCCTTCCATGATTATCACCATCTCCAAAGAAGATCCCAATCCAACAAGCAACTCAAGCAAAGAACCTTGCCGGAACTACTCCCAAAAAAAAAAAAAAAAAAACATTTCCGGATTCACCCAATCCTCACCTTTGCTGTCAGAGTTTTTGCAAATGGAAAGCTTGATCAACCACTCCTCATCATCCTGTCAAACATAATGATCACGGCGGTCATCAACCATCCCCTCCTCCAATTTTTCT
This sequence comes from Puccinia polysora, assembly GCA_025617555.3. Lineage (NCBI taxonomy): Eukaryota > Fungi > Basidiomycota > Pucciniomycetes > Pucciniales > Pucciniaceae > Puccinia > Puccinia polysora. The sequence goes on along the minus strand of CM062616.1, from coordinate 44,150,248 downwards.
CAAAATCCTCTGTCCTTTGCAACCCCCAACCACCTGCCCAAATCACCAGATTGCCCTCATCCCCCGCCATTGCCATTGGCAATGACAAAGATGGTGACCATCTTCAATCATATCCTCATCCAACCCATCCAATCATTGGCGGGCCCTGTTGCTCCGTCAACATTGGATGGGCCCGCAATTTGTTGCTTGCATCCATCACAAGCCATCATTTCTCTCCAGTTCCCCCCCTTCAATTTTCTTATTCCCTAGCTCCTGGGTCTGCCGCACAGTTCATCAGTAGTCCATGCGGATCCCTTTTCATGTCACCCAGGGCCTGCTGCCGCTCATCCAAGTTCATCCATTGGCCAGGCCCATCAGTCATCTTCCTGCACGGGTCCCCTGTCATTGTCACCTGCCGCCTCCAACCATTGGCATGGGCTGATGGCTTCCCTTGGTCTTCTCTTTTAGGTTTCATTATAGTAAAAAAAAAAAACTTTTTTTTCCACTCTATCTGTAAATCTCTCTTGTAAATAGTCTACAGAACTCTTTTCTATAAAAGGAGGGGCTCTCCCCTGCCTTTTCCCAATCATCCATGGGAGTGTGTGCATATTTCCCCGGCCCGTTATCATTTTAATCTGATCCTCATCCTCATCCTGGCTATATCTATGATTGCCCCCTGATCCATTGAAACAGAGTCTTTGCCCCTCTGTGGCCTGATCCTTATCACCAACCAATAGCCTTGTCAGTTGAAGAGAATTCTGTCGGTTGGAATTCTTGAGTGTGTTATGCCATTCCTTGATCCCTTTCTCTGACCATAATGGTCTTGATCCCTCCTTGATCATCTTTCTGGAGCCCATCACAATTGATTGAAGAGGTCTTATTAAGCTTAAGACCTGGAGTGTTATACCTCCCTTATTTTTTTTGGAGTTGCATTCTGCCAGCCTACTCTTGAGTTCCTTGAGAAGTGTTGAGGTTATCCTTGCTTCAAATAAGTTACTGTTTGCTTTTAGAGCTTCTTAAACATAGTTCTTTGTCTTGTACAGCCACCCTCAGGTATCTGGTACCCTTCAAGCGCTTGATTGCGGAGAGTTGGGCAGGTTCATTGAGAACCTGGATATTGTTTGGGTTTGAGTTGATCATCCCCAATTTTCTGCTGATGACCAGAGTTATTAGCTTGTGGGCGTTTATTACATGCAACAGCTTTGTTCTTTGAACTTGAGCTTCTTTTGTCCAAGTTTTTCCCACATAATCTTGGCTCAGATAGTGCGGTTCCATTGCTACCTAACTACTATCATCTTTATCCTTTACTACTTGATTCCTCATTTACCAGTTTCTGGACCTTGATCCTGGTTACATTTAATTATTTTTGTAACCCTCAGGAGGACAGCCTAAACGGAAACTTTCCCCTCCACAGAACTGCCACAGCCTAGCACCATTTTGAGTCTTACAACGCCTGTGCTACGTCTAAGTTCAATCCAAATGAGATGCACATATGGGCCTCTCCAGCACATTGGACACTCACACAGACCATACAGGCCTGTGTGGATTTCACTAATTTGGGGAATTTGGCCTCAAAACGCGTGAAACAGGCTCAGTGGTACACGGGCCCTAACGGGCCTGTGGGGGATATGGGAAAATACAGAAAGATGGGCTTGTATGGGCATAATTGGGCCCAAGGTTTATTTTGGAAATACTTGGCCAGACGGGCTGGGCCGCCAAAGTGTTTTTGTCTCAGGTTTTGGGCTTGGGGCGGCCCATTGGGGCCGCCACCCATGTTGCAGCCCGCTTGGGGCTTCTGACCGTGCCGCGGCCTGCATGGGGCCGCTTGTGTCCCTTGGTTTGGCCAAGACGGGGCTGTTTCAGTGGCCAAGGGATCCCACACAGTGCAACTCCGTGCAAGCCCGGCTGGTCTCAAACAACAGCCACCGCCGCAGGAGCAAGGGCCAGCGGCCCTGGCTCCCTCTGATAAGATGAAGAAGAATTTCTGTAATTGATTATCTTTGAAGACCAATGAACTAGCAAACAACCTTGAGTAAACAACTTTGATGAAGGAGCGTGATGACACAATGAAGGATGGAGATCTTACCCAAAGCGCCTTCTCTGATGTTAGGACTGACGGAGATGGAAGGAGGATGGGGAAGGAAGATAATGAAGGAAAATAACAATGATCTGCGACAACAAAGAAGCAGAAATGAGAAGGAGGAGATCAATAGATGATGATGATGACTATCAGATATCTCAAATCTGATCAATCTAAGTGATATGGGACTTTTGATTGAGTGAGTTAGGTTGAGATTTGATATGGTCAAGATTGAGGTTTATTGTGGCTTTGATTTAAGTTGAGCAGGGAATGGTTGAGAGGAATTGGAGTGAATACTGGATCAAGTGGCAGGTGAAAGAGGCGGATGGATGAAATGAATTGAAGCGGGTTATGGTGAGAAGGAATAGTTCAGGAAGTGAGAAGAGCAAGAGAGAAGGGGGAGCGTTGGAAGATGGTTGGAAGGTGGAAGCTGGATGGGTCGCGTCAAGGAGACTGAGACGCAGGTCGGATTTTGTTGCGAGTTGTGCGCCGGGAGCGTGAGAGGGGGTCGCGCGGTCATTCTCAAATGAATAGAGACAGCACAAGGAGATGAATAAAGCACAACAGAAGGAGACAAAAAAGAAAGGAAGGAAAATAAACAAAAGGAATGACAACACAATGAGAGCAAAAGGACAAGGAGATGACAACATGCTGCCGTGATCAGATGTGAGGGGATAAAGTGGAGGAAGTGAGATTGACGACTGAGGATCTTAGAGCTGCTTTGGTGAGGGAGTCGGCAAGCATTTGATGGGACAGAATGAGGTGAGTGATGAGTGAATGATTGTCTTGTTGTTCACGCAACCACTTAATTTGCTTATTGACATGTTTCAAGGCGCCATGATGAGATTCTTGATTGACTAGATTGTTTAGACCTTTGTTGTCTATGAATGAGCAGTGGGTGTGATTTGCGGAGGGATTCATTTCAAGGAGGAGCTGTGAGAGCCAAATTTTCTCTTGTGTAGCCAGGACTAGGGCTTTCAGCTGCCCTTCAGTAGATGATAACAAAATTGATCCTTGGAGTTTGCTATGCAATGAAACCGGACACCCAGAGGTCATGATGAGATATCCAGTTTGACTTTGCTGTGATTTGGGATCATTTCCACCGTCAGAATTGCTGTAAACTTTGATGTTGTATTGAAAGGAGGGATTTTGAAGGCGCAGAGCCATTTATTTGTTGGAATTGAGGTAGCGCCAGGCATGTTTTGACTCAATCCAATGTTGAACGACAGGTTTATTATTGAAGCGGGAAAGGTTGGATACAGCGTAAGAGAGATCAGGTTGGGTTTGGCTGGCAATGAATTTAAGGAGTCCCGTAGATGATCAGAAGTTAATGTGGAAATTGAGGAAATCTTTGTGTTTGTCATCGGAGGCACCAGAGAGCTTGATGTTTGGGGTGAAAGGTGTACTAATTGGTTTACAATCGGTGAGACTGAGTTTTCTAAGAGAAGTGTCAATGTGATTTGTCTGGAGAAGTCGGTATCTGTCTCTGGTATCTACTAGTTTGTTGCCAAGAATCTTTTTGAGAGGTCCATCTTGTGAGATTTTGAAGGTGGTCTTGAGACTTTTTCAAAATTCGACAGAGTTCCCAACAATCAACAGGTCATCAACATAAACAAACACGTAGAGTTGCCTGGTCGTGCTGATGTAGAGACATGGGTCGGCACTAGATGTGATGAAGCCTTCATTTAGGAGCCAATTTTTGAGGGTCTCATACCAACTTTTTGGCGCCTGCTTCAGTCCATAAAGGGCTTTGTTTAACTTGAGGTAAGGGAAAGGAGAATTGTAGCCAAGGGGGGTTTTGATGAAGATATCTTCATCAATTGGAGCATGGAGAAATGCAGACTTTATGTCCATCTGCCATAAAGTGAGCTTGTGATGAAGCGCGTAGACAAGAAGTACTCAGAGGGTTGTGATTGAGCCAGTTGGAGCATAAGTTTGGCCGTAGTCAAAAAACTCCACCTGTTTAAATCCCTGAATGCATAGGCGCGACTTGAATGAAATTCCGGATTCATCGGTGCCGTCCTTGATTCTGTAGACCCAGACTGTTGTTAAGGCATTTTTGCCCTTGGGAAGCGAGTGACATCCTTCCCATACCTTCATGACTTCAATGCTGGTTAATTCCGATTTCATCAATTGAATCCAATTTGAGCTTTCTTTGCAGTTGGTAGCTTCGTTGTAGTTCTTGGGCACAGATTGGACCATGAACCCATATCGTTGAGGTTTTTGGAGGGTGCTTTGATCTTGTAGAGTTTGGACAGATGGTGAAAGCAGTTCCTTGGCGATGGTGATGTCTTCCTCCGAGTTTGACCTTGATGATTTGGAAATCAAGTTGGAGGAAGAAAAGGATTGATTAATGGGATTAGGGTAGTTCTGGGAAAGGTTTTGAGTGGGAGAGGGTTCAGTGGTAGGAGACAAAGAATTATTGTCAGAATTAGAGGGAGCAATCGGAGATGAGTGGGAGTTTAGAGAATCAATGAGGAGAAAATCATCAGTAAGTAGAGAATCAAAGATGGATTCGGAGTTAGAGTGTTCATCTGAGAGAGGAAATGAAGGAGGTAGATTTTAAAAAATTTTAGCATGTTTGGAAAGAACAATTTATTTTGAGGAAGGACAGTAGATTTGATACAAATTAAGATCTAAGTCAAATCCGTTCAAAATGCCCTCTACGCCTTTTTTTTCCAGCTTGCCGGTGGAATGTGCTTGATCAAGGACAATGGTTTTGGAGCCAAGGACACGGATGAGATGAAGTTTAGGGGGAGTTCCGGTCCAGAGTTCATGGTCTGAGACTTTGGACTTGAAGGATGGAAGGAGATTGAGAATCAGGCAGGAGCTGACCAATATTTCATCCCACAGGAATGTGGGGATATTCATATTGATCATAGCGGTACGTGCAGCTTTGAGAATGGTTCGCTTTCCTCTTTTGGCCACCGGATTGTTTTGGGGAGTATATGGCTCGGAAGTGGAATGTTTGATGCCGTTCTCGGAGAAGAAGTTTGAAAGACGATGATTGACAAATTTGCCACCGTTGTCGGAGTGGAAGATCTTTAACATTTGCCCTTTTTGATTGGCATGAAGTTTAATGAATTTAATCACTTCATCTGGTACGTCGGATTTGAGTCTGATTGGTATGCATGTCTTGAACTTTGACCAATTGTTGGTCAGCAGTAGGAAGTAGCAACATCCGTAGAGCAAGGGCAGGTTGATAGGTCCACAGACATTGGCATGAATCTGTTCAAACAATTCTTGACTTTGAGGAAGATGAATTTGAAAGGGCTGTTGGTGAATCTTCCCCTTTGCGCAGGAGACACAGTCAAGCTGATTGTATTTGAGATTGGGGAATTCCTTGGAAGTGAGACGAGTCTTTTCATGGTGCGGGTGACAAAATTGTTTGTGGATGGTGGATAGGGAAATAAATGAAAAAGAGAGAGCTGGAAGACTGAATCCTTTGTTAATGAAGAAAAGGTTGTCCTCGATGACGCCGGACATGATTTGCGTGTCTTTGAGGGTAATAGCAAACTGGTTTTTTGACAGAAGTGTCAGGGAGAATCCTTTTCGAATGAGCTGACTGAGTGATACAAGATTGATAGCAAGATTGGGGACGTAAAGGGATTCTTGGAGATGGATGGTGGCAGAAGTGGTTGTCACAATGGCCTTTCCTTTTCCTAGGGAGGAGATTGGTGCATTGGGGGTACCTGTTTGTACCTCAGTTCCATCGGGATGAAGGTGAAGGAAGAAGTTTGGGTTGTTGAACATGCTGTTTGAAGCACCAGAATCCAGTAGTACTCGATTGGGGCTCAAAATTGGTGACAAAATCATGGCAAAGATGTAGGCAAGGTTCGCTGAGGACAAAGTTTGAGGGTTTGAAGGAGTGTTGGAAGAAGTCATTGACTGCGGGCCGCTTTGATGATTGACATAATTGGGTTAAAGATGAGGGTAGAGCCACCAGCATTTGCTTTTTTCGTGATTGGCCTGAGGATTATGCCAGGTTGCTTGGCATTTGATGGCGTTGTTCTTAGTCACCAGACCTGAGGCACAGGATCTGGCCATGACTTTGTTTTTGACTTGGTTGAGATGTCTCAGAACAAGATCCGCATTGATTTTGCTCTCCCCAAGTGAGTGAGTGATTGTTGTTTTGAGATGTTTGAGTGATGGTGGGAATTTGTAGAGTAGTAGATAGGCAGCTATGTTGTCATCCATTTGTATTCCGATCTTGGCAATTTGAAGCAGGCAAGATCAAGCGTCAGTGATGAATTTCTCAACTCTCTTGGGGTCAAATTGAAGATTGAGGAGATTGAAGGAAACTCTGGATCAATTGGCTGTCTGAGAAGAAGCGTAGAACTTGTTGATTGCTTTCCATAACTCAATCCCATTGGTCAGAAGATGATCCTTGACGCAGTTGATGTAGGTGCGATTATCCAACTTGGCAAGTATATATCCAACAATTTCAAGATTCACCTCCGGAGGACATTTCTCAGGTTCCAAGGAGTTGAGCCACTGAGAGATTCCTTTCAGGGAGAGGATGGTGATGATTTTGGATCACCATAGAGAGAAATTGGAATTGTTGAGATTGGGAATGAAGTCCGTCAGGGTCTTGAGCAGAGATTGCGAGGGATCCATTGGTCTCCGATGTTTGAAATTTACCAAGTATTTTCCGTGGCCAAACTTTTGGCTTTTAACCGTGATAAGATGAAGAAGAATTTCTGTAATTGATTATCTTCAAATACCAATGAACTAGCAAACAACCTCAAGTAAACAACTTTGATGAAGGAGCATGATGACAGAATGAATGATGGAGATCTTACCCAAAGCGCCTTCTCTCATGTTAGGACTGACGGAGATGGAAGGAGGATGGGGAAGGAAGATAATGAAGGAAAATAACAATGATCTGCGAAAACAAAGAAGCAGAAATGAGAAGGAGGAGATCAATAGATGATGATGATGACTGTCAGATATCTCACATCTGATCAATCTAAGTGATATGGGACTTTCAGTTGAGTGAGTTAGGCCAAGATTTGATATGGTCGAGATTGATGTTTATCGTGGGTTTTGATTTAAGTTGAGCAGGGATTTGTTGAGCGGGATTGGAGTGAATACTGGATCAAGCAGCAGGTGATAGAGGCCGATGGATGGAGTGAATTGAAGCGGGTTATGGTGAGAAGGAATGGTTTAGGAAATGAGAAGAGCAAGAGAGAAGGGGAGTGTTGGAAGATGGTCGGAAGGTGGAAGCTGGATGGTTTTTGTTGAAGAAACTGAGACGCAGGTCCGATTTTGTTGTGAGTTGTGCGCCGGAAGCGTGAGAGGGGGTCGCAGGGTCATTCTCAAATGAATAAGGACAGGACAACGTGATGAATAAATCACGACAGAAGGAGATGGAAAAGAAAAGAAGGAAAATAAAAAAAAGGAATGACAACAAAATGATAGAAAAAGGACAAGGAGATGACAACACCCTCCCCCTCCCCTTGCTTGCCATTGTGAGGGAGAGGGGGTGGCTGGCTGGTTTGAACCAGCCAGCGACCAACCGCAACAGCGCAGTCAGTCAGGGCAGGCGGGATTTCATCACCCCTTTGCACAAAGGATGACAAAGCCTGCAACAAGGAGAGCAACTGGCGGTGGGGGGGATCTGATCACCCCGCCACCATCAAAGCAAAGCAGAGACCAGGGGCGCTCTTCCCCTCCCTTTACCAAGGGGGAGGAGCAACAGGGCTGAGGGGATTTGACCACCCCCCAGCCCACCTCCATTGATGACGCCCTGGGGGTATTGACCCCCAGGGCCCCTGGTAGGGGGAATTGACCGCCCCCTCCAGGGATCTGAGAGAAACAGAGGGGGGAAGAATTTCTGCTGGTCACACCCCCCCCCATGTGAGTCTGAGACTGCACCCAGGTGTGTCCTGGGTCCCACCTGGCAATTTGTATGGCCAGGGGCTGGTTGCATGAGGCAACCAGCCATTGTGTGAGGCAACAGTACCAGTTGTAACAGACAACCGGCCAGGGATTTAAAAGCACAGGAGCTGGTTCAGCCCCATAAGGGTGGAAACACCAGAATGGACCAGAATGGGCTGGTTGTAAAGGTTCAGGGACTGATGCCATGTGGGCTGATGTAGCCCAAACCAAGTTACAAGGCCTGTAGAGCCTGTAGAGCTCTTATGGGGCGGAAAATTTGCCTTTTGGCTTGTTGTATCATGGGCTCACAAGAGGCCAATCTTTTGTACTTAAGGAGCTCTTCTACCTGCTGTTTTCCATCCATCCATTCATCATTCAATCAAATTCATCAACAATATCATCCAATGTGTTGCCCCATTGTGAGAGCCCATCAAGCAACTATTGAAACAAGGTGTCAAGCATTTCTTTTGCTTTAAATACTGCTCATTTGCCTAAGCTGATTGCTGGCCATAATTATAACACATTATCAGTACCAACATCATCATTACTTCCAAGCCATCTAGAATCTTGTACCTTACTCTGGAGAACATCCAAGACCTCAATTTTTCCAAGAAGATGTCCTTTATCCCTGATGTTAGCTCCACCAAGATAGTTTGGAACAGTCAGAATTATAATCCTTGGGCTAGCCTTATGGATAGTGAGCAGGACAACATTTTTTGGGGGGAGATAATGGATGCAGATGACACTTTGATCAGTTCAGAAGTGGAGAAAACGTCTTATCATCTCATCCTTAGGAATCTTGATGAGAATCATGTGACATGGGTTGCCAATACTCTTAGGGAAGATGAGAGAAGTAGAGGCAGCATCCTTTGGCAGTTGCTTAAGTCCAAGTATGCTGGTGATTCTGTTCACCAGCAGGGTATAGTTTTCAATAAACTGTTTAATTTACAATATTCAAATTGTAAAAAGTTTGTTGCAGAGGCTAGGTCTAGCATAGCCAAGTTTAAGTCATCAGGACTTAACATGGATCCTGAGTGTTTGTCACTCTTAATCCTTCAGAAGCTACCAAAGGAGTTTGATTCTTTAGTCAGAATTATTTCTCAATTGGATACTCTTCCTGGGGAGGAGGATGTGCTAAAAAGGATTGAAAAGGATGATATTCAGTTCAAGATGAAGGGGGGTTCTGGAACATCTCTTGTTGGAAAGACTGGAAAATCATTTAAGAAGGCAAAAAAGGATTTGTTCAAGGTCTTATTCTATAATTTTCAGAATAAGGAGCATTATGCTAATGATTGGAAGGAGGCCCATAAGAGGAAGAATTCCAAAGAAAATGACAAGGAGGTCAATCTCACTACTGAAAACTTGGGAATGGTGGAATTTGATGGTCCAATGGAAATGTTTTTTGGGGAAGAAGTTCCCAAAAATAAGGCAAAAATTGATGAGGATCAAGAAATGGACTTGATTGATTACAAAGTGAGTAATCTTAACCTCAAGGATGAGAACTTATCAGTTACTGATAACACTTCTTTCCTATTAGGAGGATTGAGGGAGGATGTTCTTGTTTTGATTGATTCTTGGTGTACAGATCACAAGTTCTTTGAACCAAATTTATTTTCAAATCTTAGTGATTATAAAGGAGTTGTAAAAATTGGTCAGAAAGGCAGAAAAATTCAGATTAGAGGAATTGGAAAAGTTATTCTTGCAAATCACTTGGGATTCAAAATTTCTTTTGAGAAAGTGTTCTATGTACCAGAGTTGCCTAATAAACTTGTTTCCCTTTGGAGTGTTGTGGAAAAAAGGTTTCCAGATTTGTTTTCTTAAAAGAGATAAGTTTGTTCTTGAAATTAATGGGAGAACTGTTCTTAGTGGACAGGTTCGGAACAATCTTTTGTCTGCAAGCTTGTTCAAAATCTCATCTTTGAGCACTGTTGCTCACAATAGAAGTGGCCATAAGTTAAATACAGCAACTGTGAGAGTTTTACCTTAGGGGCTAAGACTAGAAATGTGTTCTCAAAGAGTAGAGATCTCACTGATGTTTCTAGAGAGGAATTTTCCATTTATTTGTAAGGGCCATTCACAATGGGGTGCCTTGGTGGGGCAAGATACTTCATCAATTTAGTTGATACTGCAACTAATTATGTAGGGTTAAACCAATTCAATCTAAGGATCAGACCACAGAGGAGGCTTCTGTAATCTTCAAAGTCTGGAAATAGAATGGTGTAATGAAGAAGATCAAGAGGGTTATCACTTATGGAGGTGTTTAATTTGTGAGTAAAGAGTTTGAGAGGTTATTGAAAGATTATGGTATCATTCATATAGTCACTACTGCAAGTAATCCACAAAATAAAGGAATAGTTGAGAGAATGAATAGGACTTTACTGGACAAGGTCAGAACTATTATGTCTCAATCTGGTCTACCAAAGTTCTTATGGTCTGAGTTGATGTGTACAGTCTTTCTGTTGAATAACATTGTAAGTTTTAATCGGAAGAGTCCTCATTATCAGTTTTGGAAGTTGTACCCCAAAACAACACACCTAAGAACAATTGGTTGCTTGGTGTATTATAGTGTCCACCATAATGAGATGGTTAGAAAATCAGATCCTAGAGCAAGAAAAGGGGCACTTTTAGGCTATTATGTAATCAGTAAATGTTATAGGCTCTATTGTCCAGGGACAAGGAAGGTTATCCATAGTAGGGATGTAAAATTTGATGAAAGTACCTTTCCACTCAAAAGGAGTGAAGATCTTGTTGTAAATAAGTCACAGCAAGAAATAGAATTAGCACCTATTTCACCAGCAAAGGCTGAGGAACATGTGGTTCCAGAAGATGAAGAGATGGAAGACATGCAACCAGAGGGTTCAGTGCCTGCTTCAGGTGAGTCCGTCAATTTGGAACCTGATGAGCATCCACCTCCAGTAAGAAGGAGTGTTAGGGTTAGAGTGCCAGTTTATAGGTACGGGGAATGGAAGTCCAATTATGCTGCCGCAGGATATGAGGAAGATACATTTCAGGAACTGTGTATGCACAATGAATTCCTGGAGTTGAGTTCAGAAATGGCTAACAGGGTTAACCCAAATAGCTTTGGCCATGCTATGAATTTGGATGAGAGAGCCAACGGGAAGAGTGCTATTTTTGAGGAATATGATTCTCTATAAAATAATAGTGTCTTTGAAGTGGTTAAGCGGGATTCTGTTCCAAAAGGAAAGACCATTGTGGGGTCTATATTAGTTTTAAAAAAGAAGTTTGACCCAAATGGAGTTTTGAAAAGATTCAAAGCTAGATTTGTTTCACAGGGCTTCAAGAAGAGAGAGGGTATCAATTACCAAGAAACTTTCTCACCAACTGGAAGCCTGTCCACCTTCAGGTACATCATTGCTCTGGCAGTGGAGTTGGAAGAAGAAATCAGACAAGCTGACCATGAGTGAGAAACTGATACAGATTGGTTTCAAGAAATCTGAGGCCAACCCTTGTCTTTTTGTAAGAAAGGATGCAATTTTGTTTGTGTGGATTGATGACATTATTATTATTGGAAATGGTATAGAGAGAGTCAACAAGACACTCAAAAAGGAATTCAAGATAAAAGAACTTGGTCTGGCGCAACAGGTGCTTGGAATGAAAGTTGGTAAAAGCAAGAATGGTATTAAGTTAGACCAGAGCCATTATGTGGCAGCTCATCTTAAGCAATATGGCTTAGAGGATGCAAAAGAGTTTGGTACTCCCATGCAGCCAAACATTGGTTTAGAAAAGTCTACAGATGAGAAGTATCTTGAGTTTGTTCAATCTGGGAATGACTACAGGTCAGCTATTCAATTGCTTAATTATTTGGGGCAGTGTACAAGGCCTAATATTGCTTTTGAAATTGGTTTCTTTTCACAAAACTTAGAGAATCCAAGCATGAGGCATTGGTCAGCGTTTAAGAGAGTTATGAGATATCTTAAAGGAATGCATAGTCTGGGACTGTTGTTTACAAATTCAGCAAACTTTGATTTGGTTGGTTATTCCAATGCAAGTTGGGAAGATGATAAAACTAGGGAATAAACAAGTGGTTTTTTATTCTTCTTAGGAAAGAATATGGTGTCATGGATGCCCAAGAAGGTGTTGGAAATAAGTCATTGATCAACAGAGGCTGAGTATAGAGCTTACTTAGCAGCTTCACAGGAAGCAAAATGGTTGAGAAAAGTCTTAGAGGATACACATAAACCAAAAGGGTTTCTGTTGTTGTATTCTGATAAACAGAGTTCCATTGCATTGGCCCAAAACCAAGTGTTCCATTCAAGAAAAAAACATATCAATGTTCACTATAACTATATTTGAAATGCAGTTAACTGCAAGGAGATTGTGTTGAGGTACATTACCACTGGAGCAATGATTGCAGATATCTTGACTAAGGCTTTAGATAGGAACAAGCATCAAGGTTTTGTGACTAACATGCAGATTTCACCCCTTTTGGATTAAGGGGGTATGTTAAAATACGTATGCACTTACGCGTGTGATACATATAAGTGTAATCCAAATGGGATGCACATATGGGCCTCACCAGCCCATTGGACACTCACACAGACCATACGGGCCTGCGTGGATGTCACTGATTTGGGGAAACTGGCCTCAAAATGCGTGAAAAAGGCTCATTAGTACACAGGCCCTAATGGGTCCATTGGGGGATATGGGCACATACAGCCAGATGGACTTGTATGGGAATATTTGGGCCCAAGGTTTATTTTGGACATAATTGGACAGATGGGCTGGCCTGCCAAGTGTATTTGTCTCAGGTTTCAGGCTTGGGGAGGCCCATTGGGGCAGCCGCTTGTGTTGCAGACCGTGCTGCAGCCCGCACGGGGCCGCTTGTATCCCTCAGTTTGGCCCACGCAGGGCCCAACGGCCTGCGCGTGGCTGTTGGGGTGGCCAAGGAATCCAGTGCAGGCCTTGCTGGGCGCAAACAACCGCCACCACCACGGGAACAACGGCCAGAGGCCCCAGCGGGTCGCAAACAACAGCCATCACCACAGGAGCAAGGGCCAGAGGCCCTGGCTCCCTCCCCCTTTCCTCCCTTGCCATTGCAAGGGGGAGAGGGTGGCTGGCTGGGTTGAACCAGCCAGTGACGAACCGCAACAAGGCGGTTGGTCAGGGAAGGGGGGATTTCATCACCCCCTTGCCCAAAGGATGACAAGGCCAGCCGCAAGGAGAGGAACCGGCGGTGGGGGGGATCTGATCATCCCTCCACCATTGAAGCAAAGCAGATACCAGGGTGTTAAAATGCGGATGCACTCAGGTAATGTGCATAGGAGTGTGTACTCCAAATGGGATGCAAAAATGGGCCTCCATGGCCCATTGGACATCATGTGGGTCATGTGGGCGTATGTGGGTGTTATTGGTTTTTGGAATTTGGGCGCCAAAACACGTTTTTATGGTATTTTGGGACATGGGCCCTCACGGTGTAAGACTCTAAACGGTGCTAGGCCGTGGCAGTTCTGTTCAGGGGAAAGGTGCTGTTTAGGCTGCCCTCCTGAGTGGTACAAAAATATTTAAATGTAACCAAGATCAAGTTCCAGAACCTGGTAAATGAGGAATCAAGGAGTAGAGGATAAAGATGATAATAGTTTGGTAGCAATGGAACAGCACTATCTGAGACAAGATTATGCAGGGAAAAACTTGAACAAAAGAAGTTAAAGTCCTTTTAGAGTTCAAAGAACAAAAGCTGTTGTATGTAAACAACGCCCACAAGCTAATAACTCTGGTTGTCAGCAGAAGATTGGGGATGATCAACTCAAACCCAATCAACCTCCAGGTTCTCAATGAACCTGCCCAACTCTCCGCCATCAAGCGCTTGAAGGGTACCAGATAACTGAGGGTCAACACAAAGCACAATGTTTAAGAACCTCCAAAGCAAACAGTAACTGATTTTGAAGCAAGGATAACCTCAACACTTCTCAAGGGACTCAAGAATAGGCTGGAAGAATGCAACTCCAAAGAAAAGAAAGGGAGATATAACACTCCAGGTCTTAAGCTTAATAAGACCTCTTCAATCAATTTTGATTGGCTCCAGAAAGGTGATCAGGGATCAGGACCAGTATGTTCAGAGAAAGGGATCAAGGAGTGGTATAACACACTCAAAAATTCCAACAGACAGAATTTTTCTTCAACCAGCAAGGCTATTGGTTGGTGATAAGGTTCAGGTCACAGAGGGGCAAAGACTTAGGGTCAAAAAATGGATCAGGGGGCAATCAAAGATATACCCAGGATAACGATCAGGTTTAAATTTCACAATGATGGGGAAACAGGCACACACCCCTATGGATCAGTTTCTATGATGATGTTATGATGATCTGATATGCTGATGATATCTTCCCCAGAAAAAGCAGGGGAGAGCCCCTCCTTTTATAGACCAGAGGCCTGTATACTATTTACAAGAGAGATTTACAAATGTGAGCGGAATTTTTTTTTTTTTTTTTTTTTTTTTTTTTTTTTTAAGGATCAAGATCATGAGAAAACAAAAGAAAAAAAAAGAAACAAACAGATACTCGGAGAAAAAGAAATCTGAAAAGGAACGCCCGCAGGCATCCTGATGGGCCCGGGCGACTGCCAAGGCCGCGGATGACCGCCGGCAGGTGTCCGGCGGGCATGGGCAACTGCCAAGCCCGCAGACGACCGCCTGCAACGTAAGAGACCCGCGGACAACCACAAGCTAGGAGGGGAGGAAGAGAGGTTTGACTGTTGGAATTCCAGCACTGGACTAACGCAGACCCGCACTTTCCTCTATCTGAGCAGTGGAATATCATCTCCTGCAGTGTCAATACTCCAAACATGAAGACTCACCTCAAGCTGAGCAACCTACTCACATTCATCAGGCTAATCATTTGTTGGGTCCACCGCGCTCTTGACTTCATTTTCCTCCACCTTCACCTTTTCTCTTTTCACCTCTCATCTTGCACTCACTCTCATCACTCCGACTACAAATCCTATCACATCGAGAAGTCATACAGCTGGGTAAATTTAATCCAACAATCCTCAAGTTATGCAAAGCTGATCCGATTATTTAACAGAATTTGCAGTGACCAGATCCATCCAGCAAGTCAATGACTATCTTGACCATCATTCAAGAACAACTTCAACTGTATGCAGTCCAATTCTGAGTACCAAGCGGACTGAATCAAAGTTCTTTTTCTGATCATTTCCTTCAGTCCTCATGCATACAGTTCAACTGATTGTCCTTGAAATTGATTGCAGGCTGATTCATTCAAATCAGCCATTGCCTTTGTTGCTCTCTTTTCATTAACTTCTTTTCTGTTAACTTGATCTGAATTGTCTGACCGACTTTGTCTTTTCTCATGTTTATGAAATCTAGTGTTTCTGGTTTTATCCCTCAAATTCTTTCACAGTTAAAAGCCGAAGTTCTCCACAATTACCAAAAGATTCACACCAGGACCAGGAGGCAAAAACGCAATGAGGACCATCAGGCTTAAAACCTTGGTAGAATCTACTCCATTGCTCAACAAAGACAATTATTTGATTTGGAAAAGCAAGATGGAAAGCGTCTTTGACATCCAAGGAATTCTCCAAATTATGGAGGACTCCAACCCAAGCAAACAACTTGATGCAGAGATGAACAGAGACATCGCCCCATTTCTCTTGGCAAAACTCAAACCCAAAAAACACACAAACATCATCAAACCAGGAAATGTTTGAAACACTAAAGAAATCGGGATAGCCACAAAGAACTACTTTGCATCATTGCAATCAGCCAACAGAGCCAGAGTTTTCAATGGATTCCTGTATCTTCCCTTCATCAAAGATAACATTGAAAGATTTGTTACGACTGTCAGGCTGCATCTCAATAAGCTTTCCAAAGTCGGTATAGAGCTTCCGTCTGATATCCTTGCGTATTTAATTCTGTTCAAATTTCCAACAAATCTCAAGAACATGGCTTCTCAGATCATGCACGGAGACAAAGAAATCTCCTTCAAGAGGGTCCTCGATCACTTGAATCAATACAAAAACAAGAATGATGCCAAGATCAAGGAAATCTCTCCTAGTTCAAAAGTCAACATCAATTTATACTCCAATTATCTTTGATGCGAAAATGGTGTTCACAACCCAGAAGTGAGAAATCATCCCCAAGACAAATGCTGGATTGAGTTTCCTGAGCTGAAGCCAAAGAATTTTAAACCTTGCAAATCAGAAAAGAAAAAACCAGAATAGGGTGCCAATTTTTTTTCTTTTCTTCATTGCTTCTCACATATTTCTCAGAAAGCTCCCTCCAATTTCATACTTGACTCGGGGTGTTCAATTCATATGATACCGGCAGGCACCTCTTTGACACTATCACATCCAAAGATGGATCCAATGTCATCAAAACTGGAAAACCAGTACCTTTTCTGTCCATCATGGGAAGAGGAACAGCTTGTCTCACCTTGCCCATTGGATTCATTCTCCTCCAAGACGCAGCCTGGACCCCAGATGTATGCATCAATCTTCTTTCAATGGGGGTATTTCTAAGCAAGTGAGCAAGACTTGTAATCAACCACTCAATCTTGCCACCTTCATTTGAGATGTGCCTCAAAGAAAAACCTTTCTTACAAGGAAGAATTTTCAACAACCTGTTATACGTTATCATCCCCAACAATCAGAGCTTGAACGCAAATCTGAAGGAAGTGAACAATCTTCATCTCAAATGAGGCCATGCTAGTCTTCCCAGAATCAAAAAGTATCTCAAAAAACCCGTCGCAAAGTCCATAAAACAGTCTTTCAATTGCAAGAACTGCAACCTAAGTAAAATCACAAAAAGCCAATTCAAAGAAACCTCCACCACAGTCGCCAAGATAATTCAGAGGATTCATGCAGATCTCATTGGTCCAATCTCTCCAACGGCAAAAGGCGGATACAGGTACTCTCTCACACTGGTCGACAATCACAGTGGTTATATCAGCTGCATCCCCATGAAAAAAAAGAGCAATGCCCCTGACATCATCAAATTCATCCTTCTCAACAAATTCAACCGCCTCAATTACTTTCCTACAGAATTCTGCAGTGACGGAGGAGGCAAATTTGTCAACAAAGATTTAACCAAGTTCTTCGAGGAGAAAGGTATTCAATGTGTAGTCTCTGAGCCATACCATCCACAACACAACAGTAAGGCAGAACGGGCTAATAAACTATAGCCAAATCAGTCAGAGCAACTCACTCATCCTCGAAGATCCCCAAGGATTACTGGCACAAGAAGATCCGGAGCTGCGCACTAGCTCTTAATCAAATCCCAAATGAGATAGGTTTAGTTCCTTGGGAAACGATGCACGGGACTCCTCTGCCAACAGCATACCTCAAACCCATTGGAACCAAACTCACCTACCTTGATCTTCGTAACCATTTGCAACAAAAATTTGACGAAAAAGGAGCTACTGGCAAACTTCTAGGGTATGCGCCCAAACTTCTTTCTTATTGAGTGCTTACTCCCAGCGGTAAAGTGGTAGAAATGAAGAAAGTCAAATTCTCGCACTCTATCAGCTCCATTCTGAACAATCATCCGGACCAATCCCAAACCATCTTGCAATCTCAACCGCCAATGAATCCCTCTGAGTCCTTGCCCGCTACTAACAAGCCAGATACCTTGCAGACAATCAAAACTGAAAACCCCTTGGACGAATCTGACGCTGACAGCAGCAAAGACGATCTCATCCAAGCTGAACTGAATCTCTTAAGAACACTGAGAGATCAAGCCACCATCCAACCTCCTGATTGATATGGGTATCACTGCGACTACACTCCCTCATCACCCAAAGAAGCGCTTAATGATCCAACTTGGTCTAAATCTTTAGAGAAGGAGCTAACCATGTGCCAAGACTTTAAAGTCTGGGAGGACAACAAACGGCCCAAACCAAGGAACGTCCTCAACGTAACGTATGCCTTCAGGATCAAACAGAACACACACAGAGGCAAACCAATCCACAAATCACAAGTGTGTGTTCAGGGTTTCAGTCAGAGGTATGGGATCAATTACTTCGACACATACACCCCAACTTGTAAAGCTGCAACACTTTGAGCTGTCCTCCTTCTCGCCGTCAAAAGAAATCTCCCCATGCTTCAATTTGATGTCAAGGGTGCATTTTTACATGCTCCACTTGATGAGGAAGTCTTTATCCGTCGTCTGGTAGGCTCAAAAAGGAAAACACCAATCCTCAAGTTAAACAAATCACTCTATGGGCTCAAACAAGCACCAAAAAAATGGTACAAGATGCTCCAAAACTGGATCCAGCTACAGGGTTTCACCCCGTCAGACGCGGATCCATGTCTCTACATCGGTAAATATGGTCAATCAGCATTATTTGTGCATGTCGAAAATCTTCTGGTGGTTGGAGAAGTCAACAAGTTCAAAGAAGCCTTCCTCAGCAAGTTCAAGAACTTGTCATGTCATGAACCTAACACGCTACTCGGGATGAAAGTTGAATGCACTGAAAACGCAGTCAGACTGTCCCTTCCTCTCCATATTGAAAAAGGACTCTTGGAATTATATCTCCTGGAGTCCTAGTCAATCTCCAGCACACCTTGCACTCCGGGCATCCATCTCTTACCAGCAACTGAAGAAGAACAAGAAGAGTTCAAGAAAATAAACTTTAACTACTGATCTCCGATTGGAAGACTCAATTTCATTGCCGGATTAGCACGGCCAGACATCATCTTTTCCCTTTCTTCACTCGCTCGGTTCTCAGAAAAGCCCAGTATCAACCACTGGGGCAAAGTACTCAAGGTTTGGGCATATCTTGCTAAAACAAAGCATCAATCTCTTCTAAATTCCAAGAAAAATGACTCACCCAACTTAGTATGCTACAGCAACTCTACCTGGGCAGATGACCCTATCACTAGACGATCCCAATCTGGATTCATCTGTTTCTTCCAAGACGCACCGCTATATTGGACAAGTAAAAGACAACGCAATGTTACCTATTCTTGAACAGAAGCCAAATGTAAAGCCTTAAATGACTGACAACTCAAGTGCAGATGGATCAACTACTTGATCAAGGAACTCTGGCATAAAACTATCACTCCAAGCACCCATCTAATCGACAACAAGGTCCTTGATGAAAAGATAAAAAATTTTGGATGTAACTCTAAAACCAAATTCATTGACCTCAAAACCAAAGGCCTGAGAGAAGAAATTGAAGCAGCAGAAATCAAAATTCAACTCATCAGATCAGAAGAATTTTTTCCAACTGCTTAACCAAAGCTGCAAACAAGAACTCAGTGGTTAGACAGGTACACCACGTCAGTGAATAGTCATTGGAGTATTGAATTAAGGGAGGATGTTGGAATTCCAGAACTGGACTAACGCGGACCCGCACTTTCCTCTATCTGAGCAGTGGAATGTCAGCTCCTGCAGTGTCAATACTCCAAACGTGAAGTCTCACCTCAAGCTGAGCAACCTACTCACGTTCATCAGGCTAATCATTTGTCGGGTCCACCGCGCTCTTGACTTCATTGTCCTCCACCTTCACCTTTTCTCTTTTTCCCTCTCGTCTCGCACTCACTCTCATCACTCCGACCACGAATCCTATCACATCAAGAAGTCATACAGCTGGGTAAATTTAATTCAACACTCCTCAAGTTACGCAACGCTGATCCAATTATTTAACAGAATTTGCAGTGACCAGATCCATCCAGCAATTCAACAACTATCTTGACCATCATTCAAGAACAATGTCAACTATATGCAGTCCAATTCTGAGTACCAAGCGGACTGAATCAAAGTTCTTGTTCTGATCATTTCCTTCAGTCCTCATGCGTACAGTTTGACTGTTTTTCCTTTAAATTGATTGCGGGCTGATTCATTCAAATCAGCCATTGCCTTTGTTGGTCTCTTTTCATTAACTTCTTTTCTGTTAACTTGATCTGAATTGTCTGACAGAATTTGTCTTTTCTCATGTTTATGAAATCAAGTGGTTCTGGTTTTATCCCTCAAATTCTTTCATTGATGGCCGCTGAAGACGGCTGGTTGAGGTAGAACAAGGAGGGGGGCAAGGGTGAAGAGGTTGAAGATGAGATTGATAGAACAATCCTTGACTGGACGGTGGTAACAATCCTGAAACTTCAGACTGGATGCAACCATGAAGGTGGAAGGAGGACCATGCTTGTCAAAGACGTTGGCTAGGAGCATGAGACACGCCAAGCCCATCAAAGCTTGACAAGTCATGGATCTGGCAACAGTCTTCAGTGTTGGCAGCCATAGTTTATGGTGAGAATGATTGATTAGCCTCATTGATTGGAAGGTGATCCAATGTTTGAGAGGCCCAATGTGTCTGAACAAGCCAAGTGAGGTATTGAGTTGACTCTTTGGCTGCAATGAACCATCCCAGGAAAATCTTGAGGTTGGAGGAGCTGGTTGAGGAGATATATTGATGGAAGTGCATTGCAGGGGTTGAGGACCTGGTAGCAATGAGGATGGCAATGGCAATGGTTTTTTTTTTTTTTTTGATAATGATACCTATGAATGATGATAAGGAAAACATTAAAATCTCCGCACTGGCCAGGGTGTCCAGGATGGGGCACCACAATGGGCCCGCCAGGGTGGATGGGCCACCCAAGCCACATGGGCTTATTTGGGCATAAAAGGGCCCAAGCATTATTATGGACATACTTGGCCAGAAGGGCTGGCCCGCCAAAGTATGTAATTCTCACAATTCAGGCTTGGGGGGGCCCATTGGGGCCGCCGCCCCTGTCACAGCCTGTTAGGGGCCGCCGCCCGCATTGCGGCCTGCTCAGGGCCTCTGCCCGCGTTGCGGCCCGCTCAGGGCCTCTGCCCGCTTTGCGGCCCGTTTAGGGCTGCCTGTGTTCCTTGGTACGGCCCACCTGGGGCCCAATGGCCTGCGTGGGGCTGTCACGTGGCCGACGGTGTGGTGCCCCATCCTGGACACCCTGGCTGCCTTAAGACCTCAATCCATAAACTGTTGCGCAAACGTACCGCCCGGCCAAACAACTTATCCTCAGGCTCATCCAAACCATTATTTACCCGCGCACGCGCGCCGCGCTCCTTTCATCCGCGCGCGTCGCGCGTCCTTTATCCGTGTTGCTTGTCATCTCCGCCGTTGTTATAGCACGTCCTCATCTTTGTTGTTGCGTGTCTTCGTCTTTGTCGTTGCGCCTCCCAATCTCCTCATTGCTACCGTTGCGCGGCGCTCATCCATGATCTACTGAATCCATCCCGACCGCACCTGCAAGCATTTGGCAGATCCTTGACCAACGCGATTGACCACATGGTTGCCTTCCCTTTTCCGCTCTATTTGTAGAATCCGTTGTATATAGTCTAACAGGGCCTCCTGCCCATATAAGGAGGGGCTCTCCCCTGCCTTTTGGCCCAGCATCGCAGCATTCCAGAATCCCAGCATTCCAGCATCCCAGCATCCCAGAATCCCATCATCGGAGCATCAGAGAATCCCATCATTTTATCATCATAAACAATTTATCCGTGGGCATCCTTCCCCACTTATCTGAGCAAATTATCCGGGTATATCTATGATTGCCCCTTGATCCTTTGAGCCTCCATACTCAAACTCAGTCCTTTGTGACCTTGATCCTTATCACCAACCAATAGCCTTGCTGGTTGTAGAAGAATTCCTGTCTGCCTGAATTCTTGAGTGTGTTATACCACTCTGATCCCTTTTTCCGACCATACTGGTCTTGATCTCCCCTTGATCATCTTTCTGGAGCCAATCACGTTTGATTGAAGAGGTTTTATTAAGCTTAAAACCTGGAGTGTTATACCTCCCTTCTTCTTTGAGGTTGAATTTTGCCACGCTATTCTTGAGTTCCTTGAGAAGTGTTGGGATATTCTTGCTCAAATTCGTTATTGATTTGCTATTAGAGATTCATAAACAAATTGCTTTTGTTTTGTTCAGCCTCCCACAGTTATCTGGCACCCTTCAAGCGCTTGATTGCGGAGAGTTGGGCAGGTTCATTGAGAACCTGGAGGTTGGTTGGGATTGAGTTGATCTTTCCTAATCAGCTGCTGACGACCAGAGTTATTAGCTTGTGGGCGTTGTTACTTACAACTGCCTTGCTCTATTGAACTCTGAAAAAACCTTGACTTATTTGTTCAAGTCTTTCCCTGCACCAGCTTGTCTCAGATAGCATTGTTTCCATTGCTACCAACAACTCTTATCCTCTTCTCTTAGTTTGATTTCTCATCCATAAGGTTCTGGACCTTGATTCCGGTTACATTTAAATATTATTGTAACTCCTAGGAGGGCAGCCTAAACAGCACCTTTCCCCTCCACAGAACTGCCATGGCTTAGCACCGTTTGGAGTCCTACATTTGGTCCCCCGGGCCGGGATTGAACCAGCAACCTTGGGATTTACAGTCCCAACTTGAAGAATCAACTCCGAAATCCTTTCCAATCTCTCTTTCTTTTTCTGTTTGTTCTTTTTTCCGATCCGTGGAGGCAGCTTGGTCTCGAAGTAAGTCCTCCCAATTTGTGCACCGCTCGGGCAAGATACTTGTCGTTTTTGGCAAAAACCTACTCTTGCCACACTCGTGAGCCACTTTGGAAATCTGCTCTTAGAATCCCCTAGGAACTCTGTTATTTGATATGGCATCCCCCGCTACTCCAACCACCTCTGTTCGACCTAAGATGGTAAATATCAAACCCCAGAACAAGAACTTAGGCTTCAACGGTACTAATGTTGAGCGATTCTTGGACTCCTACAAAATGGCTGCTGAAGTGGATGGAGCTAGTGAATTCAATATGGCTTATCAGTTGCGGTTCTTTATCTCCTCTGATGAAGTTATGGAGGTAATTGAGTCTTTCGAGGGATTTGAATCCCACAACTGGACGCTTCTCAGGGAGGCTATGATGGCATACTGGGGTAAAAAAGATGTGGCTAGGTTTACTCTGCAGGACTTGGATGCTCTGGTTTCTCAGTGGATCTCCAATGGTGGTATTTCTTCAGCCTCTGACTATCAGATTTTTAGAAAGTCTTGGGATCACATTCAAAACTATCTTATCCAAAACAATCACATTGACACAGTGGACAAAATTCGAGCAAAGTTCTTCCAATCTTTTTTGTCGGCTGTGCAGGAAAGGATTAAAGAAGAACTGGTCAAATCTGGATCCATGATTACTACCAGGGATAATCGATTCAAGCTCCCTGTTTTTCTTACCCTTAGGAGTACTGTGGATAAAGTCATGAAAGGTCAAACTGCTCTTACCTTTGAAAAGCCTAGAACTACTGAACCAGTCCATGCTCCTTCTTTTAAAGAGTCAAAAGATATTATGATTAAAATGGAGGCAGATCGTAGGGCTAAAGCAGATCCTAATTCCAATCGAGAACCTACTACTATAGATGAAATCACCAAGTTACTTAGAGCCTTTGAGAACAAAATAGATCAAAAGATTTCTTCGCTAGCTACTCCTAAAACTCCTTCTTCTGTCCCCAAATCAACTCTGGTCTGTTACTAATGTCATAGGGAAGGCCATTGAACCGGACGATGTCAAGAACTTCAGAATGACTTAAAGGAAAAGTTGGTAGAGCAGAGGGGAAACAATTACTTCCTCCCTAATGGTGCCCTAATCCCTTTTGACTCGTCTCGTCCTTTCCGACATGTGGTGGCCTCTTACCAGCCATCACCTCCTGTGAAAGCATCTCTTGCTTCCTTTGAATTTCGATCATCCTGTGGTACCCTCCAACCTTGGTATCCTCCAGCTATTTCTTCCTCTAGTCTTGCTGGGACTACTTATCAATCTGATCCAGCCAGGAAACGAAATGAGGAACCTAAACCTCATAAGGCTCCTTCCTTGCCAACTTCCATCCTTCAAAAACCCGTTAAACGTTGATCAACACTTGAGATTCCTTCCTCTGATGTAGAAGACATGGAGGTGGAAAAGGAACCACTCATGGAAAGGTTCCCAGATCACCCTGATCCTTCTCCCTCACCTCAACCTTCTAATCCTATCTTAGATTCTGCGTCACCTGAACTTCCTCCCCCCACCCAGCCCAAAGTTCGATTTGAAAGAGGCATCTCCAAGGATCACCCCAATGCTGTGGAGGGAGTATTAAAGAAAATTTCTGATCTCAAAATTCCTGATCTATCTGTGGCTGAACTCCTATTGATCTCTCCATCTGTTGCTGAAGGAATGAAGAAATGGGTCTCTCGTTGACGTGTGGAAATTGGCCCTGAAGAACTCAAAGTCTCCTCTGGCACTTTAATGGAGGACTCTGGTGGAACCAGTCCTTCTATAGAATTCAATCTTTATTCCTGTCCCCTTGGCTTTCTTCCTTGTTATCTTGGTGACTCAGCTAAAACTGTTTCTCCTCTTGTGGATTATGGATCTCAGCTTAACTTAATCTCGGATGCTATGGCCTGCAAACTCAAACTTAGTCCTAGGGTCAGCTTCAACTCTGCAGTGTATGGGATAGGAAATCAAGCTTGTGAACTGGTTGGTATTGCTGAAGATGTACCGGTCAGGATTGGTCGAAGTATTGTTGGAACCTGCCATTTTTGGATTACTCGTTTGGACAGTCCTATGATCTTAGGACAACCCTTCTTAATGGACTTTGGTGCAACCCTGATGTTTTCTGATCAAGTTGGGGAGAGAATTCTTCTCCCTGATGCTGATGGCAGAAAAATTGAATTTCCTCTTTGCTCTTTGGATTCTGGTCGCTGGGAAAGAGATTTTCCTGGTCATTCTCCCAAATCATCTTTTAAGGGGAAGCAGAAGGATAACTCTAGTTCCTCTCATTTTTTAGGGGAATAGTTGATCCTACCAATGATTGTAGTTCTTTTCAGCCTCAGACTGCAACTCAAGGGTCAACTCCCATCCCTCAGGCTTATTTTTCATTCCTTTCATCATTCTCTTCTGAGCTAAAGAATATTAAAAAACAAAAACATATCAAAATAGAAAAATCCAAAAATATTTCTCCTCCATCTCCTTCTCTCTCTGGATCTGTTGTGTCTTCTTTTCCTTCTACTTTTAAGTCTGATCAATCTTCTCTCAGTTCCGGTTTGAATCTCCGCAATGAGTCTAAACTAGATCCTAATTGCAATTCCGTTTTTGGTGATTTTGGTATGAAGGAATATGGGCTACAGTGGAGGCAATTTGGGGTACAAGTAAGTCCTCCCAATTGTGCACTGCCAGGGCAATCTTTTACCGTCATTTTCGAAACTCTACCTTGTGCCACACATGTGAGCAACGTATTATCTCCTGGTTCTCCTTTTATGGAAAAGGCACCCTTCAAGGATATTGCAGAACATCGGACTTGGAAGATGTTGGAACTTGGACTCAGCTTTTGTAATCAAGTCTCTCTGGTCAACTCTTGGAGGAAACAAGAACTTCTCTCTTTTGCCACTAAGTATAAACCAGTTGCTAAAAAGATCCAACCAGTCAACCAGCCTATGCCTCTCAACCTCAATCCTCCCCTTATGCGTCCTCCTCTATCTTGCAATCCTTACTGTGGTCTTCCTCAATCTCTTACTGGTCCCTTTTTGCCTAATGGACGGGTCACTGAAGAACGTCTGAAGGTGGTCAACTTTGGTCCAGATGGATGGCTTCTTCCTGATGAGTTAAATTTAATCAAAAATGTCTTATCTCTAAGAGAAAAATATATTGCTTTCTGTGAAGAGGAGAGAGGTCTCTTGCGTGAATCCTATGGCCTCCCTTATATCATCCCTGTAGTTGAACATGATCCTTGGCAAAAGAAAAAGATCCCTATCCCTGCTGCTAAAGTTGACAAATTCATCAAGTTGGTCCGGGAACAAGTTCAAACTGGCCTGTATGAACAGTCAACTTCTAGTTACTCCAGCCCCGTCTTCTGTGTCCTCAAGAGTAATGGTAAACTTAGAATAGTTCATGATCTTCAACCTCTTAATAAAGTTACTATTAAAGACTCTGGTATCCCTCCTGCTACTGAAGAATTTGTTGAAACCTTTGCGGGAAGAGCTTGCTATGGTCTAGGGGATATTATGGGTGGCTATGACGAACGATCCTTACATCCTATTTCTCGTCCTCTCACTACTTTCAACACTCCTCTTGGTCGATTTCAACTTACTCGATTGCCTCAAGGAGCCACCAACTCCGTTGCAGTCTATCAGGCTCAGATGATGTGGATCCTCCAGGATGAAATCCCTGATCATGCTGGTATCTTTATTGACGATGGCGGAATTAAAGGTCCAGTATCTGACTATGATAATGAGCTCTTACCTTGGCATTCAGGAATTTGTCGTTTTATCTGGGAATATGCTACTACCTTGGAGAGGATTCTGTTTCGAATTGAGGAATCTGGCCTTACTGCTCTGGATCCAAACTGGCGGCTTGTGTCCCTGCTCTGGAAATTGTTGGTCATGTGGTCTGCAAGGAAGGAAGAAGGATGGCACCAGCCAAAGTCAACAAGATCATCCCTTGGCCTACCCCAATCAATCCAACTGAAGTTAGGGGCTTTCTAGGTGTTGTCACTTATGTTAGAATCTTTATCCCATCTTTATCCGAAATCTGTGTACCCTTGCGTTGTCTAACCAGAAAAGTTGCTGAATGGATTTGGACCCAAGATTGTGAATGTGCTTTCCAGCTACTCAAAAGGATAGTTGGTGAAGACATATTTTTGAAAAAGATCTCTTATGGACCTGGAGCTGGCAAGATCAAGCTGGCTGTTGATTCTAGTTATCAATCTGTTGGGGCTGTCCTTACTCAGGAAGATGAAAATGGTTGGGACCGTCCTGCTCTTTATGAATCTTTGTTGTTTTCAGATGTAGAATCTAGATACTCCCAGCCCAAACTGGAACTCTGTGGTGTGGCTCGAATGATGAAGAAGCTTCAAACTGTTCTCTGGGGCCAAAATTTTGAATTGCAAGTTGATGCTCGATCCATCATTGAAATGATCAACGCTCCCAGTCTCCCCAATGCTCCTATGACTCGTTGGGTGGCCTTTATCCAGCTTTTCTCTTTTGATATTGTTCACAGGCCTGGAAAATCTTTCACCATGCCTGACGGTTTATCTCGATGACCTCTTGGGGACAACGAATCTGATGTTGTAACCAATTTCAATGAAGAGGAACCTTTAATTCAACCTATTTTCTCTTTTTCTTCGCAAAATTATTCTGGATTTCAACAAGGCTTCTGGTTTAAATTAGAGCAGTACCTTTCAAGTCTTCAAAAACCTCCTGATCTGACTGCTAAGGAATTTCGATCTCTTAAACAAAAGTCTTCTAATTTTTTTTTCAAGGCTCTAGACTTATGAAGAGGGGCAATCCTTGTGCTCTTATTGTTGTTACTATTCCCTCTAAACAAGATTCTATCCTACAAAGTCTCCATGAAGGCCTTGGTCATTGTGGGGAAACTGAAATTTATCAACAATTATCCGAACAATTCTGGCGGCCATCTTTGAAGAAATCCGTCTCCCAATGGTGCAAGAGTTGTGAAGTTTGCCAAAAACGTGATCTTAGGCGCCCAGCCGAAATTTGTTATCCTACTGCGGAGTCCACTGTCTTTGGAAGGATTGCTATGGATGTGGTTCATATTAAGGCAGGTGGTGCTAAGTACCTCATTGTGGCTAGGGATGATTTTTCCGGATGGGTTGAAGCGAAATTTCTTAAGAACCTTAGCTCTGAATCAGTGGAAGCTTTCCTCTACGAGACCTGGACAATGCGTTATGGCCTGGCTCAATCTTACTCTACTGATGGTGGCTCTGAATTTGGGGGAAAGCTCGCTGAAATGATCCGATCCCTTCCTGGACAACATAGAGTTACTACTCCTTATTATCCTGAAGGCCAAGGCATGGTGGAACAAGGCCATGCCTCTTTGAAGGCTGCACTTGTTAAACTGGCTGGTGAAAGTGGCAAGAATTGTTGCAAATTCCTTCCTCTTGTTCTCTTTTCTGATCGAATCTCAACCAAAAGGACTACTGGCTACTCATCTTATGAAATCATCTTTGGTCAAAGAGCAGTCCTTCCTTTGGATCTGGAAATGGAATCTTTCTTGGGTATCTCTTGGGAAGAGGTGTCCTCAACCACTGATCTGTTAGTTGCTAGATCCAAGCAACTGGAGCGAAGTGAAGACGTTCGTGATGAAGCTTATCAAACGATGATGGAGGCCAGAGCAAAATCCGTCCAGTATTGGGAGGACAAGCACTCTAATTGAATCAGGGAGCCCTTGAACCCTGGTGACCTAGTTTTAGCTTATAATTGATCTTTGGAAACCCAGTGGGGCAAGCTTTTCTCTAATCGTTGGAATGGCCCTTATCAAGTGGTTCATCAAGTTAGAGGTGGATCTTATGTTTTGGAGGAGCTGGATGGTACTTGGTTGGCCAGAAGGTTCTCTGCTGATCAAGTCAAGAAGTTCCATTGTCGTGGGGGCAACTTATCTCAGAAGTAAGTCCTCCCAATTGTGCACCACCAGGGTCATTTGCTGCGTTTTTGTTGTAAAACTCTACTGTATGCCACATATGTGAGCACCTGGGACGCCTTCCTTGTTCTATTCCTGCCGCTTCTAGGGTTAATTTGGAAGAATCAAGAAATTTTCCTCAACTCTTCAACCACTCTCAATATCAAAATGGCCATTCTTTGGTTTCAATCATCTGTCTTTCCTTTCTTTTCTTTCTATGGCATCAAACTTGGGAGCAGACTAGGGACAGTCTGTAAGTTGGGGAGAGATGTGGTGCCCCATCCTGGACACCCTGGCTGCCTTAAGAGCTCAATCCATAAACTGTTGCGCAAACGTACCGCCCGGCCGAACAACTTATCCTCAGGCTCATCCAAACCATTATTTACCCGCGCACGCGCGCCGCGCCGCGCGCGCTGCGCTTCCATTATCCGCGTCGCGCTCCTTTCATCCGCGCGCGTCGCGCGTCGTTTATCCGTGTTGCTTGTCATCTCCGCCGTTGTTATAGCACGTCCTCATCTTTGTTGTTGCGTTTCTTTGTCTTTGTTGTTGCGCCTCCCAATCTCCTCATTGCTACCGTCGCGCGGCGCTCATCCATGATCTTCTGAATCCATCCCGACCGCACCCGCAAGCATTTGGCAGATCCTTGACCAACGCGAGTGACCACATGGTTGCCTTCCCTTTTCCGCTCTATTTGTAGAATCCGTTGTATATAGTCTAACAGGGCCTCCTGCCCATATAAGGAGGGGCTCTCCCCTGCCTTTTGGCCCAGCATCCTAGCATTCCAGCATCCCAGCATTCCAGCATCCCAGCATCCCAGCATCCCATCATCGGAGCATCAGAGAATCCCATCATTTTATCATCATAAACAATTTATCCGTGGGCATCCTTCCCCACTTATCTGAGCCAATTATCCGGGTATATCTATGATTGCCCCTTGATCTTTTGAGCCTCCATACTCAAACTCAGTCCTTTGTGACCTTGATCCTTATCACCAACCAATAGCCTTGCTGGTTGTAGAAGAATTCCTGTCTGCCTGAATTCTTCAGTGTGTTATACCACTCTGATCCCTTTTTCCGACCATACTGGTCTTGATCTCCCCTTGATCATCTTTCTGGAGCCAATCACGTTTGATTGAAGAGGTTTTATTAAGCTTAAAACCTGGAGTGTTATACCTCCCTTCTTCTTTGAGGTTGAATTTTGCCATGCTATTCTTGAGTTCCTTGAGAAGTGTTGGGATATTCTTGCTCAAATTCGTTATTGATTTTCTTCTAGAGATTCATAAACAAATTGCTTTTGTTTTGTTCAGCCTCCCACAGTTATCTGGTACCCTTCAAGCGCTTGATTGCGGAGAGTTGGGCAGGTTCATTGAGAACCTGGAGGTTGGTTGGGATTGAGTTGATCTTTCCTAATCAGCTGCTGACAACCAGAGTTATTAGCTTGTGAGCGTTGTTACTTACAACTGCCTTGCTCTATTGAACTCTGAACAAACCTTGACTTATTTGTTCAAGTCTTCCCCTGCACCAACTTGTCTCAGATAGCATTGTTTCCATTGCTACCGACAACTCTTATCCTCTTCTCTTAGTTTGATTTCTCATCAATAAGGTTCGGGACCTTGATTCCGGTTACATTTAAATATTATTGTAACTCCTAGGAGGGCAGCCTAAACAGCACCTTTCCCCTCCACAGAACTGCCACGCCTTAGCACCGTTTGGAGTCTTACAACGGATGCTGCGCTGGCCTGGCTGGTTGGGCCCTGCGACCAGCGCCACAGAGCCGGGGCTCGCAGCCCCGGCTTGCTCCCCCTCCCCTTGCTTGCCGTCGCAAGGGGGATGGGGGCAAGCTGGCTGGGTTGAACCAGCCAGCAACCGGCCGCAACAGTGCAGTCAGTCAGGGCAGGGGGGACCTGACCACCCCCTTGCCCAAGGAGGTGGCGGCGCCGGCCGCCAGCTTAGCAAACGGCAGGTGGGGGGGAATTCATCACCCCTCCACCATTGATTGTTTGAAGCGACTGAGCAAGGGTGCTCTCCCCCCCCCCCTTTACCAAGGGGGAGGAGCGATGGGCCTGGGGGGACCTGATCACCTCCCAGGCCTAATTTCTTGTCAACGCCCTGGGTGTATCAACCCCCAGGGCCCCTGGTGAGGGGATTTGCCGCCCCACCAGGGATTTGAGAGAAAGAGGGGGGGACAGCATGTCTGCTGGAAATACCCCCCATGTGAGTCTGAGACCGGACTCAGGTGCACCCTGGGTCCCACCTGGCCCATTTGAGGGGCCAGGGGCTGGCTGCATGAGGAAACCAGCCCCTTAAACAACTTAATGAGGTCATCATGGCTGGTTGTAATGGACAACCAGCTAAGGAGATTGAACACCCACGGGCTGGTTTAGCCTTGTAATGGTTGAAACACTGGAATGGACTGGAATAGGCCTGTTGTAAGGGTTCCGGAACTGACGCCATGCGGGCTGATGTAGTCCCAACCAAGTAACAAGGGCAGTAGAGCCTGTAGAGCTCTTTTGGGGCGGAAAATTTGTCTTTTGGCTTTTTGTATCATGGGCTCACAAGAGGCCAATCTTTTGTACTTAAGGAGCTCTTCTTGCTGCTGTTTTCCATCCATTCATTCATCATTCCAATCAAATTCATCCAACATATTGCCCCAATGTGAGAGCCCCATTATCCAATATTGACACGCAGTTTCCAGCATTTCTTTTCCTTTAAATACTGCTCATTTTCCTAAGCTAATTGCTGGCCATAATTCTAACACATTATCAGTACCATCATCATCATTATTTCCAAGCAAGATAGACCCTTATACCTTACTTTGGACAACCTCAAGGACCTCAATTTTTCCAACAAGATGTCATATATCCCAGAGTACTGCTCCACCAAGTTAGTTTCGAATAGTCAGAACTATAATGCTTGGGCTTTCCTTACGGACAGTGAGTTGGATAACATCTGTTGTGGGGATATTATGAAAGGAGATGATACTTTGACCAGTTCAGAGGTGGATAAAAATGCCTATCATCTTATTCTTAGACACTTGGATGAGCATCATGTAACATGTGTTTCTGATACTCTGTTGGAGGAACAGAAGAGGAAGGGTAGTGTTTTATGGAAAATGCTCAAGTAAAAGTATGCTGGTGACTCTGTTCATCAAAAGGGGATTGCTTTCAACAGATTGTTTAAGTTGAAAATTGGCAACTGTAAACAATTTGTGGGGGAAGCAAGATCTAGTATTGCTAAGTTCCAGTCATCTGGGCTGAACATGGATCCTGAGTGTTTGTCACTCTTAATTCTTCAAAAGGTGCCAAAAGAATATGATTCCTTGGTCAGGATCATATCTCAGTTGGATCCCCTTCCAGGAGAATAGGATTTGCTTAGAAGGATTGAAAAGGATGATCTTCAATTCAAGATGAAGGAGAGCAAAGGAACTGCTCTGGTGGGCAAGACAGGAAAATCTGTGAAGTAGGCAAAGGCCAAAAAGGATTTATCAAAGGTCTTGTGTTATAATTTTCAGAAGAAGGGGAACTATGCAAAGGATTGCAAGGAGGCCAAGAAGAGGAAGAAATCCGAGGAAAGTGAAAAGCAAGACAAAGAGGTCAACCTTGCCATGGAAAATGTTGCTATGGTGGCAGTGGATGTTTCAATGGAACAAGCTGTTGTGGAACAAGTCCCCAACAAGAGGCTAAAATTGAATTGTATCAAGAGATGGACTTGATTGATTATGAAGGATGTAATCTTAACCTTGAAAATGAGAAATTATCAGTGGCTGATAATTCTTCATTCCTTACAGGAGGATTTTTGAAGGGGGATGTTCTTGTTTTGATTGATTCTGGTTGTAAAGACCACATGTTTTTTGAGCCAAATTTCTTTTCAAATATTAGAGATTTTGATGGTCTTGTAAATATTGTCCAAAAAGGAAGAACAATCCAGATTAAGGGGATTGGAAAAGTTATTCTTGAAAACCACATGGGTTTAAAAATAATTTTTGAGAAAGTGTTCTATGTACTGGATTTGCCTTATAACCTTGTGTCTCTTGGAGTGCTCTGGAAAAAGGGTTTCCCAGATTTGTTATCTTAAAGAAGATAAGTTTGTTATTTATTTGAATGGGAGAACTATCCTGAGTGTACAAGTTTGGAATAAGTTGCTCTGTGCTGACTTGTTCAAGATTTCAGCTCTGAGAACTGTTGCTCACAATAGAAGTGGCCATAAGATTAAGGACAGCAACTGTGAGAGTTGTACCTTAGGGGCCAAGACCAGGAGCAAGGGGAGGGGGAGCAAGCCGGGTCCACAAGCCCTGGCTCCGCGGCGCTGGTCGCTGGGCCCAACCAGCCGGGCCCGCGCAACAGCCCAGCCCGGGCCATTGGGCCCCATGTGGGCCCTACCAAAGAATACAGGCGGCCCCAAACAGGCAGCAAAGCGGGCAGCGGCCCCAAGCGGGCCGCAAAGCGGGCGGCGGCCCCTAGCGGGCTTCCCCAAGCCCGAATCGTGAGAATTACATACTTTGGTGGGCAAGCCCTTCTGGCCAAGTATGTCCATAATAATGATTGTGCCCTTTTATGCCCAAAAAAGCCCATCTGGCTTTGGTGGCCCATCCACCCTGGCGGGACCGTGAGGGCCTGTGTCCCAAAAAACCATAAAAACATGTTTTGGCGCCCAAATGCCCAAAACCAATAACATTCACTTAGGCCCACATGGCCCATGTGATGTCCGTGGAGGCCCATTTTCGCATCCCATTTGGATTACACACTCCTATGAACATTACCTGAGTGCATCCGCATTTTAACACACCCCCTTAATCCAAAAGGGATGCCATATGCATACTAGAGACAAAACCTTCATGTTTGTTCCTATCTAACCACTTAGTTAAGATATCCGCAATCATTGCCCCATTAGGCATGTAACGTAACACTATCTCTTTGCAGTTAACTGAATCTGGTATATAGTTATAATGAACATCAATATGTTTTGTTCTAGAATTGAACGCTTGATTTTCTGCCAACGCAATGGCACTCTGGTTATCAGAATACAACAACGCAAACACTTGTGGTTTATGAGTATCCTCTCAGAACTTTCTCAACCATTTTTCTTCCTGTGAAGCTGAAAAGTACGCTCTGTACTCTGCTTCTGTTGACAAAAGACTTATTGCTGACACCTTTTTAGACATAAAAGACAATAGATTCTTTCCTAAGAAGAATATGAAACCACTTGTTGATTCCCTAGTGTTACCATCTGCCCAACTTGCATCTGAATAACCACCCAAGTCAAAGTTTGATGACTTTGAAAACTGCAGTCACAGACTGCTTGTTTCTTTAAGATACCTCATAACTCTCTTAAACGCTGACCAATGCCTCATGCATTGTTTCTCTAAGTGTTGTGACAAAATCCCAATTGCATAAGTAATATCTGGCCTTGTACACTGCCCCAAATAATTCAAAGATCCAATAGCTGATCTATGATCATTCCCAGATTGAACTAAATCTAGATTCTCTTCATCTGTAGACTTTTCTAACCAAATTTTAGACTGCATTGGAGTTGCAAAATGCTTTGCATCTTCTAAGCCATACTGCTTCAGTAGAGCTGACACATAATGGTTCTGATCCAACCTGATCCCATTCTTGCTCTTACTAACTTTCTCTCCCAGCACCTGCTGTGCCAGACCAAGATCTTTTATCTTGAACTCCTTTTTGAGTGTCTCCATGACTCTCTCCTTACCATTCCCAATTATGATAATTTCATCAACCCATACAAAAAAAATTGCATCCTTTCTCACAAAGAGACAAGGGTAAGCCAAACTTTTTTTGTAACCAATCTCTATCAGTTTCATGCTCATAGTATTATACCATGACCTAGCTGCTTGCTTCAATCCATACAGGGATCTACACAGCTTGAGGACATACTCCCCTTTATCTGCTGAGAGGAAACTTCTCACACAGATTTTCTTCATAGTTTCTGGCTTGTTCTCAGCCAGCCATTCCTTGAAATCATCAGGAATTGACATATAAACAGTCTCTTCCTCTCCAAGTTTTGCATTCAAGTATGCAGTCACAAAATCAGCCTGTCTGATTTCTTCAACCAACTCCACTGCCAAAGCAATGATGTACCTGAAGGTGGACAGCCTTCCAGTTGGCAAGAAATTCTCCTGGTAATCAATACACTCTCTCTGTTTGAAGCCCTGTGCAACGCATCTAGCCTTGAACCTCTTCAAAACTCCATTAGTATCAAACTTCTTTGTTAACACTAATCTAGACCCAACAATGGTCTTTCCTTTTGGGAATGAATCCTGCTTAAACACTTCAAACACACTATCATTCTCTAGAGAATCAAATTCCTCAACAATAGCTCTCTTTCTTCCAATTGGCTCTGTCATTGGAATTCATAGCTTGGCCAAAGCTATTTGGGTTAGCTCTATTACCCATTTCTGAACTCAACTGTAGAATCTCATTAAGCATACACTTTTCCTGAAGTGTATCTTCCTCATATTCCGCAGAAGCATAATGGGACTTCCATTCCCCATAACTATCAACAGGCATTCTCATCCTGCAACTCCTTCTAACTGGAGGTGGAGGCTCATCAGGTTCTGATTCCACAGACTCCTCTGAAGTGGGTACTGAACCCTCCTGTGGCACGTCTGCCACCTCAATATCATCACTAATGATATTCTCTCCAGCCGCTTCTGGGGAAATAGGATCCAATGCTATTTCCTGCTGTGATTCCTGAAAAGCAATAGGTTCACCCCTTTTGAGTGGAAAGGTAATTTCTTCAAATTTTACATCCCTACTACGGATAACCTTTCTTTTCCCTGGACAATAAATCCTGTATGACTTACTTGTTAAGTCATAGCCCACAAGTTCCCCTGTTCTGGCTGTAGGATCCAACTTTCCAACCATCTCAGTATGGTGGACACTATAATACACCAAGAAACCAATTGTTCTTGGGTGTGATGTTTTGGGGTACAACTTCCAAAACTGATAATGAGGACAGTTCCCATTAACACTTACAATATTGTGCAAAAGACACATTGTGCACACCAACTCAGCCCATAAAAAATTTGTTAGACCAGATTGAGCCCTAATAGTTCTGACTTTGTCCAATAAAGTCCTATTCATCCTCTCAACTATTCCATTTTTTTGTGGAGTACTAGCAGTAGTAAATATATGAGTGATACCATAATCATTCAATAGTTTCTCAAAATCTTTACTCACAAACTCACCCCCTCCATCAGTAATTACCCTCTTGATCTCCCTCATCAGACCATTCTGTTTCCAGACTTTGAAGATTACTGAAACCTCCTCTTTGGTTTGATCCTTTGATCTTATTGGTTTTACCCAAACAAAATTAGTTGCTGTATTAACCAAATTGATGAAGTATCTTTCCCCTCCAAGAGACACTGGTGAAAATGACCCTGCCAAATCAATGGAGAATTCCTCTATAGGAGCTTCTGTGTGGTCTCTAATCTTTGAGAACAGATTCCTCGTCTTGGCCTCTAAGGTACAACTCTCACAGTTACTGTCCTTTACCTTATGGCCACTTCTATTGTGAGCAACAGTGCTCAGAGCTGAAATCTTGAACAAGTCAGCAAAGATCAACTTATTCCGAACTTGTCCACTCAGGATAGTTCTCCCATTCAAATCAATAAAAAAATTATCTTCTTTAAGATAACAAATCTGGAAACCCTTTTTCCAGAGCCCTCCAAGAGACACAAGGTTATAAGGTAAATCTGGTACATAGACCACTTTCTCAAAAATTATTTTGAAACCCATGTGATTTGCAAGGATCTGTGGTCTATTTCATCTTGAATTGAAGATCAATCTATTGAAAGCAATCCCCTTTTGATGAACAGAGTCACGAGCATAATTAGACTTGAGCATTTTCCATAAAACACTCCCCTTCCTCTTCTTTTCCTCCAACAGAGTATCAGCAACCCATGTTACATGATGCTCATCCAAGTGTCTAAGAATAAGATGATAGGCCTTCTTCTCCACCTCTGAACTGATCAAAGTATCATCTCCTTTCATAATATCCCCACAACAGATGTTATCCAACTCACTGTCTGTAAGGACAGCCCAAGCATTATAGTTCTGACTATTCAAAACTAACTTGGTGGAGCTGTACACTGGGATATAAGACATCTTCTTGGAAAACTTGAGGTCCTTGAGGTTTTCCAAAGTAAGGTATAAGGGTCTATCTTGCTTGGAAATAATGATGATGATGGTAATGATAATGGGTTTGAATTATGGCCAGCAATTAGCTTAGGCAAATGAGCGGTATTTGAAGCAAAAGAAATGCTGGACACTGGATGTCAATATTGGCTAATGGGGCTCGCACAATGGGGAAATATGTTGGATGAATTTTATTGGAATGGTGAATGAATGGATGGAAAAAAGCAGGGAGAAGAGCTCCTTAAATACAAACAATTGGCTCCTTGTTAGCCCATGATACAACAAGCCAAAAGGCAAATTTTCCGCCCCAAAAGAGCTCTACAGGATCTACTGGCCTTGTTACTTGGTTGGGACTACATCAGCCCGCATGGTGTCAGTTCCTGAACCCTTACATCCGGCCTATTCCGGTCCATTCCAGTGTTTCCACTGTTACGGGGCTTAACCAGCCCCTTGCTGTTAAATCCCCTTGGCTGGTTGTCCGTTACAACCAGCCATGATGACCTCATTTAGTTGTTTATGGGCTGGTTGCCTCATTCAGCCATCCCCTGGCCCCTCAAATGTGCCAGGTGGGACCCGGGTCCTACATGGGTCCGGTCCCAGACTCACATGGGGGGGTGTGACCAGCGGAAATTCTGTCCCCCCCCCTCTTTCTCTCAAATTCGTGGTGGGGTGGTCAAATCCCCTCACCAGGGGCCCTGGGGGTTGATACCCTCAGGGCTGTTAGAATTATTACTGACTTACCTGTGTATTCATGCTTGATCAGTATCTCTATAAGCCATTTGGCTGTTTCAGCTGGTCTTACAAACCATTCATTATTGCTGCTTTATTGTTGCGTACTTTCAATCATGTGTGTGATTTTCATATTGTGTTTTATTCTTCCATCTATTTTTTCCTGATAAGATCCTAACCATTGTTTTACTTTTTAACTTTCTTTCTTTTCATATCATTTCTATTTCCAATTCTTGCCTCGGCGGTGCTCTATAATACCGACTGAGGACACTTCATATTCAAAAAAATCTTCAATTCAACTCTGCGGTCTTCCAACTTCAACTTGGGATCAAATCAATCATACGATCCTAATAAAAACATCTACTTCAAGCAGAAGACGCACTCTGAAAATGCAAAGCCATCAATAATCAATTGTTTGTCATCAAGCAGCCAGTCTGAATCAAGTGAGAATTATCGAGTTTCAACTCCTCATTCAGTTGACTTATCCAATCTTCTTTCAGGTCGTTCAAGGCGCTTTGACATCCAACATCATCCAATACCGGCTTTGTTGTCTGTCGTTCTAGCTAGTGGTACATCAATTCCACTCAATCCTATATCAGCCCATCAATGACTAACATCTGCTCTAACTACAGACTGAGAAGTCTCATTCAATGTTCTTTTCATTGTTCATTTACTCTGACTCATAAATATCAGCCAGTCACTACCCTGTTGGTTTTCTATTCTGCTTATGTTGTTTCCTCTTTATCTTTGGTCTGATCTCAAATCACTTACTGTTTTCTCTCTTGATTGAAATTTTAAGCTTGGTCTTGGTTAACCAACCTAAATTTATCAAGGGCGTCATCAACAAAGTTGGCCTGGGAGGTGATCAGGTCCCCCCAGGCCCATTGCTCCTCCCCCTTGGTAAAGGGGGGGGGGGAGAGCACCCCTGCTTGGTTGCTTTACACACTTGATGGTGGAGGGGTGATGAATTCACCCCCACCTGCCGGTTGCTACGCTTGCAGCCGGTGCCGCCACCTCCTTGGGCAAGGGGGTGGTCAGGTCCCCCCTGCCCTGACTGACCGCACTGTTTCCGCCGGTTGCTGGCTGGTTGAACCCAGCCAGCTCGCGCCCATCCCCCTCACAACAGTGAGCGAGGGGAGGGGGAGGGAGCCGGGGCCGCAAGCCCCGGCTCCGCGGCGCTGGTTGCTGGGCGCGACCAGCTTGGCCCGCGCAGCATCCCACCGCGCGGGATCCCCCGGCCGTGCAACAGCCCCGCGTGGGCCATACCAAGGAATACAGGCTGCCAATAAAGGGCCGCAACGCAGGCATTGGCCCCAAGCGGGCAGCGGCCCCTAGCGGGCCGCGACAGGGGCAGCAGCCCCAATGGGCTGCCCCAAGCCCAAATCGTGATAATTACATATTTTGGCGGGACGGCCTGTCTGGCCAAGTATTTCCATAATAAAGCTTGGGCCCTTTTATGCCCAAATAAGCTCATCTGGCTTGGGTGGCCCATCCACCCTGGCGGGCCCGTGAGAGCCCGTGTCCCCAAAAACCATAAAAATGTGTTTTGGCGCCCAATTCCCAAAACCAATAGCACCCACATAGGCCCACGTGGCCCACGTGATGTCCAATGGGATGTGGAGGAGCAACGGCCAGAGGCCCCAGCCGGTCAAAAACAACAGCCGCCACCGCAGGAGCAAGGGCCAGCGGCCCTGGCTCCCTCCCCCTTTCCTCCCTTGCCATTGCAAGGGGGAGGGGGTGGCTGGCTGGGTTGAACCAGCCAGCAACCAACTGCAACAAGGCGGTCATTCAGGGAAGGGGGGATTTCATAACCCCCTTGCCAAAAGGATGAGGAGGCCAGCCGCAAGGAGAGCAACCGGCAAAGGTAAGGCCAAGGAGAAAGGCCAATCTGCAAAGATGCAATCTTCCCAAACCAAAACTACCATGGACTTAGGTCCTGATGGCAAGCTCAAGGCTGAAGAAAAGACTAGAAGGGAGAAGGAAGGATTATGTATGTATTTTTCAGGCAAGCACAAGACAGATGACTGTAAAAAGAAGCCTGTCTCCAACCCTTCCTCCAACAACAAATCTTCCTCTACCTCCAAGCCAAAAAAACAAACGGGTGGTTTTCCTGCTGTACTCCAGGATTATCACCCTACCGACGTTAGGGTACAATAGATACAAAAAGATTACTCTGAAAACCTTTCTAATGGCTGAGGTTTTATTCTCTTTCAACATGAATTGGGTTATAGTGTTTTGATTGATTAAGGTGCTAATCAATCTGTAATTGCTAATGCTATGGTTCTAAATTTTTCATTGCAGCCCATCCCTTTTGGAAAACCCATTCCTCTTTTCAATTTCAGTCCAAATTGAGTGATTCTGGTGATGCAAATCTTGTCAGTATCTACACACCTGGAACAGTGGGAAAAATACTGGTTGAAAGGGTGATAGCTATTAATAACTTCCATAATGAATGAGGGGGTGGATAATCTGTTGTAGGAAGAAAATGATTGACAGCTGTCAGTTGGTGATGGTGACAGATATGCTAAAGGGAAAAAAAATTCAGTCATGGTGAAGATCTAAATCTACTCTCACCTCCTCTTATGGGTATCAGGAGCTACCCCTTCCTCTTCTGGGGGGGTACTGTCATAACCACCACTTGACTCAGTATCCTCAGCCATTCACAGTCCAGTACAATCTACCTTCCACCCCTGGATCCTCATGCTGTACATCCTGAAGCATCCTCCTGCATACTCTGCAGTCCTTAGGTAATCTACCAGGCATACCCTCCATCTCTCTATGGCTTGGTGCATCCTCATCTCTCTCTCAACTCTATCCGGTATGTGAAGTACATACAGTAAACCCATACTACATACTCCTGGCTGGAAAACCCATACTCCAGTTCGGTCCATGCCCTTCCTGGACGGGCCCATTAACCAATATGTCAAGCCAAAGTCTCCAGCCCAATTGGTCACATGTAATTCCCTGGGGCATCCCAGCCCAGCACCAGTCATCCCTCCTCAAGGCCTCCTCTCAGCTCTCACATATACTGGACTCTCTTCTCCTCCTGGACTGATTCCCCTAAGGAATTAGTATACTACTTCTTATTGGTTAGTCCCTCATCCAATAGGTGTCATCTTAGCACAAGAAAGCCAACCAGCCTACCTTAGTCATCTCACCTATCCCCCTGGTGTTACTGTTACAGGATTCGCTTAACTAAATCCTTTGGAGCTTACTCCTGGATTCTTCTTCTTCTAATTGTCCTTACTCTACATCTCATCATCACATGATATCTATCTCTTTATCTCTATCCTGATTTCTGTGAGAAGTAGATACCGTGACTTCAGCCCCTTGCAAGCCAGGGGCAGTTGTGAAATCAAGATCTTTTCACCTGAAACAAACAAAAATGAAAATATACATACAGTAGGCTCTGCAGAAGCAATACAGGAGCAATATATGCTGGGGGAAGTCAAACCAGTCTCAAGAAGAACCAAACAAACATGTAAATATACATACAGGAGGCTGTGGAGAAGTATACAGGAGCAATATATTAAGGAGGAAGTCAAATTGAAAGGAACCAAAAAAACCACCAGTATTGCACAGCAATTCATGTAGGTATAATCAATTAGAACTAAAAAAACTACCAGTAAAGCACTGCAATATAACTTATCTGCACTACACAGAAAGTTATGCAAGGCTGTGCAGGCATGAAACTCCTGTAAAAGCTCTTTCCAACCAGCAGAAATGCAATCTGGCCTATAATTCTCTCTGGCCACCCAATCACCCAACCTATCCATCTGTGAGACCTACCAAGATAAATATTATCAGTGAAACAGTCACAAAGGAATTAAGAAATCAAAAACCTAGTTATTAACCATCTTCAGCCAATGAAACCACCCAACAGGTTCTTGAGTAAGGGTTCTTCTGTGAACTAAATATTCAGCACCAGATTCAAGAAAAACCACCCATGAATCAATAAATAACCCTTACAAAGAAAGAGAGCACAAAAAAAAGAAAACTACCAACCTTTTTCTACCCAGCCCCCCTGTGGTTAAATCCATCCTTGGGTCCTCTCCCAAACCATCCCTTTGATAAAACCTTGAACCCCATAATATTGGGATATTGGTTAATATCATATAAATCCAATCAACCACTAAAAATCCAAAAAATCTGGTCCATTACTCAAACAATACTACCAATAAACAGTTAATAATTAATCTAGGTCTGTTCTGAGACTTATTTTAAGTCTAATAGAAACCAGCCATTAATTTAAATAAATTATTGTGCAGAATTTCTATATTAATAGAAGGGCAGGAAACTCAAAACAACCTCAGTCTCACTAATTCTCTAAAGGAGTAGAAGTATACTAAATTCCCCTTCAAGGACTGCCAGCAAGCTACTTGCTACTTTATTTATATAATTTCACAGGAGTATCTACCCTGTGCTCCTTTGGACCTTCTTGTTGGTGCCCAGCAGGAAAACAATGGCATAACGGCTCAAACTGTTGGCAGTCTTTCAGGACTTGCTTGATGCATTGCGGTCAGAAATTTTTGGTATGAGAAAGCAGAGAAAAAGCATTCAGAGTTGTCTAGTTTTTCCAGCTGTGAACCGGCTAGAGAACCCTCTCACCAAGTCAAGGTTATCTCCAGGCTAAGCTCTGACTACCTGTATATTGGCGCCCATCATATTGTACAAAAGAAAAGAAAAGAAAAATTGGAAAGAGACCCAGACCAAAAGGGAAAGAGAAAAAGAGAAAAGGAAAGAATTTTTTTTGTTTTTTTTTTTTTCTTTTCTGTTGCATTGCACCTTGTTCTGCATTCTGCTTGCATGGCTTTTACTTTCATGTAGGGACCAGGGGTTGCGGCACTCATGCTTTTCTGAAACAATTCATAAATCAAGCCAGCAACAATCCAGGAGCCAATCAAATCAGAGAAATAAGTAAACAGACATTCTGGTGTGTGTATTTCTCCTGGCCTTGAACTGGCTAGGAAAACCCTCACCAAATCAGTCTTTTCCCATCCAGTGCTAGCATTCTTCCCCCCTCCCAGCTTGGCAGATTTCTCCAGCAGTTTTCAACCTCCTACTCAGCCAGAGAAGCAAGTCACGCGTGGGTTCCTTGGAAGACAGAGAGCTTGAATCCTCTACTTCATCCTTTACTGAAGCAAGGCTATTTTTACCAGAGTTGTCATCCTACACTGCCATCTTTCCAAACAAGGTGGATCCCTCTGCAAAAAAGCGCTTAAAATGAGAAGCCACAGCCTTCTGTCTAAGGGGGGTCCTATTCAATTCCTTGAGCTGATAAATCTCCCCTCAGATTTAGAAGCCACACAAAGCGGCCCTTTCCACTTGTTGGAAAAAGGTTTTCCCCGCTGAATATAAAGACTCCAGTTGTACAGGAAAACCAAGTTGCCTTTCCACAGTGGATCCCGGAGCCAATGGTAACAGCACTTGTTGAAGGAGCGGATTGATTCTGTGTGCGTCTTCTTCAACCTTTTGGCAGCCTTGGAAAGCGTCTCTTTGGGATGCAGGAGTTTTTTGGCGTGTGCCTTGATTATTTCTGTGGAGGTCTTGAACTTGCACCAATCCAAGCCCAGGAACCTTTCCAGCTCAATGTCCAGCGGAAGAATGGGCCACTACCCAAAGAGTAGCTTTTAGGGAAAGTTACCAGGTGACAGCTACGGTTACCAATATGGGACACCTGATAATCCAGGGAAAATTTGTTGGAATTCCGGTCTTGTGATATTTGTTGCCTAACACTTGAGTGCAATCATTCTTCAAGCTTTAAATTTCATACTCTATTATTGCCTTGTAAGTGTTCAAGTCTAGTGTGCTCTATATTCTATACTGGTTAGTTACAGGTCTAGTGGCATCTTTATCTTGAATCTAAGTGGGCCATCTCCTATGCTCTTGAGTGACTTTGTCTAGTGTGTTCTTTATACAATACAGTGTTTGTTATTGTTCTAGTGACATCTTTATCATTGTTCCTAGTGGACTATTTCTATTGTCTTGCTCATGAGTATTGCAGTCTAGTGATTTCTTTATGTTATACTGATTAGTTATAACTCTAGTGAATTCTTTATCTCAATCCATGCGGCTCATTAGTCCCTATCCTTCCTGAAGTGGTCCTCCAAGTTGTTTGGACTCTAAATGGTCTGGTATTAAATATTCATTATACTTATTCATTAGATTTCCTTTCAACCACTTGTCAGCCTCTGATGTACTTAGTCTATTTAAGTCTGAAGCCTGAAAAGAGAAATTAAACCATCTGTTCTTCCTCACACTGAACCAGAGCGCCCTCCTTGGCTCCCCAGATCCGCTCCTCTTGGCGTCATAAGACTTCTCATCATCTTCTCTATTAACATTTCAACCAGAGCATCAACTCTAATCTCAAGAAAATTTTAAATTTTTTATTTTTGAAATTTTTTCATATATAATCCTTCATCCTGGAAAAAAAATGGAAATTATTGTTCCTGTATGGGAATCCTTCCCTTTCCCCCTGTCCTAGGGATCTAGGAAGGTGCACCTGGGGTGTGCAAGTCCCCAGGCCCTAAATTCAACCCCTTTCCTTTGCGTTTGGCGCCCAATTCTTTTTCCACAGGCACATCAATTGCAACTCATCATCTTTTTCATAATCATAATCATTCCTTAAAATTGCAACGCTCACCCCTACTCCCTCCGTCATTAATCCTAATCCAGACATGACAAAAGCAGCAATGGTGAGGTAAAAAAGTGATAATCAGCCTGGTAAATCAACTGAACTTGACTTGAATGGTGGTGATTTGTTTGGATCCCCTTGCTCTGCAGTCCCATCCTCCAATCAGCCTTCATCTCAAAATGTAAGAACCACCTCCCATCATTGTTTTCAATGGCCATGATGGCAGTCATTGCCACTCATCCGCTTGCCATCATTGTCCTCCACAATAATGGTGACCATCTCCAGGCTTGGCCCTTGCAGTTGATCCTCAAATCACTGGCACTTATCATTGGCAAGCACACAGTTGTCTTGCAGCTCATCTGTTGGTTGGCTTTCTGACAGTTTTCCTGACACTTTCTCATCTTTCCTGCCATTGCTGCTGGCACTCTTGTTTCCCCGCCCACTTTTGCAACCGTTGGGGCTGTGACAACTCCTCAAGATCATCTGTCATGGCTAATTGCCATCCTCAGCCTTTTTTCTTTTCTTCCGTCTCTTTCTGTCTCTCTTTTTATTTTTTTATTACATTCATCTCATCTCAGACTATCAAAAAAATCTCTTTTCTTCTATCATATGTGAATCCTCTGGTAAGTAGTCTACAGGTTCTCTTGCCCAAAAAAGGGGGGTCTCTCCCCTTCCTTTTTCCAATCATCCATTATTTTCAATCAATAAATCTGTGGGGAATGAGTCCATCTGCCACCCCCCTTATCTGAGAAATTCATCATCATCTTTATCCAGGTCAGATCCATGATTTCTCTCTTATCCTTGAGCCTCCAGAATCAAATACTTGATTAGCCCCTCTGTGGCATTATCTTTTATCACCAACCAATAGCCTTGATGGTTCAAGAAGAATTCATTTGATTGAATTTTTGAGTGTGTTATACCACTCCTTGATCTCTATTACCAACCATGCTGTTTTTGATCATTCTTTGATTTTCCTTCTGGAACCAGTCAAGTTTTACTGAGAGATTTACTTAAGCTTAAATCCTTGAGTGTAAAAACTCCGTTTATTTCTTTGATTTTGCATTTTGCAAAGCTACACTTGAGTCCCTTCAGAAGTTTTG
Organism: Puccinia polysora; assembly: GCA_025617555.3. Taxonomy (NCBI): domain Eukaryota; kingdom Fungi; phylum Basidiomycota; class Pucciniomycetes; order Pucciniales; family Pucciniaceae; genus Puccinia; species Puccinia polysora. Next base: position 44,105,337 of record CM062616.1, on the reverse strand, counting down.
GGTGACTGTTGTTCAAATTTTTTTTTGCTTTGCTTCTAGTGCTTCATAAGAAAATTTTCTTTGTTTTTTACAGAAACCCACAGTTATCTGGTAGCCTTCAAGCGCTTAATTGCAAAGAGTTGGGCAGTTTCATTTTGAAACTGGAAGTTGGTTGGGTTTGAGTTGATAATCCCCAATATTCTGCTCAAAACCAGAGTTATTAGCTTGTGGGTGTTGTTACTTACAACTTCATTTTTCTATTGAACTCTGAGCAAACTCCAACTTATTTTGTTCAAGTCTGTTCCCAAACCATCTTGTCTCAGATAGTGTTTTCCCTTCATGTTTATCCCTTCCCCATTGATTGCTCATTCACAAGGTTCTGGACCTTGATTCTGGTTACACCTAAATATTTTTGTAACACTCAGGAGGGCAGCCTAAAAAAAACGTTTCCCCTCCACAGAACTGCCTGTGTCCAGCACCATTTGGAGTCTTAAATTTGGTCCCGCAGGAAATGATGAAACCAGAAACCTTGGGATTTATGGTCCCAAAAGTTTGGAATCAATATTGAAATCCAACCCTTTTCTTTTTTTTTCTTTTTCATTTCTTAGATATGATCTGTGGAGGCAAAATATCTCAGGATTAAGTCCTCCTTATTGCTCACCATCTGGGCAAGATTCTTGTTGTTTTTCATAAAAAACTACTCTTGCCACACTTGTGAGCCACTGTGGAAGTCTGCTCTTTGGATCCTCTAGGAAATCTTTTTTTTAAATGGAGTCTACTGGTGCTCCCTCCCCCTCTGTTTTGGCTAAGATGGTCAAGATCATACCTCAGAAAAATAACTTAGGTTTCAATGGGACAATTGTGGAAATGTTCTTGGAATCTTACAAAATGGCTTTTGAAGTGGATGGGGCAATTGAATAAAATTTGGCCTACCAGTTACATGTTTTTATCTCCTCTGATGAAGTCATGAAAGTAATCAAGTGATTTGATGGGTTCTAATCCAATTTCTGGACGCCCCTAAGGGAAAAAATGTTGTCATATTGGGGAAAAATATATGTAGCCAAATATACTTTGCAGACATTCAATGTGCTTGTCTCTCAGTGGATCTCAAATGGTGGTTTCTCTTCAGCCTCTGACTATCAGTCTATTAGGAATTCATGGGACCCAATCAAATCTTATCTTATCCAAAAAAATCAAATAAATATTGTGGATAAAGTCCAGGTTTGATTTTCCCAATATTTTTTTCTAGGAGTGGGGGAAAGGATTAGGGATAAATTTGTTGAATCTGGATAAATGATCACCACCAGGGATAATCGATTCAAGCTGCCTGTTTTCCTTGTCCTTAGGAGTGCTGTGGATAAATTGATGAGAGATCAAACTGCTCTAACTTTTGAAAAACCTCAAATCACTGAACCAGTCCATGCTCCTTCTTTCAAAGAATGAATTAAAATTATGCATAAGATGGAGAAAATTCACAGGCCCAAAAAAAATCCCCAGTTCAACAAGGAAAATACAACCATAGATGAGATGACCAAGCTAATCCAAGCTTTTGAGAACAAAATTTATCAAAAGATTTCTTCTCTTGCTACCCCCAAAAACTCTAATTCTGTTCCTAAATCCACTCTGGTCTTCTACTAATATCATGGGAAAGGAGATGTAACTGTTCAATTTCCTGAACTCCAGAAGGATAAAGGAAAAAAATTGGTGGAACAGAAGGGGAAAAATTTCTTTCTTCCTAATTTTGTTTTGATCCCCTTTGATTCATCTGAACTTATTTGTGATGTTCTGGCGTCTTTCCAGCCGCCCACCCCTAATAAGGCATCTTTGGCTTCTTGGGATTTTCAATCTTCTTGTGGTACCCTTCAAACTTGGTATCATCCAGCCCTCTTGTACTCCAGCTTTGCAGGAGCTTATCAATCTGATCCAGCAAGGAAATGACATGAGGAGCCCAAACCTCATAAATCTCCTTCCTTGCATTCTACAATTCTTCAAAAACTTTTTAATTTTAAATCTTCACCTGAGCCTCATTCCTCTGATGTCAAGGAAATGGAGGTGGAAAATGAACCACTTGTGGAATTTTTTCAAGACCACCCTGATCCTACTCCTTCATCTGTTAAACCACCTCAACCTTCTGACCCCGTCTTACTCCCTGCTTCACCTGAACTTCCTTCCTCCACCCAGCCCAAAGTTTAGTTTGAGAGGGTAATTTAACAGGACCACCCCAATGCTGTTGAAGGGGTATTAAAGAAAATCTCAGATCTAAAAATTCCTGATCTATCTGTAGCTGAACCTCTGTCAATTTCTACATCTGTTGCTGAAGGAATGGAGGAATGGGTCTCTTGTGAAAGTGTGTAGATTGGTCCTGAGAAATTCAAGTTTTCCTCTGGAACTTTGATGGAGGACTCTGGTGGAAGAGAGACATCCTCATATTCCAAAATTTACTCCTGTCCTCTTGTTTTCCTTGCTTTTTAACTTGGTTATTCAGTTAAAGAGGTTTCTCTGCTCTGTCAATTCTGGTTCTCAGCTCAAGTTAATTTTGAATGCTATAAACTGCACACCTAATCTTAGCCCTAGATTTGGCTTCAATTCTGCTTTTTATGCAATAGGAAATCAATATTCTGAATTTTTTTGTATTCCTGAAGATTTCGCATTTCCAATTGGTCAAAGAATTCTTGATACTTTTCACTTTTGGATCACTTGTTGGGAAGGTCCTATGATCTTGGGTCAACCATTCTTAATCAATTTTATTGCTACCCTGATTTTTTCTGATCAATTTGGGGAGAGAATTCTCCTCCCTGATGTTTATGGAAGGAGAATTGAAGTCACTCTCTTCTCTTTGAATTTTGGTTGTTGGGGAAGAGATTTCACAGGTCATTCTCCTAAATCAATTCTAAAGGGGAAGCAGAAGGATGGTTGTAATTCCTCTCATTTTTTATCAGAGTAGTTGATCCTACTGATACTTTTAGTTCTTCTCAGCCTCAGAATTCAATTCAAGGATCAAATATCATCCATGAGGCCTATTTTACTTTTTTTTCAACATTCTCATCTGATCTGGAAAAAGTAAAAAATCAAAAACATGTCAAAATAGAAAATTCCAAAAATATTTCAACTCTCTCTGGATCTGTCATGTGTTCTTTTTCTTTTACTATTAACTCTGATCAATCTTCTCTCAGTTCCAGTTTGAATCTCTACAATGAGTATAAACTAGATCCTGATCTTCATTCTGTTGTTGGTGGATTTGGTATAGAGGAACATAGGCTTCAGTGGAGGCAATTTGTGGTAAAGGTAAGTCCTCCCAATTAAGCACTGCTAAGGCCTGTGAGAAAAGTGTTATCTCCTGATTATTATTTTATGGAAAAGGTGTCCTTTGAAAAATTTGTGGGAAATTTGACGTGAAGACCAAACCTCATAAAGCTCCTTCCTTACCTTCTGAAATTCTTCAAAAACTGGTAATTTGTCAATCTTCAACTGAGCCTCCTTCCTCTGATTTGGAGGAAATGGAGGTGGAAAAGGAACCACTTATGGAATTTTTTCAAGACCACCCTGATCCTACTCCTTCATCTGTTAAACCACCTCAACCTTCTAAACCTATCTTATTCCCTGCTTCACCTGAAATTCCTACCTCCACCCAGCCCAAAGTTTGGTTTGAGAGAGGAATTTAACAGGACCACCCCAATGCTGTGGAAGGTGTATTAAAGAAAATTTCATATCTAAAGATTCCTGATCCATCTATAGCTGAACTGCCTTCAATTTGTGCATCTGTTGCTGAAGGAATGGGGAGAAATAGGTCTCTTGTCAATGTGTGGAGATTGGTTCCTGACAAATTAAATTTTTCCTCTGGAACTTTGCTGGAGGAGTCAGGTGGAAAAGAGAACTCCTCAGATTCCAAACTTTACTCCTGTCCTCTTGTTTTACTTGCTTTTTAGCTTGGTTATTCAGTTAAAATGGTTTCTCTCCTTGTCAATTCTGGTTCTCAGCTTTACTTAATTTTGAATGCCATGGACTGCACACTGAAGCTTAGTCCTAGGTCCAGCTTCAATTCTGCGCTTTATGCAATAGGGAATCAATCTTCTGAATTTTTTGGTATTTCTGAAGATAACCCAGTTCCAATTGGTAAAAAAATTCTTGGAACTTGTCAGTTTTGGATTACTTGTTGGGAAGGTCCTATGATCTTTGCTTTCCATTCTTCATGGATTTTGGTGCTACCCTGATGTTTCTGATCAATTTGGGGAGAGAATTCTCCTTCCTGATTATTATAGTTAAAAAATTGAAGTCCCTCTTTGCTCTTTGGATTCTGTTTGTTGGGAAAGAGATTTCCATGGTCAACCTCCTAAATCATTTCTAAATGGGAAGCAGAAGGATTGTTGTAATTCCTCTCATTTTTCCTCAGATTGGTTAATCCTAATGATATTTTTAGTTCTTCTCAGCCTCAGAATTCAGCTCATTTATCAACTCTCCTCCCTAAGGCCTATTTTTCTTTTCTTTCAACATTCCCATCTGATCTGGAAAAAGTTAAAAATCAAAAACATGTCAAATTAGAAAATCCCAAAAATGATTCATCTCTCTCTGTACCTTTTATTTCTTCTTCTTCTTTTATGATTAAGTCTGATAAATATTCTCTCAGTCCCAGTTTGAATCTCAGCAATGAGTATGAACTAGACCCTTATCTTGATTCTATTCTTGGTGTCTTTGGTATGGAGCAACATGGGCTTTAGTGGAGGCAATTTTGGGGAAAGTTAAGTCCTCCCAATTATGCACCTCAAGGGCCATATTCTACCATGATTTTTGAAATCCTACCTTGTGCCACACATGTGAGCAAATTTTTATCTCCTGGTTTTTCTTTTATGTAAAAGGTGCCCTTTGAGAAAGTTGTGGAACGTTTGACAAGGAAAATGTTGAAACTTGGTCTCAGTTTGCCAGCCTCCTGTATGCCAAGACCCTGGCTATCCTTTAGCTACCAGAGGCGATAGAATAAATAATAAATATATTATTTAATAAATTCAGAAAAAATCTGTAAAATATTTGGATAAAGCTTATCGCAAGGTTAATTGGTTTGGATATAGTTTAATGTTATAAATCTATATAGATAAATTGATTATTGAATATTGTTATAGAGGGGGCACAATTGCATTGGGGATCTTTAACACCTCTCTTCAGGGAATTCAGTATGAAAACACATAGGCCTGGTTACTTGGGACCTTTAGTTTAAAGGATATTTTTGCAAAGATAATATGTGTATAAAGTACATGGTGGAGTGGCAGGGCTTTGTAACCAAGCTTCCACGACAGAGAAATTATAATAAGACTCACTGGTATATTATTAAATCCTTAGGTTATCTGTTTGGGACGTGCACTGATGGGTTAAGACTGTATACTGGGGTTATAAGGTTTTTCAGCAGTTTGAATTGATAAAAGAGGGTTGAGCATGGATATTATTAATCAGACTAAAGCCATAAATTGCTTACTTATCTCTTATGAGTATTTGATTACCTTGGAACGGTTTCTTGATTTAAATATAACTTGGTCTCTGGGTAACAATATCCTCTAAAGAGCTCTTTATTTATAGCTTTTGGAGTCCGAATATTGTCCTTCTGAGGGGTATGGGGGCTCAAAGTGACAGAAACCAAGGCTAGCAGGTTGGCCAGGGGTAGCCTTTCACCTTTTCTTGGTGCTTTGACACGTGTAGCATCTAATTCCACAGGGTATGGGGATTATTCTACTTTATAATTGATGTTTCAACGTGTGAATAACACTAATCTGTCCTTTTTATTTATTGTTTAATTAATTATCCTTAGTAAATGTTCCCAGTAAGTTAATAATTCTTTTAATGGAAATTCCTACAGATATTCTGATGTCAGGTGAGTTCTCATTATGTATTAAATATTTGGAGTAAAGTCATGGGATTGATTTTACTCCTTATTTCCAAATTCAGTTGATTTCCTAAAATAATGACTTAAAAAAGTTAGTCATGGGTATATATGTAATATTTTTACAGCATAAATTTTTTTAGTATGTCACAAAAATGTTGATGTCTAGAAATTCTCATAATAGTATATTAAAGTATTTTAATATATTTTTAGAGTTAGTCTTTATCTTATTTTCGAAAATTTGGTACTTTGAATTATATTTTATAAAAAATATGTATAAAGGTTATTTAAGTATTTTCAAATGATTTTATGTGTTTTTAGACTATCTACCATCCACGGGAACATTTATTACATACTTAGAATTTTCCGGTGTAGGTTGTAGCATGTTTACGCAGTACCTAGGTTTCTCAGGCTGCCTGTCACTTTGTCAACCCATAGTCCCACGGCTGCATACTTGTCAGAGGCCCAGGGCTGCGTACACAACTTTGACAGAGTGACAGAGCTGTAGATCAGCCGGGCGTGGGTGCATTGGCTGCCGCGGCTGTGTGCGGGAATTGTGACAGAACACATTTCCATCTGTAACTCCTAAAATATACACAACACCTTAATTCTGACTGAATTTTAGGTGTGAAACCCATACGTGACAATAAATCTGAAATATTTAATTGGCCAAAAAGTTCAATAGTGGTGCCTTGGTATTTTGGTCTTTCTTTTCCTTAATTTTTTAAAAATATAAGGAGTTGGATTTCAAGGGTGGGGTCAGGCAGTGACCCTACCTAATTTTGGATGGAGAATCCATTTTTGCAAAAATATTTATGGTTTTCCTTCTCCTCCTTAGGTTAATTTGATTATTATTATTTTTATGTTATTTCTGTTACTTTTGCAGCTTGCTCTGCAATAGTAGCAAGCTGAAACAAAGTTCTCTATTTTTCTACAAAGTATAACCCAGTTGGAAACCAGGTCCAACCTGTAAACCAGGCTATGCCTCTCAACCTCAATCCACCCCTTATGCCCCCTCCCTTATCTTGTTATCCTTACTGGGGCTTATCTTAATCTCTTTCTGGTCTCATTGTGCCTAATGGTTGGGTCACTGAAGAATGACTGAATTTGTTGAAATTTTCTCCAGATGGATGGCTTCTTCCTGAAAAGTTGGATTTGATAAAAAAGTTCTTATCTCTAAAGTAAATGTTTATTTTCTTCTGTGAAGAAAAGAGAGGTCTCTTTGAAGAATCCTATGGTATTCCTTATATCATCCCTGTAGTTCCTGTAGTTTAACATATTCTTTTTCAAAAGAAAAAGAACCCAATCCATGCTGCCAAATTCAACAAATTTATCATTTTTGTCTGCAAAAATTTTTGTACTGGTCTATATGAAAAGTCAGTTTCAAGTTATTCCAGCCCTTTATTCTGCGTCCTCAAGAGTAAAGGTAAACTTTGAATAGTTCAGGATCTTCAACCTCTTCAAGAAGTGACCATTAAAGACTCTTGTATCCATCCTGCCACTCACACATTTTTTGAATCTTTCTCTGGAAGAGCTTGTTATGTTCTGGGGAACATCATAGGTGGTTATGAAAAAAAATCCTTACATCCTATGTCTTTCCCTCTCACTACTTTCAATACTCCTCTTGGTCGATTCCAACTTACTCAATTTCCCCAAGGTGCAACTAATTTTCTTGAAGGCTATTGGTCTTGGATGATGTGGATCCTTCAGGATAAAATCCCTGGTCATGTTGTTATCTTTATCTAAAATTTTGCAATGAAAGGTCCAGTTGATGTCTATGATAATGAGGTCTTACCTTGGCATTCATGAATTCACACTACAAGCATCTCCAAAAAGCAAAATATGAATTATGGGCATGGAAATTCCCAAATTTTCACCATACTTGTCTCAATACAGACAAGCTCATACCCAGCATCATACTCAGACCATTCTATTGATGGTCTCTTGCTTGATTTTTTTCATCCAACTTACCTCATCAATTTCATTTTTGGATTTTGAATGTTTCATTTTCCTTTGAACAGCCAAAAAAACTGAAAAAACATGTGTAAATCTTCACTTGTGAGTTTGATATTCCTATGTAGTTTTTTATAGTTCCTTCTTTATGGAGTCTTTATATTTACTCCTTTCAATATCTTTATAGAATCAAATTATTTGTGGATAAAGTTATCCATTCTTGTTTTATTTTACTTTATTTTTCTATTCTATCCATAGTCTTATTGACCAAGCACCAGTCATTTGTATTTTTATTCTCTCCCATAAACTTCTTTCATCCAGCTTCAATTAACCAGAAAAATTGTGGTTTCTTTGAAATTTTTGGTACTCTATAAAGACCCTAAAAGTTGTCTTCAGTCATACACAGGGATACAGCTTAATCAACAAACATCATATTTTCAGTTTTGAATTTGTACTGATTTGATTTTCTTATTAACCTCTTGAAACTTCATTTTATTTTATTTCATGGTCAAATGAGCTTCATTCACATTTTTCTTTTTTGTATGAATAACAAAAAGAATGGCAATTTGTTATTGAATTAACCAATAGAAACCAAGCACACATGTGCGCACAAATATTCCTGAGAATAATCAAAAATTGAAGCAATTGCAATAGAATTTCAACAAAATAAGTCTCAAAAGTTTGAGGTGATGAATGAGTAATAATGAAAATTTTTCACTCTTGATCAAGGGAGACTAATGCCACCACTGGATAATCTATTTTGGATACAATTTCACCTGATTTTTACTCAATCCATGCACAATGAGAAATTACATTGTTAATGTTGATGATATACTCGTTGCCACTCACTGGGAGTTGTAGACAGAGCTGAAGATGAGTTTGGTTAATTTGAGTAAAGATATTAGAGGATGTCCCTGGGATTGGAGGCAGTGGCTTAACCTTGAGCCACGTATTGGATATTTTTTCTTGAGTTTTTGTGAGTCTTGAATGAGTAAATATAGTTTTAATCCTTGAAACGTACACATTTTTTGGTAAAATGGAATTCACAGATACAATGCTGTTGTTTGGGTTTTTCTTCCATTGCGAAAAGCTGACATTTCTATGGGTGCACTGCCAATGAAGCTCACATTGAGAAGATATAGGGGCGGCATTCTTTTTTTCAATATCAGTCAAGCGAGTCCAATCACTTGATACAACCCAAGTCATATTGCCTGGCTTGGAATTTAGATAATCTGCCAGTTTTTTGCAATTGAAACTGATGAGAGTTGGTGATTGAAGGGGATGTGGAGAAAAATTTGGTGTGAAAGTTTCTGGATCATATATATTTGTAAGTTTCTGTAAGTACGGCTTGAGAGAGACCAGGAAGAATTTGGGTCTACCTAGTAAGCCACACAAATTACTTGCCCGGAAAAATGTTTTCAGAAATTTAATTTCCAACTGACCTAATAGCAGAAGAAAGAGTACAAAAACAGTTGTAAGTGAGCAATTATACTTCAGAATTAGATTTGATACTCATCAGGCTAACCCAGGAGGTTGTTGTGACTTGAATGCAATACTTGCCCCATCAATCATTCCATAGGGAACAACCACCACGCGCAAACAGGACCAAAACGTGCTAGACACTCTGTGAAATGCATTGAGATGTGGTGATTGGGAGCCTATTGGCATTTGGGAAAGATAAAAATGGAGCTGGCGAGGTATTCTTTCATGTGATAGGAATAAGAATTGATGCGTTCAGCTTTCATTGATTGTTTCAATGCAAGGTTGACAGCTGACACTAGATGCCCCAAGTTTTGAAAAAGAGACATGTCCACACGGTTTTTTCCATACCAAACCTTGGTCAGGATGAGTGGCAGTTGCATTTGGAAGAGGTTGCGCCACTCATTGGCCTTCAATTTTCCGTTGGAAGCTTTGCCTAGCACTGGCACCGCTTGTTTGATCGAGGAGGGATAGTGGATTCCAGGGAGAATTCCGTTGATAACGTTCAACATGGCCAACTCAAAAACAACGTCATCTTCTGAGCCAGCTGTCCATGTGCTTCCCCACCCCAAAGTCGAGAGGTCGGGCCCCTCCCAGTTTTTGTCACTGGAATTGGTGTTAATGCCAAAGTGATGGTTAAGGAAGGGTAGCTTTTCAGTATCATTGGAATCATTCTCCAAGTCATGTTAGATTACATAATTGCCATGAGCAGTTCATTGACTGTTATGTGCCACCCACATCATAGAATGCTGGGATAAGTACACCTCTTCCCGGGTGATCAGCCAAATAGCTATGAATCAACAGCTCCTTACTCAACAGCGCACTTAGCTCAATTGGTAAGAGCATCACTCATATAAAGAGTCTGAGGTGGTGGGTTTGAGTCCCACAGTGTTCATTTGTTTTCATATGACTTCTGACAAGTCATTGGTGTCCTCTGAGGTGTCAGGCGCTCTGTTGGCATATGTTTGGACATCATTAGATTGAGATTCTTTGGCTAGCTTGGATATTTCAGCCTTGGGGATTTTCATGTTGGCAAATTCACAGTCTTTGTTTGAATCCTTCTCAAGCATCCCCCAGAAACAAACACAATGTCATTTAAAAAGTCCAAGGAGGAGATTGTGCATGGCGTCCACAGTCTGAAACTCAATTGGCCTCAAATAATCTAACTCGGTCAACACCGAGTATTTTACTCCATGCTGGATGAATATTTGATGCCGTTCTTGGAATTTGCTAGCATCATGGGATGCATGTGCCCACTTGACTTGGTGTTCCAAGGTTTGGGGAGTCCAGGACAAAATTTTGAGATTTTGAATGTTTGATTTGGAAGTGTTGCAGAAGGAGCACATAAACTTGTTAGAACTGTGTGCCGGAAAGCCCAAGGTGCGAAGCAACGCCGGGAGATTGGCAAAAACTGGCAGGAGAGCAGCCCTGATATGTCGACCATTGGAATTACAATGAGTGCATGATAGGAAGAGGCCTGTTGTCCATAAAGACAAGAGCTGCTTCACCATAGACTTGAGAATCCAGTTTGTCTGAGTCAATCTGGATTCATTCAGACCTGGAGCGATTCCAACCAAGAAGAGATTCTGCGGCTTGAATCTTATCTGATAGGGCAGGGACATACAAACAAGGATCATGAATGTAATTGAAGCATGTTTTATTGCCTGCTTATTGCCATATGGGTTGATGGCATTGATAAAAAGCCCAAAAATAAGATTCCCTGAACGCCTTGTGAAAGGTTCGGCATTGGGCCCCTTAAACTCTCTCCAAATCAATGAGTCGTGAATATCAAAGACGCGATTGGTTGAAGAATCTGGAGGTGACGTAGAATCTCTTGCAATTAGCAATTCGGTCGGTAGAGAGTTTTAATAATAATTAATAATTAATAAGATTGATTGATTTTTTGATGATAAGTAGGAGATGATGAACGAGTGAAAACAACTTGATGATGGGAGATGGATCCCTTAAATACTAATTGGAGTCCATCTAGGCCATTGGGTACAACTATTCAGCATGCTATTCAGATACAATGGGGATTGGATCCATGCTCGATGATACATGGTGGTTCAACTGAGTAAATGATTAGATGCTTTTAGAAAGTAAAAGTTATAACTAATTGTAGATTTATAATTTCTTTGTATCTTCTTCTTTATCTTATAATTATGATGAACTTTTTACTTATGTGAAAGTTCCATCTCTTGGCTCTGACTGTGAATAGTACAATGACAATCCTGGGAGCCATCTTTGCCTTCTTGCTGTTTGGCACTTTTAAGTGAAGCTTCCTCTGGGAAGCAAAGTTCCATCTTTCTGCTTTTAAACTCAAAATCATTTCTTTCTGTATATTATTTGTGCATTTCATACTTAAGGAATAGATGTATTGCATATATTATGTTTCTTTGCTTTTCTTCATCAGAACTATCATTCCGCTCTTCAGCTTGACCTGGGGGACTTAAACTATGTCTCTGTGACATTCCTGTATTGTATTTCACAGGAATTGATTCTTCAATAACTTCCTTGTTATTTAACATATTTATATAATTCTTTTTTCCATAATTATTAGAATTATATTCTCTATTGATTAAGGATACTCCTGATATCATCACACTGATCTCTTAAACTATACAGGTATTAAATATAATTATACCAACTGTAATTCCCCTGATGGGATTATCATTCTAACAGAATCTTGGGTGAGCAACTTTTTAACAGCATCTGTGAAGATTTAGACCCACAGGACCATGGGAAATGCGCAGTTACCAGGAAGAGGGAAGGAGGATGGGAACAATGCATATTCATAGTGGATCATAACTTGTGTCACCTCCTTAAATAGTCCCCTTGTTGTTTCTCATCTGCAAAATTCTTTTCTTCTTCTCTGATCTGTTTTCTGGTTATTGTGTTCACCACCCTTCAGGTGACTCATCACTCCTCAGTCCATCATTCTTCCTATCCCTTGTTGCGCCGTCTCCATCCCTTAACTTGGGTGGTTTCTCTCCAAAGTCCAACAGGTTATGAGCCCAGCGGTACCCTGATGTCAATCTCAATTAATCTTCATCCTGAATCAACCTCTGCTAACTCTGTCGTCCCACTCGCCTTCAACTCCAACCAATTCTGTCAAGAGTAACAACTCTGAGGGACATACATCCCACTACTCATACACTTTTTCCGACAAGACCAAAGTGATACTTTGCCACCTTACCACAAACTTAACTCGCACCACATCCCACTAATCACTGATAGAGATGGGAGACAATCTCTTGCGTATGAGCATTCCCAAAATTACCCGTCCCAACTTCCCTAGCTGGAGGAACGCAATCATAACCCAACTAGGATTCAAGGACTTGGACAATTTAATTTAAACAGACCCTCCAACTGAACCTACCCCACAGGAGCAATTTCAACTCAAGAAAACCACCACCTTCATCCAAATGCATCTCAACCATCAAAACTACACCATGTTTGTGGAAAACCCTTATGAATATCTACCAAAGCAACTATGGGACTCAATCTGTTCCCACTATGCCACCAAATCCATGGAGAATATCTCCATCACTATTGGAAAAATGCATAACGTTGATTTTTCCTTGGGAAACTTATCCACCGCCATAAATCAATTTTGAGAACTGTTCCAACTCCTCCGCAAAGTATCCGCCGGAAAATTTGATAACCATACTTTGGAGGCAATGTGGACGTACCACATACTCCAGCAACTACCTGAATCATTTCATGTGTTCAAATCTCTCGGCTACGCCAGTTTCAAAGATACCGACCGCATCAAACTACGCAGCCTCCTTGCTGATCTGGAGATGGAGTTGAGAAGGCAAGAAAAGACCGCTAGCAAAAACGCGGCACTGCTAGTCAAAAAATCATCCCAATTGACTTCAGGACCAAACAACTCCAATAGTCAAAGACCAAGGAGGCGACCCACCTGTTCAGATGGTAAACACAACCCCCTTGCCTCTCACTCTGAAGACCAATGTCACCAGCTGCACCCCAAAAAAGCTATAGCATACTACCAAGGTCATGTTGAAAAACAGTGTCAAAATAAGGATGGCGGTCATCAAGCTCACTGCCTTACTGCTAGCCTTCTCCCAAACTCATTCATACTCAATAGCGGTGCCTCCGGCCACTACCTGAACAACGGCTCACTTTTTCTAACCTACTCTGAATGCTCCTCCTCCCTCTACGGTGCCAATGGTGCCTAAATCCCAATTGTTGGATCTGTAAAAGCTTCTCTACTTCTTGATTCTGGGGAGGTCTTAATAGATAATGCCTATCATGCTCCCACTCTATCACACTCTCTCATTCCCCTGTCACACTATCTTAAACTTGGTTTCACGTTATCTCCAACAAACACTGGATTCAAATTTTTCCAAGATAACGGAATCCTTCTAACCGGTAGTATCGTCGAAAATCTACTAGTCATCCACACTCAAATGTTGCAAGCCTTAACCACCTTCTCTAAAGCCACCAAAAGGCATCGAGCACTGGGACATCCAAGCCAGAAATATCTCAAAGCGGCCTTTCCTGACCAACAGTTGCAAGATGTTGAATGCTCTTTGTGCAACTTATCCAAGATGCACAAGCAGCCATTCCCTGGTAGGTTTCCTCCTCCTACTGTCAAACTTGAGGTGATTCACCTGGATCTCTGCGGACCAATAACTCCTCCTTTGAAAGGCGGCAATCAGTATTTCCTGAAGATTGTGGATGGCTTTTCAAAGTTCCGGTTTCTCTTCACTATGGAAAGAAAACCGCAAACCCTCAACTTCTTTGTGAAATTCCTCAAAATCGCTGAGAATCAGGCCTCCCAGACCATTAAGTTTGTGGTGTCAGATAAGGGAGGAGAATTCATCAGCAATGCCTTCCAAGAATTACTCAAGGAGAAAGGGATTACTCATCTTACCTTGGCCCCCTACACTCCTCAACAAAACCCTTTTGCCAAACGAGGGAACCGGATTACAATCAAGAAGGCCCAAAGAATGCTCCTTGACTGTGGTTTACCCCTACATTGGTGGGGGGAAGCAGTAAGTACGGCTTTCTACTTGGAAAATCAATCACCCAACAGCTCCATTGGAATTGACAGTCCCTACAAAAGGTGGTTCAGACGAAGCACTAACCTTTCTTATCTGAAACCTTTTGGTTTCAGAGCCATCCTATTCATGGAAAAACACCATTGCCAGTCCAAATTCTTGCCTTCCGGATTGGAATGCGTATTTCTTGGCTATGGATAAGGACACCACTCCTATAGAGTGTGGGATCCTGTAGCTGATAAAATTAATATGTCCCATCATGTTGGATTCAAAAACAACTGTTTTCCGTATTTAAAAATTAATTCCCTGCTCCTTTCTCCTTCCACTGACTCCGAATCCAATTCCTCCTCCCCTTTTTCCCCTCTGTTCTCCTTATCTTCAGTACAATTTTATCCTTTCCCCATCCCTTGAATCTCCGAATCACCCTCCTCAGCCTCTTCTTCCTCTCAGTCGAGTCTATCAATGCCCAATGTTATCTCACATTCACCCGCTCCAGTCCTTCCCCCTTCTGTGTCCAATCTGTCCAACACTGCCTGTATTTTGCCTCCCTCTGATCAAATCTTGAACCTCCCGCTTGAATCTCTCTCCATGTCTGTCCCTTCTTCCCCATCTCCTGTTGAGATATGATCTATGCTTTCATGCAGTCTTCAGGACCTCAGTCCCTGCATGCTTGTAGTTGGTTACTCATTCATCATATGTCCTCACAAAGTGACATTGTCATTGACCTCTACAAGCATATCTTGATCACTGGGAAGCAAGCGTCCTTAGTATAGTTGGTAGTACACTTGCCATGCACATGAGAGACCTGGGTTCAATTCCCAGAGGAAACATGTTGTTTTCACATTCTTACATCTCCGACTCCTATATGCCAGGACTCTTCCACTTCATTACTGGCCGACTCCGTCCATGCACCCGGCCCAGTATTGGCAATTGCCCCCGCTCCCAAGGGCTACGCTTACCTCCCCAACTACGAATACGCTCCTAATGACATCGACCTTCGCGTTGGTCCTCATCAAATTCTCAACCATCCAAGAAGGAGGCACGCAAGACTCATTGTTGAGAAACCCTCCCTTCTCACCAACCCCAACTCCTAGGAGGATGTTTGACAACAGTCTGACGCGGCCAACTGGATAGCGGCTGAAGATTCCAAATTAAATGACATCGCCAGGCATGGGTTTTGGGAGGTTGCGGAAAAACTACCTCATGAGAGGGCTCTGGACACCATCTATGTGTATAGAAGCAAGAAAGACACTAACGGGGTTTTGGTCAAGAAGAAAGCTAGGCTATGCGTACTTGGGAACCGGCAGGTTGAAGGTATCAAATTTAACAAGACTTTTTCCCCAACCAGCCGGGACACATCCTTGCTCCTCGTACTGATGCTGGCCGCCTCCAAGGAATTTGAGCTTGATCAGATGGATTTACGGTGCGCATTTCTGAACGGACTCACAGACATGTGCATCTTCATCAAGCTGCCAAAGGGAGTGAAAGTTAACTTGAAACCCAACAAAGGTCTTCTCCTGAAGAAATTGCTTTACGGCCTAAAGCAAAGTCCCAGATGCTGGTACAAGGCTCTTTCGTCTTTCTTCTCTGACATAAACTTCCACCCTTCCCGTTCTGATCCCTGCCTTTTCATTTCCAGCAATTCCTCTAACCCTGTACTCATTTTTGTGCACGTGGACAATTTAATCATCACTGGTCGGAATGTTTCCCCGGTGAAGGAGGCTCTCAAATCCAAGTTCAAAATGCATGACTTAGGCCCTTGAAAGTGGGTGCTGGGAATGAGGATCACCAGAAATTGGGGTGAATGATCAATCACTCTGAAGCAGGACCAATATAAAAACAACATCCTTGAGGAGTTTGGCATGACGGACTCCCGCCCTGTCACCTCTCCTCTACCCTCCAACTATCTTCATGACCCATCTCCATCCACTCCTCCAACTTCCAACTTCAACTACAGACGCAGGGTGGGCCTTCTAGGATACCTAGTACAGAAATCCAGGCCGGATCTGGAACACGCGCACAGCTACTTCTCCCAGTTTCTCAACAACCCCTCCTCTCATCACCAGCAGTGGTTCTTTCACCTCCTGCAATACTTACGTTTCTCCTCCCAGTTTGGGCTGACGCTTGGAAGAAACTTGGGGGATCCATTAACTCTGAAAGGTTACGCAAACGCGGACTACAGCTCATCCTCCAATCAAAGGAGCTTCTCCAGGTCAGTTACAACTATCCAAGGCCTACTTGGTTGGCGGTGCACCAAGCAGCAGGTAGTCACTCTGTCCACCACCAAGGCGGAGCACAGAGCATGCACTGAGACCACCCAGGATCTACTGTGGTGAAAAAAGCTAATCCAAGAGGTGATTGGCGCCTTCTCCCTACCCATCCCACCCCCATTCTTTTTCTGTGACAACAAAGGAGCCATTGATCTCATTCTGAACCCCCTTTACCAACACCAAACGCGTCACATTGACGTCAGGCTTCATTTTCTTTGCCAACATATTCATGGGGACAACTTTGGTTTATCATACGTATTCACCAATGCAAATCCGGCGCGCTCCCTCACCAAACTTGTCTCACCCAAATTGCTGCGACAGGCCAATGAACAATTTCATCTTTCCTCTTGAAACCACTCCCAATCAAGCACGGGGGAATGTGAAGATTTAGACACACAGGACCACGGGTAATGCGCGGTAACCAGGAATAGGGAAGGAGGATGGGAACAATGCATATGCATAGGGGGTCACAACTTGTGTCACCTCCTTAAATAGTCCCCTTGTTGTTTCTCAACTGCAAAATTCTTCTCTTCTTCTCTCATCTGTTTTCCGGTTATTGTGTTCACCACCCTTCAGGTGACTCATCACTCCTCAGTCCATCATTCTTCCTATCCCTTTTTGCGCTGTCTCAATCCCTTTACTCGGGTGGTTTCTCTCCAAAGGTGAAGATCAAGAAGTTTTCCTTTCCTCAAATGTTTCATACCTGGTTTCCTTATTCTTGTTCCTTCCTCTCTAAACCTAAAATGATCTGCTTTCCGGGTAATCTAACTCTGGTCTGTTTTCCAGTTATCCTGTTCACCACCCTTCAGGTGACTCATCACTCCTCATTCCATCATTCTTCTTATCCCTCTTCGCGCCTTCTCAATCCCTTAACTCGGGTGGTTTCTCTCCAAAGTCCAACAGCATCTTCAATACCAGGCCAAGTGAAAAAGCAAGCCAGTCAATCGTTGAGACTTTGGTAGGCAAACAGACCCACTGGATTTGGGACCAAATGGTGAAATTGGAACAGTGGTTTGCTGCAAGTTCCCTTGCAATTAAGCATTGTATCATTGAGTGAGTCCAGGGGCTCAGTGTTTAGTGATTTATCCCCATCCAGTTGATCAACGCAGTGAATACAATGGCTGGGGGTCCAATCCAATGGATAAGTGGAAAAGCATGAGGCACAACAGTTTAGCCATTGAAGGACAGGGTCAATCTTTAACCATTTGATGGTACTTTGAATATCCAAAGGGAGCTTATGCAATGCCAATTGTTACCTAGCTGTCAATGACCAAGGTAAGGAGCCCGACTGGACACCATTACACAGGACCAGCTCAATCAAGTCCCACTGGCTCCCAAATAGCCAAGTCAAGGAATTATTGGAAGCCGGTTGAAGGATTGTTGGATTCTGAAATCCAAAACCCAGACTAGTGTCATGCCTCGCACTTAGGAATTATTGTCTTCATCACTTCGACATGTCCTCTCCTCAGTACCATCTACCTCAGTCTAAAAGCGTGACACAAATAAAGCACAAAATCAATGGTGCAATCTGCTACTTCCTCTGGCTTGCGTTGACCTTCCAATCTTGGAAACCAACTCAGTACATAATTGCAAACTTCGCGGTTAACTCCATACCGGTTGGCCATCCATTATGAGATCCAATCTCCTTCCCTGGCCAATCAACAGCCTTGGACTTCCATCTTTGGTCACGCATTGTTTGCTAGTTTGCATCTACGTCTAACTAAGCCATCATTACTGTACAGTTTGAAATTGGACTAGTCCCTACCCTGCATACACTATTACTTCTCATTTGCATTACCTTCAACATCACTTGCTCCTGTCCAATTCTTCATGCAATTGTATGCTCAGATTCTATTGTCTTGCACTTACGCTATGACCTTGGATAATGTACTGCTGCTTCATTCCCTATCCCGTTCCTTTCATTCATTGCCTCACCGCTTCAACTGTAGTTAGCTCATCACCAGGTTGTATCTAGTCACTTTGGATTACCTTATAAAGGCTATCCCCTTGCCTGATTATTGTCTCCTCAGTTAGTTAATTTCATACGTTCTTGCATTTTGCTACAACCTAGTTATCAAATTGGACTCAGGTTGAGTTTCCTTTCTCAGAACACATTCAATTCCTCTTGCCATTTGTTGAGTGGCATAACCAAGTTTGCACTTCGCAACTGAGTCTTGCTACTCGCACTTTCCCTTGCACTCAGCATTCATTCGCGCTCACAATCATCTAAGAATTTCCCTATAATACGTGGGGTGGTTGTGTGACAGTAAATTAACTAACTCAACTTATCTATTGTAGCTTGCCAACCTATAGTAGACTTCTTTTTCTTGATGTCACGTACTCGCTCAACCAGGAACGCTTTCCATGCCCCTTAAAATGATGAGATTCATTGGGTAGGGAGAACCAGCGCTCCTTGGGCCCAAAAACCCTTAGATCCCATTCCTCCTTCAAAATTTCCATCTGTTGAACCCCTCAATGATCCTCGGACTCCTTCACGGGATTTTCCAAGGGACCCTCTTGGAGAATTCGCAGATTCCTACCATTCTCCAATGAAACCTCAACTCATGATAGACCAGGGGTTCACACTACTGCTCCCAAGCCCGATGCTCTGACCCTGCTTTCAACATTGATCCAGGCCCTCACTCATGGTGCCCAGCGATCTAGTTGGAGTACTCCTAGCTTTTGCACTCCGGGCATGAAAAAACCCAATCACTTCACGGGAGAACACCCTCATAACCTTAGATCCTACCTACAGTCTTGTAAAATCATCTTTTCAAACGACTCCAACAATTTCCCTTCCAATAGACATAAAGTTATGTATGGTTTGTCCTTCTTAGGAGGTAGAGCCTCACAGTGGTTCAAACCGTACCTCAAATTTTTGTCCAACTACAGTCCCACGTGTATTCTCAACAGATGGGACAGGTTTGAGCAACAACTTTTCACCCTGTTTGGCAACCCCAATGAAGTTCAAAATTCCAAATACGAACTTAATA
Source organism: Puccinia polysora (assembly GCA_025617555.3). Taxonomy (NCBI): domain Eukaryota; kingdom Fungi; phylum Basidiomycota; class Pucciniomycetes; order Pucciniales; family Pucciniaceae; genus Puccinia; species Puccinia polysora. The sequence continues at coordinate 44,085,770 of CM062616.1, read as the reverse complement.
GTTTAGTTATGAAGGAAAATAGTAGAGCTTCCCTTTATATTTCTCATTTTTGAACCTTGCAGTCTTGCATCCAGTGGAATAAGGCTGCTCTTCTATTCCATTTCTGAAAGGGTCTACTGGCACGCTTAATTGAACAGCTTGCAGTTGGGGGTCATAAGACAACCTTGCTTAAGCAGCTAATCAATTGAGTGATTGAGCTTGATAATAGCTATCACGACAAGAATTTCTCTTGGCAAAACAACCATGGACCGTCCACCTTGGCTCCAAGGGTGGACGACTCCTTGAAGCAAAAAATGAGGAAACCAAAACCATCCAAACCAACCCCGACTTTGAATTCCAACTCAAAAGGGAAAACCGTCACCAAAACACCAAAATTCTTGGACAAAGAAACCGGGATGCTAGGGAACAAGGAACGGCTACAAAGGGAAAAGAATGGGCTGTGTATTTATTGTGGAGGAAAACATGATTTCAACAGTTTTGCAAAGCATTTAGCGCTTGAATCAGCTAAGCAGTCAAAAAAATTAGCTTGTAGTTTTTCTGATACTTGCAAGGAAAACTACACATTATCTAAATCATCGCGAGTAAATCTTTGCACTTGCGAGTCACTAGGTGCTCTGAGTTTGAGATTTATCCTATTCCATTCCAAAAACAATCCTTATCAAGTATTACTTGATTCAGGCGCTAATGTTTCCTTCATCAGTGAATCTTTTGCCACTTCCAAAAATCTTATGCGTTCAGAGATCAATAAATTTCCTATCTATTTAGTAAGTAGTGCGACTGAACCGTCTTATTGGGTTTCCCAAAAGGCAATGCGTTCTCCAACCTCCCCAGCTTCCAATGGGATTTATTTTTCTTGGCTATACCCAGAATGGATGATACCATTCTATGCCATGATTTCCTAGTTTACTGGAATCCGGATGTGAATTGGCAAGAAGGAGTAATTAACCTTTGAACTCTCACCCCCAGAAAGCTAATCTTTCCGTCAATCAGGAATTAAAAAGCCTACCTGACACTGTCATTGAGTTGGATGACACTTTTCCACCAGGAGATTTGCAATATCCTGACCTTCATTCCCAAATTCCCTCTTCAGATTTAGGAGTTATCGCTTACCTATCCAGCTTGCCTCTTTCCTGTTCCTTTGAAGAGAAACAGACACCAACCAAATGGTGTATTTTGAACTCCCTAATCCTCTCGCACCATGCAAGCACCTCAAGCCCGGTGCTTGAAGATGACAAGATTGAAGATTTATAAATCATTCAAGAGTATTTACCTTTGGTTTATCATGACTTTGCTGACGTCTTCTCAGCTTCAAAAGCAGATAAACTGCCTCCATCCCGTGCTTCAAATCACAAAATCAAACTTACTGGCCCACCTCGGGCACCAGGACCAGTTCACTCTCTCTTGACGCAAGAATCAATTGCGCTTCAAGACTACATTGTGGAAAATGTAGCAAAACGATTTCTTTGACCAAGCAATTTGAATACTGGTTCACCTGTCCTATTTATTCCAAAAAAGGACGACCGACTTTGCCTTTGTGTTGACTACAGGAAACTGAACCAGGTAATCTGGAAGAATGCCTATCCAGCACCGCCTATGTCACATCTCCTCACCCTCTTCCATGGAGCTTCTTATTTCTCAAAGTTAGACCTTTGAGGTGCCTATAACCTAATTCGCATTAGGGAAGGTCATGAGTATTTGACCACGATGAGAACCCGGTTCAGCAGTTATGAGTATACCATCATGCATTTTGGCCTCTGTAACGCTCCTTCCACTTTTCAGCATTTTGTCAACAACATTTTCTCAAATCTTGTAGGTAAATACCTTGTGGTATATCTCAATGATATACTAGTCTACTCAAGGAACCTCAAAAATCACATCACACATGTGCAAGAGGTGCTGCAGCAACTTTGCAAGAATCGCCTGTTTGCAAAAGCCTCTAAGTGCAAATTCCATTCCTTTTCTCTTTGGTTTCTAGGTGTCGTAGTCTTGCAGCAAGGACTATTGATGGACCCAGCCAAAAGGAAACACATATTGGACTGGCCCCCACCTTCTTCCGTTAAATCCCTTCAAGTTTTCCTTGGTTCCAGTAATTTTTATAGAAGGTTTATTGCACGTTAGGCCAAAAAAACCCTGAATCTTACTAACCTTCTTCAAAAAGACACTCCTTTTGCTTTGACCAAACAAGCTTTTTGGAGTTCAAAGCTCTGAAGAAAGCATTCACCACTGCTCCAATACTTGCTCATTTCAACAAGCTAGCTCGCACTATTGTCAAAACAGACGCAAGCAAGTATGCAATTGCAGGAGTAATCTTGCAGTTCTCTTCCTCCACTTATCTTTTTCGTCCCTTAGCTTTTGAGTCTCGCAAGTTGCTCGCTGCAGAGCTTAACTATGAGATTCATGACAAAACATTTCTTTCAATTGTTTATTGCTTGAAGAAATGGCATTCATACCTTTTGAACCTTAGGGAATTCTTTGAAGTTTTAACTGATCATAATTCTATAAAGTATTTCATGAGCTCAAAAGTCCTCACACGTAGACAGGCACAATGGGCCAAATACCTCTCTGAGTTCCACTTTACAATCATGTACCGTCCTGGAAAACAAGCGGTAGTCCCTGATGCTTTTTCACGTTGGGACGACGTTTACCCAGGGGGGGGAGCACCTTTGCCAAAACCAACCCTGAAAGCGTTAGGACACTCTTCTCAACCCAATCTGCCCAACTCAGTTCAATCATTGCTCACTTGCAAGATTTGGCTTCCGAACTCCAACAAGCTCAACGCAACGACCCCAAGTGCAGCAAACTTTGCAAAAGTGGGAACTTATTAGATAGTAGTTACAGTATTGATGATAATGACTTTTTAGTCTATGATAATTGCATAGTAGTACCAGATAATTCTTGCATTAAGTTAGATATCTTTGAGTCACAGCACAATTCTCCGCTTTCTGGTCATCATGGACAGGATAAAACCTACCAATTGATCACACAAGACTTCTACTGGCCTGGTATGTCCAAAGAAGTAAAATAATATGTTGGCGCGTGCTATGATTGCAATTGTAACAGCTCCTTGAAACACTGGAAGTATGGGCTGCTTCAGCCACTTACAATTCCGCCTTGTCCTTGGCACTTGCTTTCTATGGATTTCATCTCTAAATTACCTTCTTCTAGTGGATATGATGCTATTCTAGTAATAGTAGATTGCTTCTCAAAGATGGCTTTATTTCTGCGCAGTAATATGATGGCCTCTTCAGAAGACTTAGATAACTTGTTCATAGAATATGTATTTTCAAAACATGGTCTCCCTGATAATATAGTTAGTTATTGTGGATCTCTGTTTGTCTCAAGCTTCTAGACCTTGCTATGCCAACATTTGAAGATCACTCGCAATTTATCAATGGCTTACCACCCGGAAACAGATGGGAAAACAAAGCGAGTTAATCAGATTCTCAAACAATATCTTCAAATTTATGTTGCCTATCAACAAGACGACTGGTTGCAATGGCTCCCACTAGCCAAATTTGCCTACAACAACTCCACTCATTCCTCCACCAAACAGTCACCCTTCCAAACTCTTTATGGTAGAAACCCAACTTTCTCTTCCCTTCAAGTAGCGCCTTCTCAACCTGCTACCAATTACCTTGAACAAATTCAATCCCTTCAATTGCAACTTCGGAGCAACCTCAAAGAAGCAAACCAGTGCTATAAGGAGCAAGCAGACCAATCTTGCACTACAGCTCCAACCTTTGCAGTAGGAGATCAAGTATGGCTCAATGCTTGCAACATTTGCAGCACTTTCCCACCTTGCAAACTTTCCAAAAGAAAGCTTGGCCCCTTTAAAGTAGAATCAGTCATCTCCCCTAACGCCTTTAAACTTACTTTACCTGCAAAATGGAAAGGTATCCACCTGGTCTTTCATGTGTCTCTCCTAGAGCCAGCTCAAGTCCTATACCCGGGCAAGACTCATCCCCCTCCTGAACCGGTCACTGTCCTTGATCATCAAGAGTGGGAAGTAAGCCTTATTCTGGATTCCAGGTTATGCAAAGGAAAACTTCAATACCTTTTTGAATGTTCTGGCTTCCAGTCCAACAAAGATTGCACCTCTTGGAAACTAGCCCATCATATTTGCAATTAACCCAATCTGATTCAATAATTCCATGCAAGCTACCCTTGCAAACCTCAAAAATCATCATTCTATCCAATTCAATCCCATTTCATTCCACATTCCATCTCATCTAATCTTGTTTAATTCCACATTCCATCTCATCCAATCCCATTCCATTCCACATTCCATCTCATCTAACCCCATTCTATTTCACACCAACACCCCATCAGTCAATTCCTCCATCTCACCGTGTTATTCCTTTTTCTTATTTCCCTCTCATTTCTACTAAATAAAACTTCATTCCTTATTAAAAAAAAAAAGAATTTTTCTATTTATAATTAAAAAAAGAAAAGAGAAAATATATACTTATAATAAATAATTACAAAGTTTCATTTACTTCCTTCTCCGCATCCTCCCAATTTGCAGTCAATTCCGCAACCATGGATCAAAAAGTATCCAGGTCTTCATCATTGATTAGTGCGGACATCCTTTGGAGAACTAGCACTTCTGTTACAATATTCCTCTCGAAGATTTCCTTGAACCTTGCAATCCAAGCTCGCTTTGGCCGAGCATTCCATCCACCTTGCTCCAAGAGCTCTTTGTACTCTCTCTTCCTTTGGCCTCCCAAGGTGCCTTCTCCAATATTGCCCGTCAGCCACCTCGCATCCGTTTTGACCGGCCCTACAAATTGCACGGCATCCGCTTCGCCTTGGCCCTCCATTCCTTCCGTTCCATCCACTCCATCACTTCCATCTCCTCCATTCCCTTCTCCTAATTCTTCCGTTCATTCTCTCCCTCCATTTCTGTCTCCTCCATTCCTTGATTCTCTTTCTGCTTTGTTTCCTTCCTCCTCCCTTGCTTCCTCGGTTATGACTCCAACCGGTTCCACACCAGGCACTTTGCCTCGCACCTTGGCATTCATCTGGGCCCCTGGGAGTTCAGTCGGCGGTCCCCAATAATGTGGTGGTGGCGGTGGTTTGTTTGTAGTATACCTTTGGAAACGGGGCAACACTAGTGAAACACGCAAAATTTAGTTACTATTTTTATGATCATTAGTCAGTCCAGATTAGTACTCACCAGGAACTCAAGTCCCCAAGTATTCAATCTCCTGCAACGGTGGTATCTTGTAGTTAACCCTTGGCGTGGACCTACAACTCCGCATCTCCCTTGATGACTCTGCGGGACCCTCAACAGTCAACTCGACATTTATAGGAAAAGTGCAGGCAACTTTGCAAAGGCAACATTGCTCGCACTTGCCTCAAAGGCCTTGGATGGCAGTACAAGGGAAACATTGCTTGTTTCGGCAAATACAGTTTTTGCAACGGCGGGACAACAATGAAGACATTTTATATGAAGTATAAATCTATTGAGTAATGAATTAAATAGTGTGTAAGGGTATACAGTAATTATTAATGACTTGAATTCAATGGGAAAATTTCTCTGAGAGTTTGCAGGAGATCGCATCTTTATAAATGGGAAACTGTCACGCCTTGCACTTAGGAATTATTGTCTTCATCAATTTGACATGTCCTCTCCTCAGTCTAAAAGCGTGACACAAATAAAGCACAACATCAATGGTGCAATCCGCTACTTCCTCTGGCTCGCGTTGACCTTCCAATCTCTGCGACCAACTCAGTATATACTTGCAAACTTTGCAGTTAACTCCATACAGGTCGGCCATCCATTAAGAGATCCAATCTCCTTCCCTGGCCAATCAACAGCCTTGGACTTCCATCTTTGGTCTTGAATTGTTTGTTTGTTTGCATCTACTTCTAACTAAGCCACCATTAATGTACAGTTTTCAATTGGACTAGTCCCTACCTTGCATACACTATTACGTTTCATTCGCATTACCTTCAACGTCACTTGCTCCTGTCCCAATTTTTCATGCAATTGTACGCTCAGATTCTATTGTCTTGCACTTACGCTATGACCTCGGATAATGTACTACTGCTTCATTTCCTATCCCGTTCCTGTCATTCATTGCCTCACCGCTTCAACTGTAGTTAGCTCAACACCAGGTTTTATCTAGTCAATTTGGATTACCTTATAAAGGCTATCCGCTTGCCTGATGATTGTCTCCTCAGTTAGTTAATTTCATAAGTTCTTGCATTTTGCTACAACCTAGTTATCACATTGGACTCAGGTTGGGTTTCCTTTCTTGGAACACATTCCATTCCTCTTGCCGTTTGTTGAGTGGCATAACCAAGTTCGCACTTTGCAACTGAGTCTTGCTACTTGCATTTCCCTCGCACTCAGCATTCCTTTGCGCTCACAATCATCTAAGAATTGCCTTATAGTACGTGGGGTGGTCGTGTGACAACAGGGAACAGTTAGACGTCCAGGAAACCCAAGTGGGACATTGCAGCATGGATTAACCTAACTGTATACAAACCCTGTTTATCCTTTAGTTAGGTTTCTAAGAGCTTGTACTTAATACCTCTGTTGTACTCTGTCTTGTTGCTTCTCCTCATGTTTTGTTTTCCTCCTCAACCATCCTTACCTTGTTCAGGTACAGTCCTCATCTCATTTGCACCTCCTTTGGTCCCATTATTTGTCCCGCACTCGTCCTCACTTGCTGGTCCCATCCATCAGGTACAGTCCTCATCTCATTTTCACCTCCTTTGGTCCCATTATTTGTTTTGCACTTGTCCTCACTTGCCTGTCCCATCCATCAGGTTATGAGCCCAGGGAAATACCAGCCATGCGGCCAATAGGACAAGTGTTGTCTTTTTCTGTTCTTATTCTGTAACTGACAAATTTAGTTACCTTTACTTCTAACTTGCTGTTTTCATTATCTCATTAACCCTGCCTCAGGCCCCCTCTGGGGCTCTCTAGTTGTCCTTAACTTGCTACCCTAGGCCCCCTTGGGGGTTCTCCAGTTGTGCTTAAATACTGGTCCTCCCCTTGGACCAGGAAGGAAACTCATCTGATTATTCCTCCTTTGCAGTCATGCGCTCCTTACCGTTTGCACAATACAAAGGAAAGCAAGCTAAAATTCCTCCTCCTTTGCAGTCATGCGCTCCTTACCGTTTGCACAATAAAAAGGAAAGCAAGCTAAAATTCCCACGGATACTTTCCTATCTGACCTTGAACTAGAAATCCAGCGCCAATTGGATTCAATCAAAACGTTTCAATCTTTGGATTTCAACGTTTCTTGGCATCCCTCCTCTAATCCCTCTCAGAACAAAAATCAAAAACAAAGAAACATTTGCAAAAATTAGACCCATAATCCTAACTCTTTTCACTCCCCTGATCAATGTCATCAACTCCAGCCTGAGTTAGCAATTGCCTATCATCAGGCAGCCCTCAACCATATTCAGAACAAAACTCTCCCTGGTAAAGCTAATCTCAGTTCAAACAACTTCAATCCCGACCTTTTCATTCTTGACAGTGGGGCCTCCGTTCACTATCTCAAGCATTGAGAATGCTTTGTCACCCTTGAATCTTCTAACTCCACCTTGCACCCCTCTCAAAATTGTGGGTCACGGAAAAGCCATCATTCCTCTTGCCTCCGTTTTTCTCTAATTACCTCATGCACAACTAGTCCCCGAACTATACAATTTATTAATCTCCATGACTCCCTACCTCCAATCTGGATACTCTGTCAGAACTTTCAATAACGTTTTTGAATGCTTCAAGGATGGTCATCAAGTCATTACCAGAAACTTTTCCAACAACATCCTTTCCCTTAATCTTGCTCAACCAAGAGCCCTTTCAGCTCACTCTACCCTTGGTCTTTATTGTTCCCTTGGTCATCCAAATGACAAATATCTTTGGAAACTGTTCCCTCATCTTCCTAATGTCCCCATTGACTGCTCCGAATGCCTAACCTCCAAAATGACTCGATCTTCTTTTTCTGGTCACTTCCCCTCTCCTTTGTCCCAACTTGAGGTTATACATATGGATCTCTGTGGACCTATCTCACCCATGTCCAAGGGAGGAAATTGTTATTTCCTGAAGATTGTGGATGGATACAGTTGCTACGCTTTCATTTATCCTATGAGGAGTAAGTCAGATACTTATGACCACTTTCTCACTTTTCTCAACAAAGCTGAATGCTTTGTTGGGCAAAAAGTTCATTTGGTAGTCTGGGATAATGGTGGGGAATTTGTCAATGAAAAATTCCGCTCACTCTTCAAGAATAAAGGAATCTGCCAAATCACCACTGGTCCCTACACCCCTCAACAAAACCCATTTGCTGAACACGGGAATCAAACAACTGTTGAGAAAACCAGGACTCTGCTTCTCACCAGTGGGGCACCATTGACCTTTTGGGGTGAGGCTGTGGTAACTGCTGTGTTTCTTGAAAACCAAACTCCCCACTCCTCACTAGATCTTACAACTCCTTTTGAAAAGTGGACCGGTAAAACTCCTTCTCTCAATAACTTAGCTCCCTTTGGCTGCAAGGTCATTGTCTACACAGAAAAGAAATGGAGAACGTCAAAATTTGATCCCTCTGGCAAAGAAGGAGTTCTCATGGGATTTAGCCCTCATCATCAATCTTACAAAATTTGGATTCCCTCATCAGACAAGTTTTTCTGGTTGCACCACATCCGCCACTGTCATGATGTTTTCCCTCTTTAAAATCTCCCTCAAAATTCAGAACATTCCAGCCTTCTCATCTTTCAAATGGACTAACTCCCTTCTTCTCCAAATCTTACGTCTGTTTTGCCTCCAATCAACTCACCTGAAATCAATCCTGTCGCCATCACTTCTGCAGAAACCAATCAGTCCTCCTCTCCACTTCCTTCCGACCCTATTCCTGCATCACATGAAAAATTTTCCCGTTAAATACTTGTCTTCCAAGCATCACTTGTATGTACCCTGGTACGACACCGCTCCCAAAGAAGTTGGTGCCAATATCTCTCAAGATTGAATCCTTCCTACCAGAAGGCAAAACCAATCAAATGTCATAATCTCCAAGCCCACCTCCCAGTAGGACCCAAGAAATATAGCTGAAGCAAAACAATCTCCAAATTGGCCAGGATGGAAGGCCGCAATTAACTTTGAAAAGGATAATTATGTTCGACATGGAGTGTGGGAGGTGGTTCCCAAGCCTGCTTGCATTAAAGAACTAGACACCACGTGGGTACTCAAAACTAAATTTGACGCTAATGGACTGTTTGTTAAACAGAAAGCCAGGCTTTGCGCAAGAGGATTCCGTCAGGTTGAAGGCATTGACTACAATGAGACCTTTGCTCCGACTGGGCGCCTACCCTCTCTCCATATCCTGCTCAGCCTTGTTGCTTCTTTTGACCTTGAGCTCAATCAAATGGATGTGAAGTGTGCTTTTCTAAACGGAAATACCAAATAGGAGATCTTTATCAAGACCCCTGAGGAGCTGGATTTAACCATTCCCCCTGGCCATGGTCTACGACTTGTCAAATCTCTTTATGGTCTCAAGCAAAGTCCACGGTGTTGGTACTCTGCTTTAACCACCTTTTTCTCATCCATTTATTTCAAGTCCTCCAAAGTCAATCCCTGTCTTTTCATTCACTCAGACCCCTCAAAACTCTGTCTCGTTTATGTTCATGTAGATGATCTTGTCATCGGTGGGAGAATGCAAGACGTAATGGAATTCAAGGAGAACATGAAGACCACTTTTGAGATGGAAGACTTAGGCAAATGTAAGTGGGTACTGGGGATGAGAGTCACCAGAGATTGCAAGAAACGTACCATTCAACTACACCAAGATTGATACATTGAGAACATTCTCTCCAAATTTGGAGCGTCAGATTGTAAACCTGCCTCTTCTCCTCTTCCTCAACAACCATCCAAAGTTCCTGTGTCAGACAACCCTGTGGATGCTTCTTTCAACTACCATTGAGCACTTGTTCTCCTCAACTATCTAGTTCAATGCACCAGACCGGACCTCACTTTCTCTTGGAGTGGAGCTACCTTTCTCAGTTCCTCAATAATCATACAATCACTCACCAGCTTCAATTCCTTCACCTTCTCCGTTATCTCAAACGCACCAAGTCTCATGGAATCACTTTGGGCGGCGACCGCTCTACTTCCTTCAAGCTACAAGCCTACTGAAATGCCAATCATGCGTCTAGCAGTGATTGTTGATCTTTCACTGGCAGCTTGGTTTTTCTTAATGGGCCGGTCATATGGTGCTGCTCAAAGCAGTTGGTCATAGCCCTGTCCACCACTGAAGCTGAACAAAGGTCCTGCTCCAAATCAGGTCAAGATCTTCTGTGGGCGTCTCAGCTCCTCTCTATTTTATCCAAAGTTTTTCAAGTCCCATATATTCCCCCTACTCTGTTTTGCAAGAATCAGGGTGCCATTGCGCTCCTGGAAAATCCGGTCTACCAGCATTGCACTTGCCATACAGATGTTCTCCTCCAGTGGATCAGACATCACGTTGACAACAATGATTTCCTTTTATGTTACACTCCAACTACCAAAAACTTTCAGACGGCATGAAAATAATATTGACCCCTCATCAAAACAGCAAGTTCTTGAAGGACACTAGAGTCTTACCGCTCCAGTGAGATCAGAAAGCATGGGGGGTGTTGGAGTCTGAAATCCAAAACCCAGACTAGGACCAGTTAGACGTCCAGGACACCCAAAGGGGACATTGCAGCATGGAGTAACCTAACTGTATACAAACCCTGTTTATCCTTTAGTTAGGTTTCTAAGAACTTTTACTTAATACCTCCGTTGTACTCTGTCTCCTTGCTTCTCCTCATGTGTTGTTTTCCTCCTCAACCATCCATACCTCGTTCAGGTACAGTCCTCATCTCATTTGCGCCTCCTTTGGTCCCATTATTTGTCCCACACTTGTCCTCACTCGCCGGTCCCATCCATCAGGTCTTCTCCTATTTTCCTCTTTCTTCTTTTCTTCTTTTATCCCTCAACTTGAGTCTGTCTTTTTCCTTTTCTTGCTTGCTTCATGAAATCAACCCTTCTCATGCGTTGCTTTCCTCCTCAACCATCCGTACCTTGTTCAGGTACAGTCCTCATCTCATTTGCGCCTCCTTTGGTCCCATTATTTGTCCCGCACTCCCCCAATTGCTGGTCCCATCCATCAGGTACAGTCCTCATCTCATTTGCGCCTCCTTTGGTCCCATTATTTGTCCCGCACTTGTCCTCACTCGCCGGTCCCATCCATCATGGTAACAACAAGTATTCCGTATGCGAAAACGGGAGGAGTAGATTGAAAAGGGGATATCATTTATTTGGATGGTTCAATGTTGGATCAGAATATTGGTGTTGGAAGATTGTGGTTCATTAATTTTAGATGCAACCAAAATCAGGAAAAGAAAAAAGTACATACATCCGTCATACTCGATTCCGGCTACCCCTGGGTTGATTCTAGTTAATGATAAGCATTCAGTCACAGCTTCTAGGGCGCGGTTGAGCCCATTGGCTTGCTCTTGGCCTTCCAAAGATTCCATGATGGCAACAAGGTCATTGTCCTGGGCAGTGCCTTGACCTCCCTAGTCTGGTTCCGTTGATGTCAAGCCCCTGATCACATTGTGCCCTGTGGAAGAGTCTGTGTCTACACAAGAGGATGTGAAATGTTAAGAGTGATCAAGTCCTACCTAGGCTGAACCAATTAAAAAATGACTTACCTTGCCTTGAGGAAATTCCGCCTGAAGTCTATGTCTCACATTGGGCCTGATCATCCAGTCGGTGTTGGTGAGCTGTCTGCAAAACAACAAGATTAATGCGGTGCCAAGCACCGTTCATCCAATATTTTTTTGTACCTCATTTATTACTTAAGCAGGTACACAAGACTTGGTTGTTTTGTCTGCAAGGGGGCATAGAATATAAGAGGCAAAAAACTGATCAGTGCAACTTCTGCGTGAGATGTTCAGGTAATGGAAAACTAAGAGATTCTTCAAGGAGGCATTGACTCAAGAGATCAAGATGGAGAAAAAATAGTTGTTGCTCAAGCTAAAAAAATTAAGGCTTGCACTGTAACACAGTTGCAAGTAGTGGGCAAGTCTGGCACAATGAAAAGGGAATAGGGAAAAGATTTGCATGGCCAAAGCTGTGGCGTGCAGAAATGGTGATAGAAAAGCCAAGGTTGACATTTCATTTTACACTAGTACAAGCACAAGTCAACCATTGCAACATTCAATAAAATATGACAGAGAGCGGGCTCCACCGGCATTAGCACGCAAAATTTTAAGTCAAGTGAGATTGATTTAGAACATAATAGTTGACTCCCTCAAATATGTCTTTGTTGGAAACATCCTCAAGAACAAATTGTTTGTAGAGGGCCAGAAGGATAAATTTGGTGGTAGCTATGGGGACGTAGATGTGGCGGCAGTTACATTGAAGGGAAAAATGGATCTCATCTTGAGTGAGGTATTTTTGATAGGGCTTTGGAATTGGTTGGTGGAATTGGGTAAATGGCAGAGGGTATCCTCCATTAGGAGGGGGCTGGACGTATTGGTTAAAAAACCTGATTGCCAAAGCTTTGCTCATGACCGTGGGTACCTTAAGTTGTGGCTGGAATCAAGTCACGATCTCAAGAATTACATCAACGGATATATTGGGGCTGTGGTGATTTATGCCAGATAAATCAAGAGTACAATGCGCATTGTTGTGCATTGGAGCATCTTCAGCAACTTGTATGGCACCTTGCTTCCCATCCGGTATCTCAGAATTGTGACAGTTTTTTTCAGCCTTGCAAAATTGTTTCTGAATGTGATGGAACTCGTAGATTAGAGGTGTGACTTTTTCATTAAAGGCACAGATCAAAACCGCCTTAGCCAGGGTTGTACAAGGGGAAGAAATGATGAATCATGTCAAGTAGAATCAACTTTGTAGTGGATCTAGCTTGCAAGTTTACTTGTGGCTTGAAGAGAAATTGAAGCTTCCCCGGGAAAGTTGCAAAACGGCAATCTACTTTTGGTTTTCTGGAAGACTTGAGCTCCGACTCGGTTAAGTACTCAACTGATGAGTGGTCATCATCAGATCCATAGCCCAAAGACTCAGAAGCTTCATCAGGCTGATCGGTAGTACCATTGAGGTTAGTCAGTGGAGGCATGCCTGGCGCAATTGGATCAGGGGCAGATATTGGATCATCCAGTGGCCGGGGTGGAACATGGACCATGACGGTGGTCCGTCGCCGGTTTTGAGGTGCCGCGGAAAAAAGATTGGGTCTGGAGGTTAAATAAGTCGCTGTACGGTAAAAAACAGGCTCCGCGGTGCTGGAGAGCTCATCTATCCACGACACTCTCAAAGTTAGGTTTGACCCCGTCCGTTGGGGATGAGTCAATTTTTCTGAACAAGGCTAAGAAATTGCCTTTACACATCCATGTGGACGACGGTCTCATTGTAGGGAAGAACCAGGCGGAGGTCAAGCGGTTCTTGACGTTGCTGGGGGGACACTATAAGATCAAGGTACATGAACGCCCAACTCAACACTTGGGATATACGTTACAGTGGAACAAAAATGGGTTGGTTAAACTACATCAACAAGACTTCACCAAGAACGCAATCATTGAGTTTGGGTTTGAGAACGTCAATGCGGTCAAGGCCCCTGCTCCCATGAACATACACAACATTGTCCAACAGGAGTCTCCAGACTTTGAAGTTAAGACAATGCAGAAGGCTCTTGGCCATCTCATCCATCTTGCTAGGCACACTCAACCCAATATTCAATTCACGGTCCATTCACTGTCCCAATTTGCTAATAAACCAACTATAGCCCATTGGATGATGGTGAAACACCTTTTTCAATACCTTAAGGGTACAAAGTCGGTCGGATTGCTGTTCACTAAATCAACAGATCAAAGCAATCAACTCTGCAGATGGGCTGATGCCAACTATGGTCAAAACGCTATAACACAAAAGTCAACTACTGGATACGTGGTAACACTATACGGCAATCCAATCAGCTGGATGACAAAAAGACAAACCGTAGTAGCCCAGTCCACAAGCAGAGTTCATAGCCATGAACTTGTGTGAAAAACAAATCCGGTGGCTCTCAACTCTGATCTTAAGTATAGGAATCCCTCTGAATAAACCCAAGATTAAGAATGACAATCAGGGCGCGAATTTTATTAGCAAAGAGGCCCAGTTGAATCCCAACTCTAGGCATATCGAGGTACGGTTCCAGTACATAAGAGATTTGGTACAGAAATCTCTCTTGTCTATTGAGCACACATCATTGGAGGATATGATTGCCGACATTCTCACAAAACCCCTTGGATACTTCAAGGTCATACAAGCCCGGCTACAACTCCATCTGACCTTGTCGGAATCTAGGAGGAGTGTCAGATAGAGATTCCTAGTGGTCAAGTAGGTCTCATAGCTAACTGAGTGCAATCACACTGCCGCGCAGTGGACGCTCACCCTGGCCCCGCAACACCCCCTCAGATCCCTGTTGTTGCCACGGGACTAGTCCTTTGTGTCCTTCTGCGGTCTAGTCCCATCCACCTGGTTCTTGCCCATTTCTTCCCTGTCTCCTCTCATCTCTTGTCCTCCACTCAAACCCGGTCATCAAATCAACCCGCCGTCAAATAGTTGAACCTCAAGACTTAGCAATCTACCCTCTACGTCAGTGCATCCTCTAGGAGGAGAAAGAACTATCCTCAGCAGAGGTATGATTGGGGTTCTCTATCTTTTCTATTTCATTCCTTAACTTTTCTTTCCGCTTACCTGCAATTACTGGCTGTTACTGCAAACCATGTTCACCTGTCAATCTAAAGATAGCTTGTAAACCCTCCTGTCTGCATTTACTGTTAGAGCCTGCTAGCTAACCATCTGTTGCAGGTAAAGAATTTTTATTTTTCTCTATTTATCTTTCTTTACTGGTTACTTGTTGTCTAAACTGTTCTTGAATCTTGTTCAGCATATACTACTACAAGAGTTCTATCCTATACCAGTTTTGAAATAAAGAGTCCTCATAAAAACTTCTCAACGGCAAGTTCAGCATTTCCAATGAACGGTTACGGCAAGGTCAGCAAAAAAGAAACGTGACATTGATCTTGCCAACCGTTATGGGGTAAGGTACAGACACTTCAGCATTGGAGGATCAAGAGTTTATTACCTTTGATTCCAAAAACTACCTGGAGCTAACCTTGGACAACAACATTGCGTTGGCCCAGTTGAAACACCTGCTTATCTTTATCCCCAAAACAAGTTTCCCTTGACCCAGGCATTCGCAAAAAGCCCCCGTAATAGTGAAAGAGCACACAGATCCGTTTTTTGAGGAACAGCTAAGGCAGTTGGAGGTTGTTTTTTTGGCGCAGAAAGATTTGGTAAGGGAAAAAACAGAAGAAACCCTTGATATGCCCATTGCGCAGGTGATGCTCACCTTGAACCAAGTGAATTTTTGTGATTCAGGTCAGTTTCCTAGTTTGAAATTGCACTTTACCAGAAAGGAAAAAAAATCATTGCTTACATGCATTACTAGATCCAGTGGAATCTAACGCACCATTTGAGCTGCATCCCCAAACTGAAGATTATCAGCACGCAATGCCACCATTGGAATCAACATCTACGGCGACTGATTTTGATCCCCAAAAATTCCTCAACCAATTAATTGAAAGAGGTCTTATCAAACCTGCAACTCGCCCGCCAAGTCCACTGGAAGAAATGTCTAGTGTTCTAGTTGCGGCATTGACTCCGGTCCCATGTTGTCCAATGGAAGAAACCCATAGTGCCTTGGTATGTGCATACCATTCATCCAAATTGAAGAATCCCTACATAGTCAACAAAACTATTGAGACGGCCAATAATTGCTGCAAAAAACAGGGAAAACGCGTCAATCTGCTAAGGAGGTACAGCACGGGGAGAAGAAAAATACCCTGAAAACTCCCACTGCCAATCAGGAAGCAGATTCAAAAAATTTCTTTATACCCAGTCCCACTGGCTCCGAGTTACAAGTTCCTCAACGCACATATGATCTTGGACTTGATTATCCCAAAAGCGTTGAAGATGAAGACCAACCTATCAGGGTTGAGATTGGTGAATGTGATGCGGAGGCTAGG
Source organism: Puccinia polysora (assembly GCA_025617555.3). Taxonomy (NCBI): domain Eukaryota; kingdom Fungi; phylum Basidiomycota; class Pucciniomycetes; order Pucciniales; family Pucciniaceae; genus Puccinia; species Puccinia polysora. The sequence continues at coordinate 44,069,711 of CM062616.1, read as the reverse complement.
GAATTTGATATGGTTGGTCCAGACCATTTGAAGGAGACATATCAGGTGTTTTGGTTCCAGCCTTGGACCCATAGAGGTATGTCAACTTCAGCCATCCGGGTGTGATCCCCAACCGTTCACCAGGGCTGATGTGGTGACCAAATCTGGACACCCTGGACCAAATGCGGAATAATTCAACATTCTTTTCTACGATTCTTTTATTTAGGTGTCATTTATCTGAGAAAAAAAAAATCCAAATTTTTTTTGCATTGGTACCAGTCCTCCAATTCCCTCAACCTGCCAAGTGTTCCCCTGTCCCACACCTCCTGCAAACAGGTGAAGTTTGCCGCGGAGCGTTTTCCAGACGTCTCTGGATGCGCAACCTGCAGGGACACTCCAGGGAAGTGTCAACTCCACCTTATTTGTTGTCTGCCAGCCCACAAACCTCCAGCCCACGACAACCTCCTGCAAGAACAAAATACGCCCCCCTCAGATTGTCAAAACCCCCCCACTGTTCCTCTTCAAGATGTTGTCCCCCCCGTCAAGACTTCCCACGCCCAAACTCTGCACCTGCCCCAAGTGACTCAAGCATACATTCACTGACTGGGATCAAGTTCAACGCTGTGGAAACTTAAGAAGAGTTACCTTTGCAAGTTGTCCTGAGTTCTGGAAGTTATTGGTCTAGCATCTGTAAGATGATTGGGCGCAATGAGTTTTTAAGAAGAGAGAGTGATGATATAATGAAATTCCTTCCTTCCCCTTCCCTAAGGTGATGATGATACTCCCCAACCCAGAGTTGAGGGTGAGGTCTTGAGTCCTCCCCCTCAACCCTAGCCTAAGTACAACCACAAACAACAAGAACAAGTGATGAAATACAATCCTAAGCCGCAGAAACCTAGCCCAACCCATCCCTCCATCCCTCGCCCTTCGGTATGAATGTAGCCTGGTTCGTCCTTCTCATGGCGCAGCCCTCCGCCACGCCCTACTCGGAGCCCCCCGCGTTTCCGTCCGCGCCGTCTGCGGATCCCGCAATCCGCGGGTCGGCCCATGCTTATGCCTGCGCAGGCCTCCCCAGCGCGTATAGCCCATGATTGCCCCGCCCTCGCCTTCCGGACTAGCCACCTGCAAGCTTGGTCGGGCCGGCTCCATCACTTGGTCTGCTTCTCCTGGGTGGGTCGCGGTCCGGCGCCGCCTAAGGTAGGCCCAACCCATACCTGGTGCTGAGCCCCGCAGCCCCTACTGCTGAGACCGCAGCGGCTGCTTCTGAGCCCGCAGCAAGCACTGCTGAGACAGCGCGCATGCCAGATGCTGAGCCCGACCTACCCAACTGCTGAGCGCGCAGCCCGCAACGCAGCTCTCAATCCGGGGTTACAAATACGACACCACATCCCCCCCCCAAGTTGATTTCTGTCCCCAGAGGTCCTTCAATCACCACCTTTCCCCTGCCGCACCTACCAAACCGCCTCCACCCCACCCCCAGTCCACCCCTAGCAATCTCAGCCGCGCTCCTCCTCCGCTCCCCGCCATTGCCATGATCCCCTGCAATTTCTGTGCCCTGAACAGGCTAGTCAGCGCGATCGTCCCTATTCGACGTGCCTGCGGTTCCTGCCGTTGCGGTCACCGCCACTGCTCGCTGGGGGAGGGTATGCCACGCCCTCCACCCTCATCTGGCTCTTGTCCCCGGCCGCGCAAGAGGGCCCGTCCGGACTCGTTTGTGGTTTTGGACAATGACTCGGTCTCGGAGCACTCGTGGACTCCTCCTGGATCGCCCCCTGGCCGTCCCTCCCCAAGCTTGGACTGCAACTCCACCTCTCCATACCGTCGCGCTGGACCTCCCCGCAAGGACAATTACCCAAACTTTGCGGCGTACCGGGCGGCCATGCAATTCTGGGCGGACCGGGTTTGAGTGACCCAAGGCGCAAGGGACCCGGGCCTTGATGAGATTCTCCGGCATTGTGCCCCTGGTCCTCCTCCCGCTCCCGCTCCTCATCCAGCTCCGGCTCCTCCAGCCCCGGCTCCGAGCCCGACCCCTCCTCCGGCCTCCCATCACTCGTTGGACTCCGACAAGAGGCCCCCGACCCCGCAAGGCACCCCTGAACCGCCCGTGTCACCCATCATTATCCCGTCGTTGCCTCCTGTCATTCCGAGCGGTCCAGATGGTCCCCCCGAGGCTGCCTCCTCCCCGGTCCCGCCTCCCCCCAACCCGCCCAAGATTCCGGAAATTCCTGTCCTCCCGGCTCTCCCGCTTGCGAGGTTTGATGCGATGGCGGACAATGCGGACGGGCTACTCCGGCGATTCCTGGCGGTCCCTCAAGCCCACACCACTGATGACCGTCGGGAACTCTTGGCGTCATTCAAAACCCTGGTCGCGGCGGCTTGCGCGGAAGCGGAGAATATGATGAGGACCCCCTTGACTTAGATGGATCACCCCCCCGCTTTTCCTATTTTTTTTTTTTTTTTTTTTTCATAGTTCCTATTCCGCGCCCTTTTGCAAAGAAAGACTTTTGCCGCGCCATCTTGTGAGATCCTTGAGAGAATTCCGCGTACGCGCGTTGTGAGTGAGAGTGAGATTGAGAATGAGACAAAATTGAGATCCGCGCCCCGCCCGTGCACTGAGCCAACGAAGTTTTCCGGAAGGTACCTGGTCCGCCCCAGCCAAACTGCTACACAGTTCCCCGTACTCACCCTGCAATAAACAAAACAACCCTACACCAGCGCGCGCACACAGTTACCCCAGAGAGAGAAAGAGGACACAAGGGAAACAAACACTCTGGGGTGTCTAGCTGTTCCGGCTGTGAACTGGCTAGAACACCCCCTTACCAAATCAGACTTGTCCTGCGCATGTTCCACCCATAATCTGCACCCATTACTCCATACAAAAGACAACATGTTGAGAGAAAAACAGAGAAAAGATCCAAACCTTAAAGAAAAAGATTACTATAATTTTTTTTTTTTTTTTTTTGAGATTGGGCCTCCGCTCCTTGTCCCGCGTGCCCATCCGTTGGGCTTGTCCTCGCGTTTACAGACCCGGATTGCGCCGTGCCCGCGTCCCTAAAAACCAAACATAGCTGACACCAGTACCAATTTGCAAAACAAATTTATACAAGAAATAGGAAAACGGACATTCTGGGGTGTCTAGTCATCCCGGCTGTGAACCGGCTAGAACACCCCCTCACCAAATCAGGTTTTTGCCCTACTCGCGCCCCCCTAACTTGACAACTGTCCCCAGCAACTCGTAGCCTTCTAATCCTCCGGGGCGGCGCGTCAAGCGCGGGCTCCTCCTCAAACGACGAACCCGACCCGCCCATTGATCCTGGACCCTTGTCTTTGTCCCGCGCGTCTGCGCCATCGCCAGCCGTCTCGTCGAAGGAGGTGGAGCCGCTTGCAAAGAAGCACTTCACATGCGAAGCCGCGGCCTTCCGTTTGAGCGGCGCCCCATCCAATTCCTTGAGTTGATAACTCCCGCCTTCAAACTTGGATGCCATGCGGAAGGGGCCGTTCCATTGGTTGGCGAAAAGCTTACCCCACTGAGACTCCAAACTACGGTTGTACAGCAACACTAAGTCCCCCTTCCGCAACGGATCCTGGAGACAATGGGAACAGCGCTTGTCCCAGTAGCGGACCAACGCTGTCCTGGTCTTTTGCAACCTATCCGCGGCCTTTGCCAGGGTCTTGTCCCGCCGGAGAAGCTGTTTGGCGCGCGCCTCCACGAGCTCCGCGGAGGTCTTCACCTTCCACCAATCAATGCCCAAGAAAGTCTCCAGTTTGATGTCCACCGGAAGGACCGGGCGCTGTCCATAGAGGAGTTCATTAGGCAAGTAGCCCGTTGAGCGTTTGACTGATATCCTGTCCGCAAAGAGGACCACCGGAAGGGTCTCCTGCCACCGCTTCCCATCCTCGCCACACATCTTCAGCAGCGCGTCCTTGACCGGCTGGTGACCGCGTTCAATCATCCCCGCACCCTCGGGGTAGTACTCTGTGACCCGCCCAAACTTAGCCCCGCAGCTCTGGACCAACCCCATCAAGCGGCCTCGGAACTCTGCGCCCCCGTCAACGGTGTGGTGACCAATCCGGGACACCACGGGAAAAAAAAAAAAAAAAAATGGTTGTACCTCTATGGGTACCTTTATTTTCCCCCGTCTCTCAACTTCTCCCTGTCCTAGCGGTCTAGGACAGGCCTCTTGCCTGTCTCTCCGCTTGGATCCCCCCCTCCTATGTTCAACTCCTACTTGTCGCGCTCGAAGCCCTGACTTTTGGCGACGCAAGCGATCGTCGAACCACCTTCAAAGATCCCTTTGATCCTTCCCGATCCTCTCATCCAACCAACGCCGTTGCTTGTCGCGACGGTCGTCAACCATCGATTTGATCTCCCCACTCCCACCAGTCGTCATCAATCATTGGCCCATCCATCCCGTTGTACCCAACTCAGGGGCTTCTCTCCTCCAACTCGTCTCTCGTCATACTACTAAGGCATCAACCACCTCATCATCGCCGACGACGACCACCAAGAATAGGAAGAACTGCCTGTCACCTTCCATCCAATCACTAATATCGATCTCAAAATTGACCACTCCTTGCCCATCATCTGATCCAACCGACGACCGCGAGCGACCGCTTGCGGCCGTCAGAACCTTCACCCCGCTGTCGCCGCCAATCGGGCGACGACAGCCGTTGTCGACACCCGCAACCGCTGTCGCGGGTGTCCATTTGGTTGCCCGCGGTCATTCTTGATGCGGGCAACATTTCTTTTTTTTTTTTTTTTTTTTTTTTTTTTGTTTTCATTTTCCCATACCTATTTGTAGTATCTCTTGTACATAGTATACAGGGCCTCATTTCTATAAAAGGAGGGGCTCTCCCCTGCCTTTTGGCCCAGGATCCTAGGAGACCATCATCATAATCATCTCATCTGTTTCCCCCATCATCATAATCAACTTATCCGTGGGCATCCTTCCCCACTTATCTGAGCAACTTATCTGGGTATATCCATGATTGCCCCTTAATCCTTTGAGCCTCCGTACTCAAACTCTGTCGCTTGTGACCTTGATCCTTATCACCAACCAATATCCTTGCTGGTTGAAGAAGAATTCCTGTCTGAATTCTTGGGTGTGTTATACCACTCTGATCCCTTTTTTCCAACCATACTGGTCTTGATCTCTCCTTGATCATCTTTCTGGAGCCAATCACGTTTGATTGAAGAGTTTTTATTAAGCTTAAAACCTGGAGTGTTATACCTCCCTTCTTCTTTAAGGTTGAATTTCTCCACGCTATTCTTGAGTCCCTTGAGAAGTGTTGGGATATTCTTGCTCAAATTCATTATTGATTTGATTCTAGAGCTTCATAAACAAATTGCTTTTGTTTTGTTCAGCCTCCCACAGTTATCTGGTACCCTTCAAGCGCTTGATTGCGGAGAGTTGGGCAGGTTCATTGAGAACCTGGAGGTTGGTTGGGATTGAGTTGATCTTTCCTAATAAGCTGTTGACAACCAGAGTTATTAGCTTGTGGGCGTTGTTACTTACAACTGCCTTGTTCTATTGAACTCTGAACAAACCTTGACTTATTTGTTCAAGTCTTTACCTGCACCATCTTGCCTCAGATAGTGTTTTTCCATTGCTACCGACAACTCTTATCCTCTTCCCTTACTTTGATTTCTCATCCATAAGGTTCTGGACCTTGATTCTGGTTACATTAAAATATTATTGTAACTCCTAGGAGGGAAGCCTAAACAGCACCTTTCCCCTCCACTGAACTGCCACGGCTTAGCACCATTTGGAGTCTTACAACGGTGACCAGTCGGAGCGAACCATACCGCGCAAACCAATCTTCCTCCAAAAACTGGGCAAACCTTTCTGCAAACAGCTTGACCAGCAGACGCGCCTTGACCCAATCCGACAAATCGTCCCGCGCGACCAGCAGGTACGCGAACTTCCCCGCTTTGATGTGAACCATGTCAAGGGAGACCCATCCAAACAAGGGGTCCTCCCCCGTAGGGTGACCCACCTCCCTCGGGAGCCTAGAACTCCGCCTCTGACAAGCCTCGCATGACTTCACCCACTCGCGCACCGCGCGTACCACCCCTGGCCACCAGAACCTCTCTTTCACCCGCCGCCGCATTTTGATCTTGCCCCGATGCCCAAGGTTGTCGTGAAGACACCGGAGAATCACCTCCTGGTCCCTCCTTGATGTCGCGAACACCAGGGGCACGGGGGTGCACCGCCGCCACAGTTGCCCCTCCTGCAAGTAGAAGTTGGTCGTCCGCCGTTTTGCCCACTAAATTAAAGTTTCTGACGTACCTTCCGGAAATCGGAGACCCTGCAGAAAGAAGCACAACGCCGCGTAACGCCTGGACTGCTGCAGCGGAAGGGCAACCTCCGTCTCCATCATGGCCACCCGGATAAATGGAGATTCCACGTCCAAGTGTTCCGCTCCTTCGAACAGATCCTTGCGTGGGTACCGCGACAGCACGTCTGGCATTGTGAACGCCTTCCATGGAACATGAACCACACTAAAGGCAAAGAGCTGAAGGAATGCGACCCACCTAGTCATAGGGGCATTCCGCAGCGTCGGCACATTGATCATCCGCGCCAGAGCCTCCGCGTCCACCAAGAGTTTGAAATTCACCCCCCAAAGCAAATGCTGCAGCCTACGCACGATCTTGGTGACCCCGCACAGTTCCAACTTTGGTTGCAAATACCACCTCTCCGTCGCAGTGAAGGTTACAGATTCATAAAGAACCGGCCTATCCTTACCATCCTCCTCCTGCGTCAGAATGCCGCCTGCGCCGAGTTTGCTAGAGTCAACGGCCAGGCAGATCCCTCCCAAATCATAGTCAAGGTCCCGGAGGACAATGTCCCGCCCCACAATCTCCTTGAGCTTTGCAAAGGCAGAGTCACACCCCGCCGTCCACTCCCATGCCGCACCCTTATGCGTCAGTGCCCACAGCGGACTCGCCACCTCCGCAAACCGCTCAATGAACATGGGGACGTAGCTGCACAGCCCCAAAAACTGGAGGATATGGGAAGGCCTCCGTGGAGTTGGCCATTCAAGGACTTTGTTCCGTTTCTTCTCCGCGATCCTCCGGCCGTTGGCGCCCACCACATGTCCCAGCACCTCCAGCGCCGGAACGCAAACCGCCAATTTACTCCCCAAAACCGTAAGCCCCACCTCCTCAATCCCAAACAAGATCCGCTCCAACGTCCTTGCGTATTCCCAGACGAAGCGGCAAATCCTCGGGGCTCCCTCCAACACTGCCCCCCCGTAGTCCATCTTCGGCCCCTTGATCCCCGCATCGTCAATGAAGATCAGAGCCCCCTCCGGGATGTCTTCCCGTAGTATCCACTTCATCTGAGCCTGGTAAACTGCCACCGAGTTCGTCGCGCCTTGCGGCAGCCGCGTCAACTGCATTCTTCCCAGCCCTGTTTTGAACATGGTCAATGGCTGCGAATCGGGGTGGAGCTCCTGCTGATCGTACCCCCCCATCACATCAACCAGTCCATAACACGCGCGCCCCGCCATCAATTCCAAGAACTCGTCCACCCGCGGCGGCAATCCCGCGTCCCGGATGGTGAATGAATTCAGCTGCTGCAGGTCATGGACAATCCTCAGCGACTTCCCGTCCTGTTTAACGACCGCGAAGATCGGGCTAGAGTAGCTTGATGTGGACTGCTTGTACAAACCTGTTCTACAGCGCTCCCGGACCAGCTCCAGAAAGGGCTCCCGTACGGTCCGAGGGATTGGAATCAGCTTGAGTTGCCAGGGTTTGTGCGGCACCGTGGGGATTACGTAGGGGTCGCCGATCTCTCTTTTCAACAATCCGCGCTCATCCGGGCCGAAGGCAAGGGCCTTCTTGCAAAGCACCAATACCAATGCCAGCAAACCCTTCTCCTCCGCACTCAACCACCCTGCCGGCCAAAGTTAAGCGCCTCAATCCTTTCATCCGTGATCCCCGCCGACCGTGTTACCCACCCCAACGTCTTCAATGGACTTACCCAGGGATCCCAAGACAAGATGATCAGTCTCAGGGGCCCGTTCAGCCCCTGCGGCATTGGTTTGTTCTGAGGCCGGACCTTTCGCGCCACAGGCTTATACCTCCCCGCGTTACACCTAACCATCCGCACGCGTCTGTCTTTGTTGTCCTGGATCCTGGCAACAATCAACCCGCGGCTTTTGCCTTTGCTCACAAGCGTGGCACTATGGTGGGGTTTTTGAAACGCGGTACCTCCCGGTGACGCATACCAAGGAAAAGAACTTACTTCTGCCGCCTGCGCCCTCCACGCGCTTCCCTCCCCCCCTTTCTCCTCCCTAGTCGGCCGCCCGCGCAAGACCGGAGCCTGTCCCGCGCGGTTGCCGCGGTCAACTAGGCAAAATACCCCGTGAGGGGGCCCTTGCAGCCGTTCCCCCCGTCGGATTCCGCCTCCTTGCCAGCCGCCGCCAACTGCACCCACTTCCCTTTCCCCTGGTCGGAGATTGTTGTCTCAAACCTGGCCCCAGATGCGTCCTCTACCGTCAGCGCCTCTGTCCCTTCTTCCTTGTTGAACGCCATCCGGGCCTGGAACCCAAACATAAACGGTCGACCCAAGATCACGTTGCCGCACTCAACCGAAAGGAATGGCAGCGGCTTCCGGACCTTTGCAACCTCCACCTCCTCTCCTTCCACAACCCTGTCCACCCAACACTCACCACCGTTGAGTGCCCGCAATCCCATGGCGCACTTCCTCCGGACCAACCCCAACTCGTCCACCAATATCAACGGGAGCAAGTTAACCATTGACCCGCTGTCCACCATTGCCCACACCTTCCAATCCGCAATCTTCATTGAGACGTATGCTAGCGGGACCGACAGGGCCTTGGGTGGGCACAACTCGCGTTCCCCCCCTTCCTCCGCCACGTTCACGCTCTGCAAAGTTGCCGGAACCCTGCCGCGCCCGTACTCCCTTGACGCCTGCACCATCTCTTTGACGACCACCGGAGAGACCGCGGCCAGCTCCCGTAGCGTGAGAGGGACTGGCATCTCGCTCCCAATCACCCGCCGCACCACTTCCGCAACCTTTATTCTCCCTCCGGAGCCAGCCAACGGCGTGTCGCCTGACGGTCCTTGCGCACCAGTCTTCGGGGCTTGAGTCGTCAGCCGCTCCTTCACGTCTACCTCCATCTTCTCTGACAAGATTTGCTTGTCCGCCGCCAACACCCTAACCTCTGCCTCCCCTCGCAGAACTCGCCACGTGCCGGGCCCGGTGACGATTCCAAGCAACACCCAAGCGGCCCCTGCAGACTGCGCTCTTGCCCTGACCTGGTCCAATGGGGACGGGTGGTCGGGCCTGAAACTTACCGGCTCACCCGTTGGAAATATGAAAGTTGATCCGGACGCGCGGACCAATCCCTTGTCCATATCCCTTGTCAACTCCGCGCAACCCAACCTCCAATGTCTCCTGTCGCCACAATATGTGCAGATTTGGGCAGGGAACCCTCCCAAGGGTCCACTACCAGGCCAAGGACCCCCCACCACGTGGGGCCGCTCATCGCGCCAAGGAGGCGGGGGCAGAGCCGTTGACTGGATTGTTGGCTGGGCCGTGGGATGTGCCGCGGGCTGGGCCGTTACCTGATTGAGGAGTATCCGCAGATCCTTCAACATTTCTGTCATCTCATTCACCGGTACCTCCATTGTACCCGGCCGACTCGTCGTGGATGGGCCCGCGTGTAGTTCCTGCATCGGAGGCGGGGCTGAGGAAGGCGCTGGTCTCTTTGAGGCTGACGGGAACGCCCTAGACATGTCCTAAATCAGTTCCTCCAGATCAATCTCGCTCTCTACCGCCCCGTTGATTGCTCTCAGGTCCGGGAGGAGGATGACACTCTGGTCCCCCTACCGCGATACCATCCCCTGCTCGAAGATGTGCCGCTGAACCCGCGCGCAAAGTTGTGGCGCGAGCCCACCCAAGAACGCCCGTTTCATTGCCCCCGTCTGACCCGCCACCACCTGGTTCTTTGCTAAATAACTATAGATACGGTCAAACAGAGATTTGTACTCGGAAAAATCGTTCCGCATACGCACTCCACCTTGCAAGATTGCATCCGCTGCCGCCCGCTCAAAACCCGTTTCCCGGAAGAGGGGTTCTTGCTTTCCCCACCTTGCCATCATCTTGCCCCAGAGCCTAGTCCAGTCCCAAGCCTTGTAACCGGCCATATCCTCCACATCCCGCAGCTTACTTTTGTCCGTGATGAAGAGAACGACGGTGCGGACCTTGTCCTTGCCCGTCGCGTTTTTGGAGTCCGCAATATCCTCAAACCTTGCAAGAAAACGCCCAATATCGGCAGTGTCGAACCAAAGATGGGGAAATTTCTGCAGCCTAAGCCATACCTGCCGTGGGGCCTTGGCCGCCTCTGAAGGCTCCGACCGAGGGGGGGGCGAAGCCGCCGATCCGAGTGGTTGGAGGTGGGGGAGGTGTTGGTCCGCTGACTCCCGCCCGGGGGGGAAATGGGGGCGGATTGCTCAATACTGGAGTAGTTTTTGGCAACATCGCGTACGCTATCTTTGAGAGACTGAGAGGAAAGGTGATTTCCCAGCCAGACCCCCAGATGTGGAAATTTAAGAAGAGTTACCTTCGCAAGTTGTCCTGAGTTCCGGAAGTTATTGGTCTAGCATCTGCAAGATGATTGGGCGCAATGAGTTTTTAAGAAGAGAGAGTGATGATATAATGAAATTCCTTCCTTCTGTTATAATTATGGCCAGCAATTAGCTTAGGCAAATGAGCAGTATTTAAAGCAAAAGAAATGCTGGACACTGTGTGTCAATAATGGCTAATGGGGCTCTCACAATGGGGCAATATGTTGGATGAATTCGATTGGATGATGAATGAATGATGGAAAACAGCAGGGAGAAGAGCTCCTTAAGTACAAAAGATTGGCCTATTGTGAGCTCATGATACAACAAGCCAAAAGGCAAATTTTCCGCCCCAAAAGAGCTCTACAGGCTCTACAAGCCTTGTTACTTGGTTTGGACTACATCAGCCCACATGGCATCAGTCCCTGAACCCTTACGACCAGCCTATTCCGGTCCATTCTGGTGTTTCCACCGTTACGGGGCTGAACCAGCCCCTTTGCTGTTCAATCCCCTGGGCCGGTTGTCTGTTACAACCGGTCCTGATGACCTCATTGTCATACTTACGGGCTGGTTGCCTCATGCATCCAGCCCCTGGCCCCTCAAATGGGCCAGGTGGGACCCAGGACTCACCTGGGTCCGGTTTCAACCTCACTAGGGGGGGGTGTAACCGGCGGACATGCCGCCCCCCCCCTTCTTCTCTCAAATCCCTGGTGGGGGCGGTCAAATCCCCTCACCAGGGGCCCTGGGGGTCGATACCCCCAGGGCGTCGTCATTAGGAAAAGGACTGGGCTGGGGGTGATCAGGTCCCCTCAGCCCGACGCTCCTCCCCCTTGGTAAAGGGGGGGGGAGAGCGCCACTCGCTCCCTCTGCATCGCTTCGCTAGGTGGGAGGGTGATCAAATCCCCCCCACCTGCCGGTCGCTACTACCGCGGCCGGCGCCGCCACCTCCCTGGGCAAGGGGGTGGTCAGGTCCCCCCTGCCCTGACCGACCGCGATGTCGCGGCCGGTCGCTGGCTGGTTCAACCCAGCCAGCCCGCCCCCATCCCCCTCGCAACGGCGAGCGAGGGGAGGGGGAGCGAGCCGGGGCCGCGAGCCCCGGCTCCGCGGCGCTGGTCGCCGGGCGCGACCAGCCGGGCCCGCTCGGCATCGCACCGCGCGGGATCCCTCGGCCGCGCAACAGCCCCGCGCGGGCCGTCGGGCCCCGCGTGGGCCGTGTCGAGGAAAACAGGCGGCCCCGAACGGGCCGCGGCGCGGGCAGCGGCCCCGGGTGGGCCGCGACACTGGCGGCGGCCCCAATGGGCCGCCCCAAGCCCGAAAACTGAGAAAAACATACTTTGGCGGGCCAGTCCGTCTGGCCAAGTATGTCCAAAATAAACCTTGGGCCCAATTATGCCCATAGAAGCCCATCTGGCTGTATCTGCCCATATACCCCACCGGGCCCGTTAGGGCCCGTGTACCAATAGGCCTATTTCACGCATTTTGAGGCCAGTTTCCCCAAATCCATGACATCCACATGGGCCCGTATGGTCCGTGTGTGTGTCCAATGGGCCTTAGAGGCCCATTTGTGCATCCCATTTGGATTACACTTATACGTAGCACCCGCGTAAGTGCGTACGTATTTTAACACACCCCCTTAATCCAAAAGGGGTGACATCCGCATATTAGTCACAAAGCCTTGATGCTTGTTTCTGTCTAATGCCTTAGTCAAGATATCCGCAATCATTGCTCCAGTGGGCATGTACCTCAACACAATCTCTTTGCAGTTAACTGCATCGCGAATATAGTTATAGTGGACATCAATATGTTTTGTTCTTGAATGGAACACTTGGTTTTGCGCCAACGCAATGGCACTCTGGTTATCGGAATACAACAATGCAAACCCTTGTGGTTTATGTGTGTCCTCTAAGACTTTTCTCAACCATTTTGCTTCCTGTGAAGCTGCTAAGTAAGCTCTATACTCAGCCTCTGTTGATGAAAGACTTATTGCCGACACCTTCTTGGACATCCATGACACCAGATTCTTACCTAAAAAGAATACAAAACCACTTGTTGATTCCCTAGTGTTACCATCTGCCCAACTTGCATCGGAATAACCAACCAAATCAAAGTTTGCTGACTTTGTAAACAACAGTCCCAGACTGTGTGTTCCTTTAAGATACCTCATAACTCTCTTAAACGCTGACCAATGCCTCATGCTTGGCTTCTCTAAGTGTTGCGACAAGACCCCAATTGCAAACGCAATATCGGGCCTTGTACACTGCCCCAAATAATTAAGCGATCCGACAGCTGACCTGTAGTCATTCCCTGATTGAACAAACTCCAGATACTCCTCATCTGTAGACTTCTCTAAACGAATGTTTGACTGCATAGGAGTACCAAACTCCTTTGCATCCTCTAAGCCGTATTGCTTAAGAAGAGCTGCCACATAATGGTTCTGGTCTAACTTAATACCATTCTTGCTCTTGCTGACTTTCATTCCAAGCACCTGTTGCGCCAGACCAAGATCTTTTATCTTGAATTCCTTTTTGAGTGTCTCCATGACTCTCTCTTTACCATCACCAATAATGATAATGTCATCGACCCATACAAACAAAATTGCATCCTTCCTCACAAAAAGGCAAGGATCGGCCTCAGACGTCTTAAAACCAATCTCTATCAGTTTCTCACTCATGGTGTTATACCATGACCTAGCTGCTTGCTTCAATCCATACAGGGATCTACACAGCTTGAGGACATATTCCCCTTTATCTGCCGAAAGAAAAGTTCTAACACAGATTTTCTTCATGGTTTCTGGTTTAGTCTCTACTAACCATTCACGAAAACCATCAGGAATCGACATATAAACAGTCTCCTCCTCTCCAAGTTTTGCATTCAAGTATGCTGTTACAAAATCAGCTTGTCTGATTTCTTCACCCAACTCCACTGCCAGAGCAATGATGTACCTGAAGGTGGACAGCCTTCCAGTTGGTGAGAAAGTTTCTTGGTAATCAATACCCTCTCTCTGCTTGAAGCCCTGTGCAACACATCTAGCCTTGAACCTTTTCAAAACTCCGTTTGTGTCAAACTTCTTGTTTAACACCAATCGAGACCCCACAATGGTCTTTCCTTTTGGAACAGAATCCCGCTTAACCACTTCAAAGACACTATTATTCTCTAGAGAATCAAATTCCTCAAAAATAGCACTCTTCCAGTTGGCTCTCTCATCAGAATTCATAGCTTGGCCAAAGCTATTTGGGTTAACCCTGTTACCCATTTCTGAATTTCACTCCAGGACTTCATTGAGCATACACTGTTCCTGAAATGTATCTTCCTCATATCCTGCGGCAGCATAATGGGATCTCCACTCCCCGTACCTGTCAACCGGTACTCTAACCCTACCACTCCTTCTAACCGGAGGTGGAGGCTCATCAGGTTCTGATTCCACAGAATCACCTGAAGCGGGTACTGAACCCTCTTGTGGCACGTCTGCCACCTCTTCATCTTCTGGAACCACATGTTCCACAGCTTTTGCTGGTGAAATAGGTGCTAATTCTATTTCTTGTTGTGGCTTAATCACAACAACATCTGCACTCCTTTTGAGTGGAAAGGTACTTTCGTCGAATTTTACATCCCTGCTACGGATAACCTTTCTTGTCCCTGGACAATAGATCCTATAAGATTTACTTATTAAATCATAGCCTACAAGTGCCCCTGTTCTGGCTCTAGGGTCTAATTTTCCGACCATTTCATTATGGTGGACACTATAATACACCAAGCAACCAATTGTTCTTAGGTGTGATGTTTTGGGGTACAACTTCCAAAACTGATAATGGGGACACTTCCCATTAACACTTACAATGTTGTGCAACAGACACACCGTGCACATCAACTCAGCCCATAAGAACTTTGGCAGACCAGATTGAGACATAATAGTTCTGACTTTGTCCAGTAAAGTCCTATTCATTCTCTCAACTATTCCATTATTTTGTGGAGTACTTGCAGTAGTGACTATATGAATGATACCATAATCTTTCAACAGCCTCCCAAACTCTTTACTCACGAATTCACCCCCTCCATCGGTAATAACCCTCTTGATCTCCTTCATCAGACCATTCTGTTTCCAGACTTTGAAGATTACAGAAACCTCCTCTGTGGTCTGATCCTTAGATCGAATTGGTTTAACCCAAACATAATTAGTTGCAGTATCAACTAAATTGATGAAGTATCTTGCCCCACCAAGGGACTCTGGAGTGAATGGCCCTGCCAAATCAATGGAAAATTCCTCTCTAGGAACATCTGTGTGATCTCTACTCTTAGAGAACACATTTCTAGTCTTGGCCCCCAAGGTACAACTTTCACAGTTGCTGTCCTTTACCTTATGGCCACTTCTATTGTGAGAAACAGTGCTCAGAGCTGAGAATTTGAACAAGCTTGCACACAGAAGCTTATTCCGAACTTGTCCACTAAGAACAGTTCTCCCATTCATATCAATAACAAACCTATCTCCTTTAAGATAACGAATTTGGAAACCTTTTTTCCATAACACCCCAAGAGACACAAGGTTGTAAGGCAACTCTGGTACATAGAACACTTTATCAAAAGTAATTTGGAAACCCAGTTGATTTGCAAGAATAACTTTTCCAATTCCTTTAATCTGAATTGTTCTGCCTTTCTGACCAATATTTACAACCCCATCATAATCACTAAGATTTGAAAATAAATTTGGTTCAAAAAACATGTGATCTGTACAACCAGAATCGATCAAAACAAGAACATCCTCCTTCAATCCTCCTAGTAGGAAAGAAGCTTTATCAGTCACTGATAAGTTCTTATCTTTGAGGTTAAGATTACTCACTTCATAATCAATCAAGTCCATTTCTTGATCCTCATCGATTTTGGCCTTCTTGTTCGGACCTTCTTCCACAACAGCCTCTTCAATTGGAGCATCCAACGCCACCATTGCAACGTTTTCAGTTGTGAGATTGACCTCCTTGTCATCCCCTTCGGACTTCTTCCTTTTCTTGGCCTCCTTGCAGTCCTTAGCATAGTGACCCTTATTCTGACAATTGTAACATAAGACCTTGGACAAATCCTTTTTCGCCTTCTTGCGAGATTTTCCAGTCTTTCCAACTAGGGCTGTTCCAGAACCCCCCTTCATCTTGAATTGAAGGTCATCCTTTTCAATCCTTTTAAGCACATCCTCCTCCCCAGGAAGAGGATCCAATTGAGAAATGATTCTGACTAAGGAATCAAACTCTTTTGGCAGCTTTTGAAGGATTAAGAGTGACAAACACTCTGGATCCATGTTAAGTCCAGATGACTTGAACTTGGCTATACTAGACCTAGCCTCTGCCACAAACTGTTTACAATTCGAATATTGTAACTTGAACAGTTTATTAAAGGCTATACCCTTCTGGTGAACAGAATCACCAGCATACTTGGACTTAAGCAGCTTCCAAAGGATGCTGCCCCTCCTCCTCTCATCTTCCCTAAGAGTATCAGCAACCCATGTCACATGATTCTCATCAAGATGCCTAAGGATCAGATGGTAAGACTTCTTCTCCACTTCTGAACTGATCAGAGTGTCATCTGCATCCATAATTTCCCCACAGCAGATGTTATCCAGCTCACTATCCATAAGGACAGCCCAAGCATTATAGTTCTGACTATTCAGAACTATTTTGGTAGAGCTAACATCAGGGATATAGGACATCTTCTTGGAAAACTTGAGGTCTTTGAGGTTCTCCAAAGTAAGGTACAAAGGTCTAGATGGCTTGGAAGTAATGATGATGTTGGTACTGATAATGTGTTATAATTATGGCCAGCAATTAGCTTAGGCAAATGAGCAGTATTTAAAGCAAAAGAAATGCTGGACACTGTGTGTCAATAATGGCTAATGGGGCTCTCACAATGGGGCAATATGTTGGATGAATTCAATTGGATGATGAATGAATGATGGAAAACAGCAGGGAGAAGAGCTCCTTAAGTACAAAAGATTGGCCTATTGTGAGCTCATGATACAACAAGCCAAAAGGCAAATTTTCCGCCCCAAAAGAGCTCTACAGGCTCTACAAGCCTTGTTACTTGGTTTGGACTACATCAGCCCACATGGCATCAGTCCCTGAACCCTTACGACCAGCCTATTCCGGTCCATTCTGGTGTTTCCACCGTTACGGGGCTGAACCAGCCCCTTTGCTGTTCAATCCCCTGGGCCGGTTGTCTGTTACAACCGGTCCTGATGACCTCATTGTCATACTTACGGGCTGGTTGCCTCATGCATCCAGCCCCTGGCCCCTCAAATGGGCCAGGTGGGACCCAGGACTCACCTGGGTCCGGTTTCAACCTCACTAGGGGGGGGTGTAACCGGCGGACATGCCGCCCCCCCCCTTCTTCTCTCAAATCCCTGGTGGGGGCGGTCAAATCCCCTCACCAGGGGCCCTGGGGGTCGATACCCCCAGGGCGTCGTCATTAGGAAAAGGACTGGGCTGGGGGTGATCAGGTCCCCTCAGCCCGACGCTCCTCCCCCTCGGTAAAGGGGGGGGGAGAGCGCCACTCGCTCCCTCTGCATCGCTTCGCTAGGTGGGAGGGTGATCAAATCCCCCCCACCTGCCGGTCGCTACTACCGCGGCCGGCGCCGCCACCTCCCTGGGCAAGGGGGTGGTCAGGTCCCCCCTGCCCTGACCGACCGCGATGTCGCGGCCGGTCGCTGGCTGGTTCAACCCAGCCAGCCCGCCCCCATCCCCCTCGCAACGGCGAGCGAGGGGAGGTGGAGCGAGCCGGGGCCGCAAGCCCCGGCTCCGCGGCGCTGGTCGCTGGGCGCGACCAGCCGGGCCCGCTCGGCATCGCACCGCGCGGGATCCCTCGGCCGCGCAACAGCCCCGCGCGGGCCGTCGGGCCCCGCGTGGGCCGTGTCGAGGAACACAGGCGGCCCCGAACGGGCCGCGGCGCGGGCAGCGGCCCCGGGTGGGCCGCGACACTGGCGGCGGCCCCAATGGGCCGCCCCAAGCCCGAAAACTGAGAAAAACATACTTTGGCGGGCCAGTCCGTCTGGCCAAGTATGTCCAAAATAAACCTTGGGCCCAATTATGCCCATAGAAGCCCATCTGGCTGTATCTGCCCATATACCCCACCGGGCCCGTTAGGGCCCGTGTACCAATAGGCCTATTTCACGCATTTTGAGGCCAGTTTCCCCAAATCCGTGACATCCACATGGGCCCGTATGGTCCGTGTGTGTGTCCAATGGGCCTTAGAGGCCCATTTGTGCATCCCATTTGGATTACACTTATACGTAGCACCCGCGTAAGTGCGTACGTATTTTAACACCTTCCCCTTCCCTAAGGTGATGATGATACTCCCCAACTCAGAGTTGAGGGTGAGTTCTTGAGTCCTCCCCCTCAACCCTAGCCTAAGTACAACCACAAACAACAAGAACGAGTGATGAAATACAACCCTAAGCCGCAGAAACCTAGCCCAACCCATCCCTCTATCCCTCGCCCTTCGGTATGAATGTAGCCTGGTTTGTCCTTCTCATGGCGCAGCCCTCCGCCGCGCCCTACTCGGAGCCCCCCGCGTTTCCGTCCGCGCCGTCTGCGGATCCCGCAATCCGCGGGTCGGCCCATGCTTATGCCTGCGCGGGCCTCCCCAGCGCGTATAGCCCATGATTTCCCCGCCCTCGCCTTCCGGACTAGCCACCTGAAAGCTTGGTCGGGCCGGCTCCATCACTTGGTCTGCTTCTCCTGGGTGGGTCGCGGTCGGGCGCCGCCTAAGGTAGGCCCGACCCATACCTGGTGCTGAGCCCCGCAGCCCCTACTGCTGAGCCCACAGCAGGCACTGCTGAGACCGCGCGCACGCCAGATGCTGAGCCCGACCTACCCAACTGCTGAGCGCGCAGCCCGCGACGCAGCTCTCAATCCGGGGTTATAAATACGACACCACAACGCCAAGGGCTTCATGTCCATCCTTGCACCCGCCGCCGACATTGGTCCCAAATCACCAGCAACCCCACAGATTACCTAGCCAAGTCTCTTGTAGAATTAGCCTTGGGCAAACTCCCCAATCCTGCCACAACACCGCTTCAAGCTCCAACCAACTCAACTTTTGATGATGCTACCAATGTTGGTGACCCTGATAAAGATATATTCAAGTCTGTTAGTAACATTCAGAGTGAGTCCTTTTTCACTTGGATCAACTCAATTTTTTGAATAAATTTTGACCGGAAACATATTTTTTTTAGATTATGTTCTATCTTTCCTGGCTTGGCTGTACCTTGTTTGTGGCATTAGCCAGGCTAATTGTCAATTGGCAGCAGTCTACATTACATCCCTTATTCAAAAATTTTCCAAGCTCCTGCCCAAGTTTGAAATGGAATCGGTCCCCAAAGATATACAAACAATAACTAAGCGTCTTAAACTCAACCCAACACTAGAATATTATGTTTGTTGTAAGAAGTGCTTCTCACTTTACACCATTGAGTACGCACCATATGAATGTGGCTATCAACCCACCCCAAAATCAGCAACATTCACCCAGGATCTTTTTGATCATCACAATGCCTCAGTTTTGAATTATTTTTGGACCCCCAAACCAAAACAAGCATCCCATCAAATCATTCCCCATCCTACAAACCCATCCAGCATTTTTTTCACTCAAGATTTTTGCAAATGGTTGGAATGGTTCTTATCCTTGCCGGAGATAGAAAAAAACATTGATTACTGGGTTGTTAACATGGATCCAAAAACCAAAGTTGTTATTGACTATTGTCAGTCAGAAGCCTTCTCCAAGATTTACCCAAAAAAGGACTTGAAATCAACAATTGAATCGCTCAATCTAGTATTTACTCTATTCATAGATTGGTTCAATCCTCTTGGTAACAAGCTTGCTGGAAAGCAAGTTTTGCTTGGCGTCATGGCCCTCACCCGTCTCAATCTACCTCCCTCCCTCCAATATAAGCCTCAATACACATTTCTATCTGGAATGATACCAGCACCAAATCAGCCGGACATGTTAACAATCAATCGCGTGCTCCGTCCATTAGTCAATGAACTTCTTGATTTGAACAATGGGATCAATATTCAAACCAGTCATTTTCCTTGTGGTTGGAAGTTTTTTGTGAGGCTTGGAGCACTACTTGGTGATGTTGTTTCTACCCACAAGGTGGCTGGCTTTGCCTCCCATTCAGGGACTCATTTTTGTTCATGGTGTAATACTTCCAAGGCCAATATCAAATCAATGGAAATTTGTCAACCTTGAACTCAAAGGAAGACTCTTGGGGTTGCTAGAAGATGGCTTGAAGAGAACAACTTGAGTGCCTTGGAAAAATTATTGAAGTTGACTGGCGTTAGGTGGTCTGAACTAAATTGATTACCTTATTGGGATCCGGTGAAGCATGTTGTGCTTGGAGTAATTCACAATTGGTTTGAAGGTGTTTTGCAACACCATTTTTGATTTTGTTGGGGCTTGAATGGCAGTTTATCCGATTTTAATCAGGCTGCTCCTCCAATGGATTTTTTGAACAAGCAAGTGAAGAACAAGCTAATATCTGCCATACTTGATGTAGTTGTACCTGCTGGGGTAACTCGGATGCCTCAAGGGTTTCAAGGAGCAAAGAATTGTAAGCTCAAGGCAAGTGAATGGCATACTTTTTTCACCATCCACTTGCCCTTGGCTGTACTAGATGCTTTCATCAACTCCAACATGGACAATAAATTTTCATTGCATCAAATGGTCATCAACAACCTCTGCTTGCTTGTTCAATGTACCAGGATTGTCAGCTCCAAGAAAACAACAATAGAAGACATTCATTGCTTTGAAAATGAGTACAGCATCTACACTGCCACTTCCCAGGAGCTTTTTCCAGATCACCCGGTGTTGCCCAATCACCACTATGCACTTCACATACCAGATCAAATTCAATGGTGGGGCCCCCTGATGGGAGTATCAGAATTCCCAGTTGAACAATTGATTGGTCTCCTTCAAAAGTGTAAATCTAACATGATCCCAAGTAAGTTACAAGATTCAAACATCAGATAATTTTGGCTTTCCACTTACTTGGTTCTTCAGAGCACATTGGACTTTCAATAATGTCAAGGTGCTTCCAGTGTCAAAGATTTATTGTCCAGAAAATTCTGCAATGTGCCAATCCTGCCAGAAAAATTCATCAAAATACAAAAAATTCAGAGGACTACCAGAATATCCTCAACATTTGAAAGACTGAATATCCTAATCTCCAATCATACAAGGATTTTCCCCACCCCAATAATTCACAAGTTTTGTTCAACAAAGCATACGAGATTGGGTTTCTGGACTGCCACCCCTTGAAAAGAATTTTGAAGAAGAAGCCTAATAATATTGTATCCTATTCCAAAGATGGAGAGGAGGCATATGGTTTTGTAAATAATATATTCAAGATGATTGGGGATCTTGAGATAACTATGGTGAAAATTTGGTCACTGCAACAGGTAAGGCGGATTGATTCATTGGCATTGTTCTTAGATTAATTGTCAGTTATGCAGGTGAAGTTAGGGGGTCCCACCTTTGTACAAGCTGATGAAGTGACAAGCCCAGTTTCTTACCAATCTCTTCCTGCGTGGACTCTTGGTGAACCTCAAACTTCCTACTTGATGAGGCCCCTGAGTGGGCTTGTTGTCAGCAACTTTTTTGCTACAAATGATACAATTGATGACACCATGGAAATCAATAGTTGATGTTGTACCTCTTAGCTCATTTTTTCCATTCATTTGTGATCTATGCAAATATCACCAATTATTTCCAAATTTTCTACATTTATGATTGTAGAATTGTTCATTTTGATTTCAGACATGAGACAAAAATAATGACCAGAAGACAAGGAGACATCATTGGTACCAAATGCCACACAATTTGGACGTTTTCTTCAACACATCTCTAATTGGGCTTCCAAGCAGGCTCCACATAAGACAAGAATAGTGGCCATGAAAGAAAGAAAATGTTCATGAGACAAAGACGATGGCCATGAGACAAAAAAATCAAAAATAAAGAAAGGTGGATTGAAAAAAGCCACACATCCCATGACAACCACTCCTTTCGGATGTGTTTACTGAAGCTCACTCCACTCGTTTTGAGTCATTCCACCCACATATTCACCACTGCCACCATCATGATCCATCCCTACATCTTCTTAATCATACTCTCCATAGCTACTATCTGCCATGCTTCTTTGGTACTCTCCTTTGCTTCCGGCCTCCTCTTCATACTCATCCTCCTCTTCATCCTCTGAATCATCATTTGAAAATGTCAAATTGATGCTCTCGCCATAATTGCTGTCACCATTGTCATCATCTTCCTCTTCATCTTCTGATTCATCCTTTTCCAAGAAATCAAATTTGTAGTTCTTGGTTGCACGGTCCCAGTGCTTCTGGGTAAAATTCTTGTCATTCATTTGTTCATTGGGATTTTTGAAATGAAGTGATTCAGCAGGGTTGGGCAAAAAGGCCACCGTATCCAAATTGGCTTGTGTGGAGGGTTCACCTGGTAGCTTGTCATTATACCAATCAACATTGTAGAAGTCAATCGGCAAAACTTTGTGAGCCTTGGGAAAAAGTGTGGGGGCTGGATTCTTCATTTGGACACGCCAACGCTTTTGGCATTGTTTGCCATCAGCTTGATCTGCCTTTTTCATGACTTCATCAAGTCTCTGGATGAAGGTGGTTGCAGCCTCAGATTGGAAAGGTAACTTCTTGACAATGTAGACATTATCTTTGGAGTAGTATTTGTCGTCGCCATGAGCCTGCAAGGATTTGATGATTCTCAAGTATTGTTTTGGAAGATTTTTGTTCATGGGAAACTTGTACCTAAAATCTCGCAACTGACAGAATACACTTTAGATATTGAGTGAACAGTGAGACTTTCAAATTTTTAGGTACTTACTTGTTGACGTGATTTTTCTATGACCTTTCTTTCTTCATCTTGACGGTGCTTTCCTTCCTCTTTCTCCTCTTTGCGATAGATGTTTGCCAAAAAATAGTGAACATAGTGATTGTAGGTCTGGCTCAAAAGATCAAAGTTGTTGACATATGATTGATTAATGTTCATAAAATTATAACATCCACCAAAAACTTATTGTCAAAAGGTCATTATAGCAGAGATCCAGCAAGCTTCATTATATAGAGAGTTGGGTTGTTCATTGAGGTCTGGTGCTCAGTTGCGCAGACCAAGCTTTGCTAACAAGACTTGGACATATTGTATCATGAAGTCAGGTAAGTGAATGATGTGTTTACCAATTTTGGTTTGATTTTCTCAAGCTTCATGAAGAAACTGTATGGTTTCTATGGGCATTAGATTGGGGCCGTTCTTTTGTTCAAGAGCGCTTTGGATGTCAGTTGATGAGGTGAATTGTTGATGGAATTTTGCAAGTTCTTCTGGAATTGGGTTGGTTGGGATGGCTTTCTGAGTAACAAGGCCCCAAAATAGCTTGATATGAACATATAATGCCTCCTAAAATTTTAATTGAGTTAGTAATGCTTGTTGTATTGATAAAAAAAGAATTTGGAGGTTGCCTTGGTGTGCTCAAAGCCACTTGGTTGGTCCTGCTTGATCATCTGGAGGGGGCTTTTCTTGTTGGAATTTGATACAGGTTTCATTGCGGCTTTTCCTTTTGAAACAGGTGTTTCTGGAGTCTCTGAACGGGCACAGCTTCGGGTTGGAGTTGTCTGTGGTGGGAAGGTATTGGCGGGTACTTTTGATTTTGGTTTAGTCGGAGGTGCTTGGCTTTTCCCAGGAATTGAGGTATATTTTGTATTTTCCTTAATGGCTGCCTTTTTGGTGGGATGGAATTTGATGCATTCTGTATCTCCATTGCATTAACTTGGGCAAGGAGCTTGGAGATAAATTTGTCCTTCTGGGCCAAATTCTGTTGAAGCTCACTAATGGCTTGGGAATCTAGCGCTACTATGGGATTGGTTATATTTGCCATGGAGGCTTGAAGGAAATAGTTGGAAGAATCCATAGCAGTAGATATTTGAAGGGGAAAAGAAAGACCAGTTTGCAATGGGGATGAAGGGACACAACTCCCTTAGATTATAAAATAGCTACCTTTATCATTACAGGAACGTATGATCAGGCTGTGGCTAATCTAGTCCCCTAATCAATATTTCTTCTCAGGATATTATTTTCCACTAATCACTTGCAAGTACTCATGTGAAAAACTCGTCAAACAGGCTAATCAAGTCAGCTAGTCTCATACGGGATAGTATGAAACAGGCCTGTCAATTCAGCTAGGCTGGATGCAGAGCTACAAGTATCCCACACAATTCAGTGGGAGTGTCAACAGGAACGTCATGTAGTGTTTCTAATACAAGTGTGGGTTACGCACCAACGTCCTGCATCCGGGCGACTCTCCAGAGAAAACGTCACCTGTTTGCAGGAGGTGCCAGTAGTCTAGGACAGGCCTCTCTTGGTCCCATCCCCTAGGTATTGCGTTCAATTCCTTCTCTCGTTGTTCCCCCCCTTCCTTTTGGCCAAACGCGCGGGCCAAGACCCGCTTGGCCCAAGCTTATCCATCATCCACCAAGCCATCCTCATTGACATTGACATTGACATTTACATCCTCATCAACATCAACATCAACATCAACATCAACATCAACATCAACATCAACATTGACATTGACTTCAACATTGACTCCCAGCAAGCCCTGAACTCAAGGTTGGATCCATCCCCATTTATCCCACTGCCATCCATGAATCGGTCCAGCTGACTGACAATCATGCTCACTTCGAACCATAAGAAACTTTCCTCCTTCACCACCCAAGCCCTGAACTCAAGCTTGGATCCATCCCCATTTATCCCACTGCCATCCATGAATCGGTCCAGCTGACTGACAATCATGCTCACTTCAAACCATAAGAAACTTTCCTCCTTCACCACCTCACTCTCTGTCTATCATCACTCAAAACCCGGCCTCATCCGTATCATCAAGATCTTCCAGGCCCTCCTTGAGAACTCCAATGTCAACCAAACCTTCCTTGCCCCTCATCTCCATGCGGTCATTGCCATTGGCTTGGGCCTCTTCAATCAAACCTTCTCTTCCAATCAGCCTTCCTCCTTGGCCCCATCAATTCATCATCAACCCATCACCATCCTCTCATTGACTCCCCATCCTTTCACCTTCATCAATTCCAACTACAACCCCCGCTCCTCCCCCTCACGTGACCGCCGGCGTTTGATCATCACCTCCAAGCAACCCCAAGCCACTCTGACGCCAATCCATCCATAACTCGCACCCCCTTCCATCTTTGGGTGGTGGTGGGAGAGTGTCATCTACCACCCGCAGACACCCGTGGACGGTCTGGTTCAATTCTTTTCCCACCCCTTTTGCCTTTGGGTGAGGGGTGGGTGATTGCGGTATTTTCGCGCGCGCCTGTCCACAGAGGGACGCAGGAGAGGTGAAAGGATGAGAAGGATCCCACCCCGGTCAGGCAGGCGGGATTTCCACCGGCCTGCGTGATCATATTTTTCTGATCACCTTAAAATCAAAAAAAAAATTCTTTCTTTTTCTGCTCTATTTGTAGAATCTGTTGTACAAAGTCTAACAGGGACTCCTGCCCATATAAGGAGGGCTCTCCCCCTGCCTTTTTGGGAGGGGTAGGAGGGAAAACATCATCATCATCAGACCCTACCCTACCAGGGGAGTAACATCATCAGCCTCCTCTTTAAATACATCATCCGTGGGGTCTCATTCCCCTTTATCTGAGACAAAAAATTTGGGTATATCTATGATTTCCCCTTGATCCTTGAGCCTCCATTCTCAAAACCTTGATCCTTGATCCTTATCACCAACCAATAGCTTTTCTGGTTGAAGAAGAATTCAACTGATTGAATTCTTGAGTGTGTTACATCACTCCTGATACCTTCATCCAACCATACTGGTCCTGATCATCCTTTGATTATCTCTCTGGACCCAGTCAGGTTTGACTGAAGAGGTTTTATTAAGCTTAAAAACTGGAGTGTTAAACCTCCCTTCATTTCTTTTGAAGTTGAATTCTGCCACGCTAATCTTGAGTCCCTTGAGAAGTGTTGGGTTATCCTTGTCTGAATCAGTTATTGTTTTGCTTCTAGAGATTTTTCAAACAATTAGCTTTGTCTTGTGCAGCCACCCAAATTTATCTGGTACCCTTCAAGCGCTTGATTGCGGAGTGTTGGGCAGGTTCATTGAGAACCTGGAGGTTGTTTGGGGTTGAGTTGATCTTTCATAAGCTTCTGCTGAGGACCAGAGCTATTAGCTTGTGGGCGTTGTCACTCACAATTGCCTTGTCTTGTTGAACTCTGAACAATTCTTGACTCCTTCTATTCAAGTTTTCCCCAACATCATCTTGCCTCAGATAGTGTTGTTTCCCAGCTTCATCTTTATCCTATTACTTTTGGTCCCCTGTTTACCAGGTTCTGGAATTTGATCTTGGTTACATTTAAATATTCTTGTAACACTCAGGAGGGCAGCCTAAACAGCACCTTTCTCCTCCAGAGTCTTACATTTGGTCCCCCGGGCCGGGATTGAACCAGCAACCTTGGGATTTACAGTCCCAATAATCATCAACTTTGTAATCCAATCTCTTTCTTTTTTTTGTCATCATCTAGATCTGTGGAGGCAACTTTTTCTAGAAGTAAGTCCTCCTAATTGTGCACCACCTGGGCAAGATACTTGTCGTTTTTGGAGAAACCCTACTCTTGCCACATTTGTGAGCTACTTTGGAAATCTGCGCCTTGGATATTTTAGGAAACCTTGTCAAAATGGAATTCACCAGAAACTCTTTTACTCGTCCTAAGATGGTTAAAATCAAGCCCCAGAACAAGAACTTAGGATTTAATGGGACAAACATGGAATGCTGCTTGGACTTGTACAAGATGGCTGCTTTGGTAGACGGCGCTAGTGAATTCAATATGGCCTACCAGTTACAATTTTTTATCCCCTCTGACAAAGTTATGGAAATCATTGAGTTTTTTGAAGGTTTCAAAGGGCATAACTGGGCCCTGCTGCGGGGAGCGATGTTGGCTTATTGGGAAAAAATAGATGTAGCACAATTTACTTTGCAGGATCTAGATAACCTTGTCTCCCAGTGGATCTCCAATGGTGGTGTGGCTTCAGCTTCCAATTATCAGTCTTTTAGGAAATCTTGGGATCCCATCCAATCCTACATTGTCCCAAACAATCACATCAACACAGTGGAAAACATTTGAGGCCAATTTTTCCAATCTTTTTCTCTTGGAGTGCAGGAAAGCATCAAGGACAAACTGGTCGAGTCTGGATACATTATCACTACCAGGGATAATTGATTCAACCTCCCTGGTTTCCTTATCCATAGGGGAGTGGTGGATAAAGTCATGAAAGGTCAAACAGCCCTCACCTTTGAAAAATCTAAAACCGCTGAACCAGTCCATGCCCCCTCTTTCAAAGAGTCAAAAAAGATCATGAATAAAATGGAATCTGATTGCAGGCCCAAGAACCCTCAGCCTAACAAAGAAACTGCTACAATGGACAAGATCACCAAACCGCTCAAAGCCTTTGAAAACAAAATGGATCAAAAGATTTCCTATCTTGCTGTTCCTAAAAATGCTGTAGTCTGCTATTATTGCCACAGGGAAGGGCGTGGAACCGGTCGATGTCTCAAACTCCAGAAGGACAAAGATGTGAAATTGGTAGAGCAAAAAGGGAATAACTTTTTTCTTCCTAATGGTGCCCTAATCCCCTTTGATTTGTTATGCCCCATTTTTCATGTGGTGGCCTCTTACCAGCCACCTCCTCCTATGAAGGCATCCTTGGCTGCCGTGGATTTCCAGTCTTCTTTCAGTACTCTTCAACCCCGGTATCCCCCAGCTATTTACTCCTCCTCTCTGGTTGGTACTTACCAATCAAATCCAGCTAGGAAGGGACATGAGGAGCCCAAACCTCATAAAGCTCCTTCCTTGCCAACCTTGATCCTCCAAAAACCACCCAAACAACAATCCTCACCTGAGCCCTCTTCTGATGTAGAAGAAATGGAGGTGGAAGAAGAACCACTCATGGAAAGGTTTCAAGATCACCCTGATCCTCATCCTACATCTATTAAACCTCCTCAATCCCCTGATCCTGTTCCTGCTTCACCCAATCTTCCTCCCTCCACCCAGCCCAAAGTTTGGTTTGAGAGGGGAATTTCCAAAGATCACCCCAATGCTGTGGAAGGGGTATTAAAGAAAATTTCTGATCTTAAAATTCCTGATCTATCTGTGGCTGAACTCCTGTCTATCTCTCCATCAGTTTCTGAGGGAATGAAGAAATGGGTTTCGCGTTGGCTTGTGGAAATTAGTCCTGAAGAACTCATGGTCTCCTCTGGCCTCTTGGTTTTCTTCCCTGCTATCTTTGTGAATCAGAAAAAATGGTCTCACTCCTTGTTGACTCTGGCTCTCAGCTCAACTTGATCTCAGATGCTATGGCCTGCAAAATTAAACTCAGCCCTAGTGTCAGCTTCACCTCTTCAGCATATGGAATAGGAAACCAGTCTTTCAAATTAGTTAGAATTGTTGAAGAATTTCCAGTCTGGATTGGCCAAAACATTGTTGGGACTTTTCATTTCTGGATCACATGCTTGGATGGACCTATGATCTTGGTTCAACCTTTCTTAATAAATTTTGGAGAAACTCTTATGTTTTCCAATCAAGTTGGGGAGAAAATCCTCTTCCCTGATTCTGATGGTAGAAAAATTGAGGTTCCTCTGTGTTCTTTGGATTCTAGTCTCTGGGAAAGAGATTTCCCTGGTCATTTTCCTAAACAGAAGGATAATTCCAGTTCTTCTCATTTTTTATGTGAGTAGTTGATCCTGCTAATAGTTGTAGTTCTTTTCAGCCTCAAACTTCAACTCAAGGGTCAACTCTCATCCCAGAGGCTGATTTCTCTTTCTTTTAAACATTTTCTTCTGATATCAAAAATATCAAATGTCAAAAAAAATCAAAAAGGAATAATTCAAAAATATTTCTTCTTCATCTGTTGTTTCTTCTTTTCCTTGTACTCTTATTGCTAATCAATCTTCTCTTGGTTCCGGTTTGAATCTCTGCAATGATTCTAAACTAGATCCCGATCTTGATCCTATTTTTGGTGGCTTTGGTATGGAAGAATATGGGCTTCAGTGGGGGCAAATTGGGGTAGAAGCAAGTCCTCCCAATTTTGCACCACCAGGGTATCCTACTACAATCATTTTTTAAACCCTACCTTGTGCCACACATGTGAGGAATGTATTATCTCCTGGGACTTCTTTTATGGAAAAGGCACCTTTCAAAAACGTTGCGGAACATCAAACTTGGAAGGCGTTATAACTTGGTCTCAATCCTTGTAGTCAGATCTCTCTGGTCAACTCTTGGAAAAAACAAGAACTTCTCTCTTTTGCCTCAAAATATAAACCAGTGGCTAGGAAAATACAACCAGTCAACCAACCAATGCCTCTCAATCTCAACCCTCCTCTTAGGCGCCCTCCTCTATCCCGCAATCCTTACTGTGGTTCACCTCAATCTCCCACCTTTCCATTCATCCCCTCTGGTTGTGTCACCAAAAACGTCTGGGAGTAGTCAACTTTGGAACAGATGGATGGCTTCTACCTGATGAGTTTTATTTGATCAAAAATGTGTTGGCTCTTAGGGAAAAAGCTATTGCTTTCTGTCAAGAAGAGAGAGGTCTCTTGAAAGAATCCTATGGTCTGCCTTATATCATTCCTGTAGTAGAACATGATTCCTGGCAAAAGAAACAGATCCCAATCCCTGCTGCCAAAGTCAACAAATTCATCAAGTTGGTCCAGGAAAAAGTCCAAACCGGTTTATACAAACATTCAACTTCTAGCTATTTCAGTCCTGTTTTCTGTGTCCTTAAAAGTAAGGGTAAACTTAGAATAGTTCATGATCTCCAGCCTCTTAATAATGTTACTTTTAAGGACTCTGGTATTCCTCCTGCTACTAAAGAATTTTTTGAATCCTTCTCTGGGAGATCTTGCTATGGTCTAGGTGACATTATGGGTGGCTATGATGAAGGGTCCTTACATCAAATTTTTTGCCCTATCACTACATTTGATACTCCCCTTGGTCCTTTCCAACTTACTAGATTGCCTCAAGGTGCCACCAACTTGGTGGCAGTCTACCAGGCTCAGATGGTTTGGATCATCCTGGATGAAATCCCTGATCATGCTGGTATCTTTATTGAAAATGGTGGAATTAAAGGACCAGTTTCTGATTATAACAATGAGCTCTTACCCTGGAATTCAGGAATCTGTTGATTTATCTGGGAATATGCGACCACTTTGGAAAGGATCTTGTTTTGAATCAAAGAATCTGGGCTTGCTGTCTCTGGATCCAAATTGGCTGCCTGTTTCCCTGCTCTGGAAATTGTTGGTCATGTGGTCTGCAAGGAAGGAAGAAGGATGGCTCCATCCAAGATCAACAAAATCCTCTCTTGGCCTACTCCCATCAATCCAACTGAAGTCAG
This sequence comes from Puccinia polysora, assembly GCA_025617555.3. Lineage (NCBI taxonomy): Eukaryota > Fungi > Basidiomycota > Pucciniomycetes > Pucciniales > Pucciniaceae > Puccinia > Puccinia polysora. Next base: position 44,039,685 of record CM062616.1, on the reverse strand, counting down.
GGGTTTTCTAGGTTTTGTTACTTATGTTTGAATCTTTATCCCATCTCTATACAAAATCTGTTCTCCTCTACGTTGCCTGACCAGAAAAGATGCTGAGTGGATCTGGACCCAAGATTGTGAACATTCTTTTCAGCTGCTTAAAATGATGGTTGGAAAAGACATAGTCTTGAAAAAGATTGCTTATGGACCGGGAGCTGGCAAGATCAAATTGGCTTTTGGTTTTAGTTATCAATCTGTTGGTGCTGTCATCACTCAGGAAGATTAAAATGGTTGGGACTGTCCTGCTCTCTATGAATCCTTGTTATTTTCAGATGTAGAATCCAGGTACTCCCAACCAAAAATGGAACTCTGTGGCGTGGCTCAAATGTTGAAGAAACTCAAAACTTTCCTCTGGGGTCAACACTTTGAGTTACAAGTTGATGCACAATCCATCATCAAAATGATCAATGCTCCCAGCCCCCCAAATGCTCCTATGACTTGCTGGGTGGCCTTTATCCAACTTTTCTCTTTTGATATTGTTCATAGGCCTGGAAACTCCTTCACCATTCCTGATGGTTTATCTCAAAGCCCCCTTGGAGATGAAGAATTGGATGTTGGAGTGGACTTTGATGAGGAGGAGCCTTTAATTTTTCCATTTTTTACCTTTTCATCCCAAGATTATTCTGGCTTCTGATAAGAGAATCCTAAATTTCTGTATGATTCAAAACCAGCATAGGCTATGGAAGAAATAGAAGAGTATGAGAAACACATAAACAGAGATAGGAAGGACAATAGGAGAAAGGAAGTAAAATGGAAAGAGGTCCTACAGTCTGATCATTGTGAGTGTTGAGAGAGGTGGAGTCGACAGAATGAAAAAGAGAACAGGCAGCAGAGGTAGGATGAAGAGAACACAAGCGATGATCTTGAGAGTAGAGGACTGAGTGGATGAGGCAATCAGATCAGAGACAATACTATCAAGAACTTGAGAAATCTGAGTCTTACCAGTCAGAGACTCGGCGCCAGGGCAATAGCTGGAGAGAGAGTGGATTGGTGGTCGCGCCGGAGTCGATTGAGGAGTTGGTAGTTGGTTGGTTGAGTATTGAGACAAGACAGGAAGAGAGAAGGGAGAAAAATAAGATAGAGACACAAGATGGAAAAGGAGAAAGAAAAGAAGAATCCGAAAAGGAGGTAGAAAGAGCAGATCGGAGAGGAAGACACCAGGATAGAGAAGAGTCTCCAAAAATGAGTCCGGGGGTACCCAGGATAAGGAAGGCGGCGCGCGGATGATAAGAGAGCGCAGGCATAGGGAGTGTGATATTTGTGAGGCAATTCTTAACAGCTTCCAACAAGGTTTCTGACTAAAATTAGAGCAGTACCTTTTCACTCTCCAAAGGCCTCCTGATCTCTCTGCTAAAGATTTTCAATCACTCAAAAGGAAGTCCTCCAATTTCTTTGTCCAAGGTACTAGGCTTATGTAAAGAGGCAATCCTTGTGCTATAATTTTCGTCACTATCCCCTCTAAACAAGATTCAATCCTCAAAAGTCTCCATGAAGGCCTTGGGAATCATGGGGAAACCAAAACCTATCGACTTATATCCAAACAATTCTGGTGACCATCTTTGAAGAAATCAGTCTCTCAATGGTGCAAGAGTTGTGAAGTATTTCAGAAACGTGATCTTAGGCCCCTGGCTGAAATTTGTTATCACACTGGAGATTCCACTGTCTTTGGAAGGATTTCTATGGATGTGGTTCATATTATGGCTGGTGGAGCTAAGTACCTCATTGTGGCTGGGGATAATTTTTCTGGATGGTTTGAAGCAAAATTTCTTAAGAACCTCAGCTCTGAATCAGTAGCAGCCTTCCTTTATGAGACTTGGACAATGCATTATGTCTTGGCTCAATCTTATTCAACTGATGGTGGCTCTGAGTTTGGTGGAAAACTGGTCAAAATGATCCAATCGCTTCCTGGTCAACATAGGGTGACCACTCCTTAGTATCCTGAAGGACAAGGCATGGTGGAGAGAGGCCATGCCCCTTTGAAGGCTGCTCTTTTCAAGTTGGCTGGTGAAAGTGGAAAGAATTGTTGCAAATTCCTTCCTCTGGTCCTCTTCTCTGATCAAATTTCAACTAAACAAACTACTGGTTACTCACCTTACAAAACCCTCTTTGGTCAAACGGCTGTCCTTCCTCTTGATCTGGAAATGGAATATTTCTTAGGTATTTCTTGGGAAAAGGTTTCTTGCACCACTGATCTATTAGTTGCCAGATCCAAGCAACTGGCAAAAAGTGAAGATGTTTGTGACAAAGCTTATCAGAAAATGATGGAGTCAAGGGAAAAATAAGTCCAGTATCGGGAGGATAAGCATTCCAATCAAGTCAGGGATCCCTTGAATCCTGGTGATCTAGTTCTAGCTTATAATTGATCCTTGGAAACTCAGTGGGGAAAGCTTTTTTCCAATTGCTGGAATGGTCCTTATTGAGTGGTCCTTCAAGTCAGAGGTGGATCATATCTTTTGAAGGAACTGGATGGTAATCAGATGGCAAGAAGGTTCTCTGCTGATCAGGTCAAGGAATTTCATTGTTGTGGAGGCAATGTCAATCAGAAGTAAGTCCTCCCAATTGTGCACCACCAGGGTCATCTGCTGCATTTTGTTGTGAAACTCTACTGCATGCCACATACGTGAGCACCTGGGACCCCTTCTTTGTTTATTGCATTAAACTCTAGGATTTTCTTTGGATGGATCAAGATGTTCTTTTCAATCACCCTCAAGATCAAATGGCCATTTCTTGTGTTTGATCATCTTTCCTTTCTTTTTTTTATGAAATCAGGCTCAGATGCTGACTAGGGACATTCTGTAAGTTGGGGAGAGATGTGGTGACCAAATCTGGACACCCTGGACCAGATGCCAAAAAATTCAAAAAAAATTTCTACGATTCTTTTATTTAGGTGTCATTTATCTGAGAAAAAAAAATCCAATTTTTTTTTGTATTGGTATCACTTCTCCAATTCCCTCAACCTGCCAAGTGTTCCCCTGTCCCAGTAGTCTAGGACGGGCCTCTCTTGGTCCCATCCCCTAGGAATTGCATTCAATTCCTTTTCTTGTTGTTCCCCCCTTTCCTTTTGGCCAAACGCGCAGGCCAAGACCCGCTTGGCCCAAGCTTATCCATCATCCACCAAGCCATCCTCATTGACATTGACATTGACATCAACATCCTCATTGAAATAGAAATTGACATTGACATTGACATTGACATCAACTTTGACATCCACTTCAACATCAACTCCCAGCAAGCCCTGAACTCAAGCTTTGATCCATCCCCATCAATCCCACTGCCATCCATGAATCAGTCCAGCTGACTGACAATCATGCTCACTTCAAACCATAAGAAACTTGCCTCCTTAACCACCTCACTCTCCGTCTATCATCACTCAAAACCCGACCTCATCTGTACCATCAAGATCTTGCAGGCCCTCCTTGACAACTCCAATGTCAACCTAACCTTCCTTTCCCCTTGTCTCCATGCGGTCATCGCGATTGGCTTGGGTCTCTTCAATAAATCCTTCTATTCCAATCAGCCTTCCTCTTTGGCCTCATTGGTTCATCATCAACCCATCCCCATCCTCTCATCCACTCTCCATCCTCTCACCGTCATCAATTCCGACTACAACCCCCACTCCTCCCCCTCACGTGACTGTTGGCGTTCAATCATCACCTCCAAGAAACCCCAAGCCACCCCAAGGCTGATCCATCCATAACTCGCACCCCCTTCCATCTTTGGGTGGGGGTGGGAAAGTGTTGTCTACTGCCCTCAGACAACCGCAGACGGTCTGGTCCAATTCTTTTCCCACCCCTTTTTCCTTTGGGTGATGGGTGGGTGATTCCGGTATTGTTGTGCGCGCCCGTCCACGGACGGATGAAGGAGAGGTGAATGGATGAGAAGGATCCCATTCTGGTCAGGCAGGCCGGATTTCCACCGGCCTGCGTGATAAATATTTCTGATCACCTGAAAATCAAAAAAAAAATTCTTTCTTTTTCTGCTCTATTTGTAGAATCTGTTGTACATAGTCAAACAGGGCCTCCTGTTGAGATATCATCAATGCTTTCATGCATTCTTCAGGACCTCAGTCCCTGCATGCTTTTAGTTGGTTACCTATTCATCCTATTTCCTCACAAAGTGACATTGTCATTGACCTCTACAAGCATATCTTGATCACTGGGAAGAAAGTGTCCTTAGTATAGTTGGTAGCACACTTTCCATGCACATGAGATAGACCTGGGTTCAATTCCCAGAGATAAAATGTTATTTTCACATTCTTACAGGTTATGAGCCCAGCGCTACCCAAGCGCCCATCATGAGTGTGATCTTAGCATGTTGACTTGCTTCTGAAATGGTGGACCAGCAAGGCAAGCGGTGTGAGGGAGAAATGATGGGACAAAACGAGACGGCAAGATGAGACAGTACCTGAAATGGTGGAATAGCAAGGCAAGCGGTGTGAGGGACACATGATGGGATAAAAGGAGACGGCAAGATGAGACAGTACCTGAACAAGGTACACGTATTAAGAAGAATGGACAATGAGTGAGGAAAAGGAAAAAGGAGACAAGAAAGCAAGTGCAGTTTATTATAAACTAGGTACAAGCTTCCAAACCTAACAGATGATAATCAAGGTGTGATTAGCATGGTTAGGGTTCCTTTTTCAATAATGGTCAAGTCTGAGCCAAGTTTCCCAATGGTGACATCTTGAGTTGTGACATTCTAACACCCCCCCTTGCTTGTTATTTTGATGGAATTTCTAGGAGGTTGGTCCTTTCCAGGAATTTGTTGTGAGATTGCAGAGTGAGGATTTTAGTCATGCCGTCTGCAAGGTTGTGCAAGGTCTGAACGTAGTGTAAGGTAAAATTGTTGTTGGCAATGTGATGCCTGATCCATTGCAGGCAAACATCAATGTGTCGGGTACAATTCTGGTATACTGGATTTTCTAACAGGGCAATGGCCCCTTGATTATTTCAGTAGATTGAAGGTGAGCTGAAAGAATGCCTGAATACCTTAGAAAGAGTGGAAAGAAGTTGAGATGCCAACAGCAGATCCTGGCCAGACTCTGAGAAGGCTCAATTTTTGGCCTCCATAGTGTACAACACAACTACTGACTGCTTGGAACATCTCCAGATAACGGGGCAGTTCATGAATACTGAGCTGCCAGTAAAGGACCCTCAGTCCCTGCTGGAGGCATGATCTGCATCACAGTAGGCTTTCAACGCAAAGGCAGAGGAGAGAGGGCCGCCCAAGGTGATTCCAAGACGCTTGGTTTTGTTGAGATAGCAAAGCATGTGTTGGAATTGACACTGATGAGTGATGGAAGGGTTATTGAGGAATTGGGAGAGATAGCTTCAAGTAAAGGCAAGATTGGGTCTGGTGCACTGAACAAGGTAGTTCAAGAGACCTACCCCTCACCAATAGTTGAAGGAGGTTTTGACAGGAGAGTCAGAGATAGGGATCCTTGACGGTTGTTGGGGAAGAGGGGTTGAGGCCGGCATGAAGTTTGACATACCGTATTTGGTCAGCATGTTTTTTATGTACTGGTCCTGATGAAGGTGAATGGTGCAAGCGGAGCAATTGGGGGTTAATCTCATACCAAGAATCCACTCACATTCCCCCAAGTCTTCCATCTCAAACTTTGACTTCATATCTTGCTTGAAATCCAGAACATCCTGTTTTTGACCTCCTATGACTAGGTTGTCAACATGAATATAGACCAGGCAAAGTTTGGAAGGATCGGAGTGGATAAGACGCAGGGATTGACTTCAGAAGATCTGAAGTTCAGTGAGTTGAAAAAGGATGTAAGGGCAGAGTACCAGCAACAAGGACTTTGCTTCAGACCGTATAAGGACTTCTTGAGACAAATGCCATAACCAGGGGGGATAAAGATGTCAAGTTCTTCAGGTTTCTTGATGAAAAGTTTCTCATCAGGAACTCTGTTCAGAAAGGCGCACTTGACGTCCATCTGGTGGAATTCAAGATCAAAGGAGGCAATGAGGCTGAGCAGAAGGCATAGCATCGGTAACCGGTCAGTGGGAGCAAAGGTCTCGTCATAATCAATTCCTTCCACTTGCTGGAAACCTCTAGCGCAGAGTTGGGCTTTCTTCTTCAGGAAGTCCCCGTCTGCATCAAACTTAGTTTTAAGTACCCACGTGGTGTCCAATTCTTTGATGTTTGTGGGTTTTGGTAAAACTTCCCAGACTTGATGACGGTTACAATTATGTTTCTCCACGTTGATCCAGTCAGCCAGTTTTTTTGCTTTGGAGATGGTTCTAGGATCCTTATGCGGGAAGGGTTTGCTGAAAATGGCAAGAGCTCGATTGCGTTGTTGGGAGGACAGGATTTGGCTCTCTGAGATGTCCAATCCTACTTCTTTCAGAGCTGAGTTGTACCAAGGCACATACTTGTAATGTTTTTCAGTGGTGCGAGAAGCAGAGATTGGTGCAGGAGGAGAAGGGAGTTGATTTTTTTTGATGTCATCTTGTGGAGGAGAGGTATCGTCAAGGTTATTCTCAGGAGTTATAGTCAAGGGGATAGAAGGATTGGAAGACGGCTCTTCAAAAGGAAGAAGGAGGTGATTGGGATGATCCAATTTCACTGGGAGGTCCTTGAGGGGGAACACATTGCCGATCAGTTTCACATGGTGTGACCACATGATTTTGTTGGTAGAGGGAATCCAGAGTTTGAAATATTAATGATGCGCATATAACCAATGAGGACACCTTCTTCTCCAGAAGGGGAAAACTTTGAGTTCCTCCATTTCTTTTCAGTAAACACTATGGCCTTGCAACCAAACAGGGAATGGTGGTCCAGGGAAGGAGCCTTTCAGGTCCATTTCTCAAAGGGGGTTGCAAGATCCAATGCTGAATGGGGGGTTTGATTTTCAAGGAAGACAGCATTAGTGACCGCGTCTCCCCAGAGTTCCAAGGGGGCACCACAGGTGAGAAATAGAGCTCTTTTCTTCTCAATGGTTGTGGATTTCCATGTTCTGAAAAAGGATTCTGTTGGGGTGTGTAGGGTGAGGTGGTAATGTGTTTGATTCCTTTCTGGTCAAAGAGGGATTTTAATTTGTGATTGACAAATTTGCCTCCATTATCCAAGACTACGCATTGGATTTTTCATCCAGTGAAGCATTAAGCTTTGTTGAGGAAAGAAACAAACCAATTTTATGAATTGGAATTACAACCTATAGGGTAAATGAAGGCGTAGCAACTTTGTCCATCTACAATCTTCAAGAAGTACCAATTTCCCCCTTTTGACATTGGGGACATTAGACCGCAGAGGTCCATGTGAACGCACTCAAGTTGAGTTGACGGAGTGGGGAAGTGACCTGAAAAGGGGGTCCTGGTCATCTTGGCAGTGACGCAATCAAAACAGTTAGTTGGTTCATTTGATAGGTGAGGGAAGATTTTTCAAAGGTAGGGATCATTTGGATGGCCGAGTGATCTGTGTAAGTCTAAGGAGGACCAAGCAGAGAAGGCCCTGGATTTTGGAATATTAAGGACAAGGATGTTGTCAAAGAATTTCCCAGTCATTAATCTAGATCCATTCTTGATGCATTTGAATCCGTTGTTGGTTGGATTGATGGAGTAGCCCTATTGGAGATAGGGAGCCATGGGGATTAAGGAATTGGAGAGTTCCGGAACAGGTTGTGCATGGGGGATCTCAAGTACTCCAGATTCCAGAGGGATGATGGCAGGACCAAAACCTATCACTTTCAGGGGAGTACCGTTAGCGGTGTTGTTACACAACCACCCCACGTACTATAGGGCAATTCTTAGATGATTGTGAGCGCAAAGTAATGCTGAGTGCAAGGGCAAGTTCCAGTAGCAAGACTCAGTTGCAAAGTGCAAAATTGGTTATGCCACTCAAAAAACGGCAAGAGGGATGGAATGTGTTCAGGAGAAGGAAACTTCAACCTGAGTCCTATGTGATAACTAGGTTGTAGCAAAATGCGAGAACGTATGAAATTAACTAACTGAGGAGGCAATCATCAGGCAAGGGGATAGCCCTTATAAGGTAATCCAAAGTGACTAGATACAACCTGGTGATGAGCTAACTACAGTTGAAGCGGTGAGGCAATGAATGACAGGAACAGGATAGGAAATGAAGCAGTAGTAAATTATCCGAGGTCATAGCGTAAGTGCAAGACAATAGAATCTGAGCGTATACTTGTATGACAAATTAGGACAGGAGCAAGTGATGTTGAAGGTAATGCAAATGAGAAGTAATAGTGTATGCAGGTTAGGGACTAGTCCAATTGCAAACTGTACAGTAATGATGGCTTAGTTAGACGTAGATTCAAACTAACAAACAATGCGTGACCAAAGATGGAAGTCTGAGGCTGTTGATTGGCCAGGGAAGGAGATTGGATCTCATAATGGATGGCCAACCAATATGGAGTTAACGGCAAAGTTTGCAAGTATATACTGAGTTGGTCGACAATAATCCCTAAGTGGGAAGCGTGACAGTTGCCTGAGTATAAAGACGCGAGCTCCTGCAAGCGTTCAGATAAATTTTCCCATTGATTTCAAGTCGTTAATAATTACCGTATACGCTTTAAATTATTTAATTCATTACTTGATAAATTCATAATTTATATTAAATGTTGTCATTGTTGTCCTGCCGTTGCAAAAACTGTATTCACCAACACAAGCAATGGGTCCCTAGTACTGTCATCCGAGGCCTCCAAGGCAAGTGCGAGCAATGTTGCCTTTGCAAAGTGGCATGTAATTTCCCTATAAATGTTGAGTCAACTGTTGAGGGTCCCGCGGAGTCATCGAGGGAGATGCGGAGTTGTAGGTCCGCGCCGGGGGTAACTAAAATATACCTCTGTTGCTGGAGATCAAATACTAGGGGACTTGAGTTCCTGGTGAGTACTAATCTGGACTAACTAATGATTATAAAAATAGTCACTAAATTTTGCTTGTTTTTCTAGTGTTGCCCTTTTTCCAAAGGTATACCACAAATACACCACCACCACCACCACCTTACTGGGGACCGCAGACTGAACTCTTGGGGGCCCAGATGAATTCCGAGGTGCAAGGCAAAGTGCCCGGTGCAGAAGCGGTTGGAGTCATAACCGAGAAAGCGAGGGAGGAGGAAGGAAACAAAGCGGAAGGAGAATTGGGAAATGGAGGGAGAGAAGGAGCAGAAGGATTAGGAGGAGGGAATGAAGGAGATGGAAGGGATGGAGTGGATGGAACGGAAGGAATGGAGGGCTGAGGCAAAGCGGATCCGGTGCGAGTCGTAGGGCCGTTCAAAACGGATGCGATGCGGCTGACGGACAATATTAGAGAAGGCACGTTGGGAGGCCAAAAGAAGGGAGCATACAAAGAGCTCTTGGAGGAAGGTGGATGGAATGCTTGGCCAAAGCGAGCTTGGATTGCGAGGTGCAAGGAAATCTTTGAGAGGCATATTGTAACAGAAGGGCTAGTTCTCCAAAGAATGTCCGCACTAATCAACGATGAAGACCTGGATACTTTTCAATCAATGGTTGTGGAATTGACTTCCAATTGGGAGGATGCGGAGAAGGAATTAAAGGAAACTTTGTAATTATTTATTATAAATATATATTTTCTTTCTTTTTTTTTATATCTATAATTAAAATAGAAATGTTTTTTTTTAATAATGAATGAAGTTTTTATTTAGTAGAAATGAAAGGGAAATGAGAAGAAGGAATAACACGGTGAGATGGAGGATTTGACTGATGGGATGTTGGTGTGAAGTAAAATGGGGTTAGATGAGATTGAATGTGGAATGGAATCGGAATGGATGTGATGGAATGTGGAATGAAATGAGATTCGATGAGATAGAATCATGATTGTTGAGGTTTGCAAGGGTAGCTTGCATGGAAGTCTCAAATCAGATTGGGTGAATTGCCAAGGTTACGGGCTGGTTCCCACAAGGTACAATCTTTGTCAGACTGGAAGCCAGACCATTTGATGAGGTATTGAAGTTTTCCTTTGCGTAACCTGGAATCCAGAATACGGCTTACTTCCCACTCTTGATGATCAAGGACAGTGACCGGTTCAGGAGGCGGATGAGTCTTGCCCAGGTATAGGACTTGAGCTGGCTCTAGGAGAGACACATGAAAGACTGGGTGGATACCTTTCCATTTTGCAGGTAAAGTAAGTTTAAAGGCGTTAGGGAAGATGACGGATTCTACTTTAAAGGGCCAAGCTTTCTTTTGGAGAGTTTGCAAGTTGGGTGAGCGCTGCAAATGTTGCAAGCATTGAGCCATACTTGATCAAGGTTGGAGCCAAAGTGCGAAATCAGTCTGCTTGCTCCTTATAGCGCTGGTTTTCTTCGTTGAGGTTGGTTCAAAATTGCGCTTGAAGGGATTGAATTTGTTCAAGGTAATTGGTAGCAAGTTGAGAAGATGCTACGTGAATGGAAGAGAAAGTCAGGCTTCTACCATAAAGAGTTTGGAAGGGCAACTTTTTGGTGGAGGAATGAGTGGAGTTGTTGTAGGCAAATTTGGCTAGTGGGAGCCATTGCGACCAGTTGTCTTGTTGATAGGCTACATACATTCAAAGATATTGTTGAAGAATCTGATTAACTCACTCCGTTTGCCCATCCGTTTCCGGGTGGTAAGCCGTTGATAAATTGCAAGTGATCTTCAAATGTTGGCATAGCGAGGTCCAGAAGCTTGAGACAAACAGAGATCCACGATCACTAACTATATTATCAGGGAGACCATGTTTCAAAAATACATATTCTATGAACAAGTTAGCTAAGTCTTCTGAAGAGGCTGTCACATTACTGCGTTAAAATAAAGCCATCTTTGAGAAGCGATCTACTATTACTTGAATAGCATCATATCCACTAGAAGAAGGTAATTGAGAGATGAAATCCATAGACAGCGAGTGCCAAGGACAAGGCGGAATTGAAAGTGGCTGGAGCAGCCCATACTTCTGGTGAAGCGGCTAAGCAGTCAAAAAATTAGCTTTTAGTTTTTCTGACACTTGCAAGTAAAACTACACATTATCTAAATCACGGCGAGAAAATCTTTGCACTTGCGAGTCACTAGGTGCTCCAAGTTTGAGATTTATCCTATTCCATTCCAACAACACTCCTTATCAAGTATTACTTGATTCAGGTGGTAATGTTTCCTTCATCAGTGAATCTTTTGCCACTTCCAAAAATCTTACGCATTCCAAGATAGATAAATTTCATATCTATTTAGTAAGTAGTGCAACTGAACCGTCTTATTGGGTATCCCAAAAGGCAAAATGGACCTTCACATTCTCCAATTTCCCCAGCTTCAAATGGGATTTATTTGTCTTGGCTATACCCAGAATGGATGATACCATTCTAGGCCATGATTTCCTAGTTTACTGGAATCTGGATGTGAATTGGCAAGAAGGAGTAATTAACCTTTGAACCTTGCACCCCCAAAACGCTAAAGTTTCCGTCAATAAGGAATTAAACAGCCTACCCAACATTGTCATTGAGTTGGATGACACTTTTCTGCCAGGAGATTTGCAATATCCTGACCTTCATTACCAAATTCCCTCTTCAGATTTAGGAGTTATTGCTTACCTATCCAGCTTACCCCTTTCCTGTTCCTTTGAAGAGAAACAGACACCAATCAAACAGTGTATTTTGAGCTCCCTAATCCTCTCGCACCATGCAAGCACCTCAAACCCAGTGCTCAAAGATGACGAGATTGAAGATTTAGAAATCATTCAAGAGTCTTTAGCTTTGGTTTATCATGACTTTGCTGACGTCTTTTCAGTGGCAAAAGCAGATAAACTGCCTCCATGCCGTCCTTATGATCACAAGATCAAACTTACTGGCCCACCTCCGGCACCAGGACCAGTCTACTCTCTCTCAATGCAAGAATCAATTGCGCTTCAAGACTACATTGCGGAAAATGTAGCAAAAGAATTTCTTCAACCACGCGATTCAAACACCAGTTCACCTGTCCTATTTGTTCCAAAAAAGGATTGCGGACTTTGCCTTTGTGTTGACTACAGGAAACTGAACCAGGTAACCCGGAAGAATGCCTATCCAGTACCACCTATGTCACATCTCCTCACCCTCTTCCATGGAGCTACTTATTTTTCAAAGTTAAACCTTCGAGGTGCCTATAACCTAATTTGCATTAAGGAATGTCTTGAGTATTTCACTGTGATGAGAACCCAGTTTGGCAGTCATGAGTATACCATCATGCCTTTTGGCCTCTGTAACGCTGCTTCTACTTTTCAACATTTTGTCAACAACATTTTCTCCAATCTTGTAGGTAAATACCTTGTGCTATATCTTGATGATATAATAGTCTATTCAAGGAACCTCAAAGATCACATCGCACATGTGCAAGAGGTGCTGCAGCAACTTTGCAAAAGCCTCTACGTGCAAGTTCCATTCCTCTTCTCTTCATTTTCTAGGTGTTGTAGTCTTGCAGCAAGGAATATCGATGGACCCAGCCAAGAGGGAAGGCATATTGGACTGTCCTCCACCTTCTTTGGTTAAATCCCTTCAATTTTTCCTTGGTTTCAGTAATTTCTATAGAAGGTTTATTGCACGTTACACCAAAAAAACTGTGAATCTTACTAACCTTCTTCAAAAAGACACTCCTTTTGTTTTTACCAAACAAGCTGCTTCGGAGTTCAAAGCTCTGAAGAAAGCGTTCACCACTGCTCCAATACTTGCTCACTTCAAGAGCTAGCTCGCACTATTGTCAAAACAGACGCAAGCAACTATGCAATTGCAGGAGTAATCTTGCAGTTTTCTTCCTCTGCTTCTCTCTTTCATCCCGTAGCTTTTGATTCTTGCAAGTTGCTTGCTGCAGAGCTTAACTATGAGATTGATGACAAGGAACTTCTTGCAATCTTTTATTGCTTGAAAAAATGGTGTTCATAACTTTTGAGCCATAGGGAATCCTTTGAGGTTTTAACTGATCATAATTCTTTGAAGTATTTCATGAGCTCAAAAGTCCTCACACGTAGACAGGCACAATGGGCCAAATACCTCTCCGAGTTCCACTTTACAATCAATTACCGTCCTGGGAAACAAGTGGTAGTTCCTGATGCTTTATCACGTTGGGAAAATGTTTACCCAGGGGGGGGGAGCACCTCCACCAAAAACAACCCTGAAAATTTTAGGACACTCTTCTCAACCCAATCTGCCCAACTCAGTTCAATCATTGCTTGCTTACAAGATTTGGCTTCCAAACTCCAACAAGCTCAACGCGACAACCCCAAGTGTATCAAACTTTGCAAAAGTGCAATCTTATTAGATAGTAGTTACCGTATTGATAATAATGACTTTTTAGTCTATGATAATTGTATAGTAGTACCAGATAATTCTCTCATTAAGTTAGATATCTTTGATTAACAGCATGATTCTCCGCTTTCTGGTCATCATGGGCAGGATAAAACGTACCAATTGATTGCACAAGACTTCTACTGGCCTGGTATGACCAAAGAAGTAAAAGACTATGTTAGCGCCTGCTATGATTGCAATCGTAACAAGTCCTTGAAACACCGGAAGTATGGGCTGCTCCAGCCACTTCCAATTCCGCCTTGTCCTTTGCACTTGCTGTCTATGGATTTCATCTCTCAATTACCTTCTTCTAGTGGATATGATGCTATTCTAGTAATAGTAGATTGCTTCTCAAAGATGGCTTTATTTTAACGCAGTAATGTGACGGCCTCTTCAGAAGACTTAGCTAACTTGTTCATAGAATATTTATTTTTGAAACATGGTCTCCCTGATAATATAGTTAGTGATTGTGGATCTCTGTTTGTCTCAAGCTTCTGGACCTTGCTATGCCAACATTTGAAGATCACTCGCAATTTATCAACGGCTTACCACCCGGAAATGTATGGGAAAACCAAGTGATTTAATCAGATGCTTGAACAATATCTTCAAATTTATGTCACCTATCAACAAGACGACTGGTTGCAATGGCTCCCACTAGCCAAATTCGCCTACAACAACTCCACTCATTCCTCCACCAAACAGTTGCCCTTCCAAACTCTTTATGGTAGAAGCCCAACTTTTTTTCTTCCATTCAAGTAGCATCTTCTCAACCTGCTAACTATTACCTTGAACAAATTCAATACCTTCAATCGCAACTTCAAACTAACCTCAAAGAAGCAAAACAGCGCTATAAGGAGCAAGCAGACCAATCTTGCACTTTGGCTCCAACCTTTGCAGTAGGAGATCAAGTATGGCTTGATGCTCACAACATGAGCAGCACTCGCCCAACTTGCAAACTCTCCAAAAGAAACCTTGGCCCCTTTAAAGTAGAATCATTTATCTCCCCTAACGCCTTTAAACTTAATTTACCTGCAAAATGGCAAGGTATCCACCCGGTCTTTCATGTGTCTCTCCTAGAGCCAGCTCAAGTCCTATACCCAAGCAAGACTCATCCCCCTCCTTAACCGGTCACTGTCCTCGATCATCAAGTGTGGGAAGTAAGCCGTATTCTGGATTCCAGGTTACGCAAAGGAAAACTTCAATACCTTGTTGAATGGTCTGGCTTCCCGTCCAACAAAGATTGCACCTTGTGGGAACCAGCCCATCACCTTTGCAATGCACCCAATCTGATTCAAGACTTCCTTGCAAGCTACCCTTGCAAACCTCAACAATCATGATTTTTCCCCATCCAATCCCATTCCATTCCATTCCACATTTCATCCCATCCAATCTCATTCCATTCCATTCCACATTTCATCCCATCTGATCCCATTTCATTCCATTCCACATTTTATCCTATTCCATATTCCATCTCATTTAACCCCATTTTATTTCACACCATCATTCCATCAGTTAATTCCTCCATCTCACTGTGTTATTCCTTTTTCTCCTTTCTGTTTCATTTCTACTAAATAAAACTTCATTCCTCATTATTATTAAAAAAAAAAAATAATAATATTTCTATTTATAAATAATAAAAAAGAAAAGAAAAGAAAGAAAATATATATATTTATAATAAATAATTAAAAATTATCCTTTACTTCCTTCTCCGCATCCTCCCAATTTGCTGTCAATTCCGCAACCATGGATCAAAAATTATCCAGGTCTTCATTGTTGATTAATGCCAACATTCTTTGGAGAACTAGCACTTCCGTTACAATGTGCCTCTTGAAGATTTCCTTGCACCTTGCAACCCAAGCTCGCTTTGGCTGAGCATTCCATCCACCTTCCTCCAAGAGCTCTTCTTAAGCTCTCTTCTTTTGGCCTCCCAACATGCCTTCTCCAATATTGTCCGTCAGCCGCGTTGCATCCGTTTTGATTGGCCCTACGACTTGCACTGGATCCGCTTTGCCTTGGCCCTCCATTCCTTCCGTCCCATCAACTCCATCCCTTCCATCTCCTTCATTTCCTCCTTCTAATTCATCCTCTCCATTTCTGTTTCCTCCATTTTCCAATTCTCCTCCCGCTTTGTTTCCTTCCTCCTCCCTTGCTTCCTTGGTTATGACTCCTACAAATTCCGCACCGGACACTTTGCCTCGCACATTGGCATTCATCTGGGGCCCTGGGAGTTCATTTGGTGGTCCCCAGTAAGGTGGTGGTGGTGGTGTGTTTGTGGTATATCTTTGGAAACAAGGCAACACTAGAAAAACAAGCAAAATTAGTTATTATTTTATGATCATTAGTCAGTCCAGAGTAGTACTTACCAGGAACTTGAGTCCCCAAGTATTCGATCTCCGGAAATGGTGGTATCTTGTAATTAACCCTTGGGGCAGACCTACGACTTTGCATCTCCCTTGATGATTCCAAAGGACCCTTGACAGTCAACTCAACATTTATAGTGAAATTGCATGCCACTTTGCAAAGGCGACATTGCTTGCACTTGCCTCGAAGTCCTTGGATGCCAGGACTAGGAACACAACGCTTGTTTCGACAAATACATTTTTGGCAACGGCGGGACAACAATGACAACAATGATGAAATTTTATTTAAATATTAAATTTATCAAGTAGAGAATTAAGTAGTATAAGGGGTATACATTAATAATTAATGACTTCAAATCAATGGGAAAAATTAGCTGAACGCTTGCAGGAGCTTGCATCTTTATACCCAGGAAACTGTCACGCTTTGCACTTAGGGATTATTGTCTTCATCACTTCAACATGCCCTCCCCTCAGTACCATCTACCTCAGTCTAAAAGCATGACACAAATAAAAGCACAACATCAATGGTGCATTGCGCTACTTCCTCTGGCTTGCGTTGACCTTCCAATCTCGGCGACCAACTCAGTATATACTTGCAAACTTCGCTGTTAACTCCATATGGGTCGGCCATCCATTATGAGATCCAATCTCCTTCCCTGGCAAATCAACAGCCTCAGACTTCCATCTTTGGTCATGCATTGTTTGTTAGTTCGCATCTATGTCTAAATAAGCCATCACTACTGTACAGTTCGCAATTGGACTAGTCCCTACCCTGCATACACTATTACCTCTCATTTGCATTACCTTCAACGTTACTTGCTCCTGTCCCAATTCATCATGAAATTGTACGCTCAGATTCTATTGTCTTGCACTTACGCTAAGACCTCCGATCTATACCTCTGCTTCATTTCCTATCCCGTTCCTGTCATTCATTGCCTCACCGCTTCAACTGTAGTTAGCTCATCACCAGGTTGTATCTAGTCACTTTGGATTACCTTATAAGGGCTATCCCCTTGCCTGATGATTGTCTCCTCAGTTAGTTAATTTCATACGTTCTTGCATTTTGCTACAACCTAGTTATCACATTGGACTCAGGTTGAGTTTCCTTCTTTGGAATACATTCCATTCATCTTGCCGTTTGTTGAGTGGCATAACCAAGTTTGCACTTTGCAACTGGGCCTTGCTATATGCACTTGCCCTTGCACCTGGCATTCCTTTGCGCTCACAATCATCTAAGAATTGCCCTATAGTACGTGGGGTGGTTGTGTGACACCCGGTTTCTTTTTCCAAGAACTTTGGAGTTTTGGCAACGGTTTTCCCTTTTGAGTTGGAGTTTGAAGTCGGGGTTTGTTTGGATGGTTTTGGGTTCCTCGTGTTTTGCTTCGAGGAGTCATCCACCCTTGGAGCCAAGGTGGACGGTCCATGGTTGTTTTGGCAAGAGCAATTCTTGTCGTGATAGACAATATCAAGCTCAATCACTCTATTGATTAGCTGCTGAAGCAAGGTTTTCTTATGACCCCCAACTGCAAGCTTTTCAATTAAGCGCGCCGGTAGACCCTTTCGGAAATGAAATAGAAGAGCGGCCTTGTTCCACTGGATGCAAGACTGCAAGGTTTGAAAATGAGAAATATAAACGGAAGCTCTACTATTTTCCTTCATAGCTAAACTATTAAGTTCATATTTGGCGTTTTGAAATTCATTGGGGTTGCCAAACAGGGTGAAAAGTTGTTGCTCAAACCTGTACCAGTTGTTGAGAATAAAAGTGGGACTGTCGTTGGACAAAAGTTCAAGGTACAGTTCAAACCACTGCAAGGCTCTACCTCCTAAGAAGGACAAAGCATACATAACTTTATGTCTATCTGAAGGGAAATTGTTGGAGTTATTTGAAAAAATGATTTAACAAGACTGTAGGTAGGATCTAAGCTTAGGAGGGTGTTCTCAAGTAAAGTGATTGGGTTGTTTCATGCTCGGAGTGCAAAAGCTAGGAGTACTCGGACTAGATTGCTGGGCACCATGAGTGAGGGCCTGGATCAATGTTGAAAGCAGGGTTGGAGCATGGGGCTTGGGAGCATTAGTGCCTCTCCTCAGTACCATCTACCTCAGTCTAAAAGGGTGACACAAATAAAAGCACAACATCAATGGTGCAATCTGCTACTTCCTCTGGCTCGCGTTGACCTTCCAATCTTGGCAACCAACTCAGTATATACTTGCAAACTTCGCGTTTAACTCCATATTGGTTGGCCATCCATTATGAGATCCAATCTCCTTCCCTGGCCAATCAACAGCCTCAGACTTCCATCTTTGGTGACACATTGTTTGTTAGTTTGCATCTACATGTAACTAAGCCATCATTACTGTACAGTTTTCAATTTGACTAGTCCCTACCCTGCATACACTATTACTTCTCATTTGCATTACCTTCAACATCACTCGCTCCTGTCCCAATTCATCATGCAATTGTACGCTCAGATTCTATTGTCTTGCACTTACGCTAAGACCTCCAATCTATACCACTGCTTCATTTCCTATCCCATTCCTGTCATTCATTGCCTCACCGCTTCAACTGTAGTTAGCTCATCGCCAGGTTGTATCTAGTCACTTCAGATTACCTTATAAGGGCTATCCCCTTGCCTGATGATTGTCTCCTCAGTTGGTTAATTTCATATGTTCTTGCATTTTGCTACAACCTAGTTATCACATAGGACTCAGGTTGAAGTTTCCTTCTTTGGAACACATTCCATCCCTCTCGCCGTTGGTTGAGTGGCATAACCAAGTTTGCACTTTGCAACTGAGTCTTGCTACTCGCACCTGCCCTCACACTCAGCATTCCTTTGCACTCACAATCATCTAAGAATTGCCCTATAGTACGTGGGGTGGTTGTGTGACAGTAAATTAACTAACTCATCTCATCTATTGTAGCCTGCCAACCTATAGTAGACTTGTTTTTCTCAATTTCACGTACTTGCTCAACCAGGAACGCTTCCCTTGCCCCTTATAACAATGAGATCCATTGGGTAGGGAGAACCAGCGCTCCTCGGGCCCAACAACCCTTAGATCCCTTTCCTCCTTCAAAATTGCCATCTGTTGAACCCCTCGATGATCCTTGGGCTCCTCCACAGGATGCTCCAATGGACCCTCTTGCAGAATTTGCAGATTCTGACCATTCTTCCAATGAAACCTTGACTCGTGGTAGACCAGGGGTTTGCACTAATGCTCCCAAGCCCCATGCTCCAACCCTGCTTTCAACATTGATCCAGGCCCTCACTCATGGTGCCCAGCAATCTAGTCCGAGTACTCCTAGCTTTTGCACTCCGAGCATGAAACAACCCAATCACTTTACTTGAGAACACCCTCCTAAGCTTAGATCCTACCTACAGTCTTGTTAAATCATTTTTTCAAATAACTCCAACAATTTCCCTTCAGATAGACATAAAGTTATGTATGCTTTGTCCTTCTTAGGAGGTAGAGCCTTGCAGTGGTTTGAACTGTACCTTGAACTTTTGTCCAACGACAGTCCCACTTGTATTCTCAACAACTGGTACAGGTTTGAGCAACAACTTTTCACCCTGTTTGGCAACCCCAATGAATTTCAAAACGCCAAATATGAACTTAATAGTTTAGCTATGAAGGAAAATAGTAGAGCTTCCGTTTATATTTCTCATTTTCAAACCTTGCAGTCTTGCATCCAGTGGAACAAGGCCGCTCTTCTATTTCATTTCCGAAAGGGTCTACCGGCGCGCTTAATTGAAAAGCTTGCAGTTGGGGGTCATAAGAAAACCTTGCTTCAGCAGCTAATCAATAGAGTGATTGAGCTTGATATTGTCTATCACGACAAGAATTGCTCTTGCCAAAACAACCATGGACCGTCCACCTTGGCTCCAAGGGTGGATGACTCCTCGAAGCAAAACACGAGGAACCCAAAACCATCCAAACAAACCCCGACTTCAAACTCCAACTCAAAAGGGAAAACCGTTGCCAAAACTCCAAAGTTCTTGGAAAAAGAAACCGGGTGTCACACAACCACCCCACGTACTATAGGGCAATTCTTAGATGATTGTGAGCGCAAAGGAATGCCAGGTGCAAGGGCAAGTGCATATAGCAAGGCCCAGTTGCAAAGTGCAAACTTGGTTATGCCACTCAACAAACGGCAAGATGAATGGAATGTATTCCAAAGAAGGAAACTCAACCTGAGTCCAATGTGATAACTAGGTTGTAGCAAAATGCAAGAACGTATGAAATTAACTAACTGAGGAGACAATCATCAGGCAAGGGGATAGCCCTTATAAGGTAATCCAAAGTGACTAGATACAACCTGGTGATGAGCTAACTACAGTTGAAGCGGTGAGGCAATGAATGACAGGAACGGGATAGGAAATGAAGCAGAGGTATAGATTGGAGGTCTTAGCGTAAGTGCAAGACAATAGAATCTGAGCGTACAATTTCATGATGAATTGGGACAGGAGCGAGTGATGTTGAAGGTAATGCAAATGAGAAGTAATAGTGTATGCAGGGTAGGGACTAGTCAAATTGAAAACTGTACAGTAATGATGGCTTAGTTAGATGTAGATGCAAACTAACAAACAATGTGTCACCAAAGATGGAAGTCTGAGGCTGTTGATTGGCCAGGGAAGGAGATTGGATCTCATAATGGATGGCCAACCAATATGGAGTTAAACGCGAAGTTTGCAAGTATATACTGAGTTGGTTGCCAAGATTGGAAGGTCAACGCGAGCCAGAGGAAGTAGCAGATTGCACCATTGATGTTGTGCTTTTATTTGTGTCACCCTTTTAGACTGAGGTAGATGGTACTGAGGAGAGGACATGTCGAAGTGATGAAGACAATAATCCCTAAGTGGGAAGCGTGACAGGTGTAGAGGAATGATTTGGTTGGAGTGAGGGACAGGAAATTCTCTTGATGTTTAAGATAGTGGCCCAAGGCTCCACTATCCAGGATGATCAAGTCAGGATTGGCCTTTTTAAAGCTGAGGTTGGCCTTTCCAGCATTGGCTTTGTTTTGGATGCAAGAGAGAGCAGCTTGATGATAAGCAATTGCCAGCTTGGGATGTAGTTGGTGACATTGGTCTGGTGTATGGGTTGTGTTAGGGTTGTGTACCCCATTCTCACAGAACGGTCTTTGCTTTGGATTTTTGTTTTAAGAGGAGTTGGAGGGAATAGAGCAAGTCACATTGAAAACTGATGCTTGTGCGCTCTTGATCGATTTGGATTGACATTGAATCTCAAGTTTGAGATCAGAGAGAAAGGTATCCATGGGAATCTTAGCTTTCTTGCCTTTGTATTGGGCAAATTGGAGCAATTGCATGAGGGCAAAAGAGGGAGGTAGGTGTTTAAGTATGATGATTTCCCAGAGGGTTTCAATGGCGGAGATGTCAAGATTTTCAAAAGAGACTTCAAGTAGTAGTCAAAACGTTTCTCAAAATTTGTTAATGGACTCCTGTAGGTTAGTGTTGGAAAAGTGGATGTTGTATAATCTTTCCATGAGGGTCACCACCTTTTTGAGGTTATTTGTGGCATAGTGATCACAGATGGAATCCCACAGCTCTTTAGGTTTGTATCTAGTTGGATCCTTAACAAAACGGGTAAAGTTTTGTTGATCAAGGTGAAGTAAAATAAAGGTGGTGGCCTGTTTCTTCTTTAATTTGACTTTGGCAGTGATTTCCGCCGGTTGTTCAAGAGCTAAGCCATCCAGGTCCTTGTATCCAAGGGCGGTGAGTACATTATTTCTCCAGCTAGAAAATTTGCCCGATCCAGTGAGTTTTTTGCAAAGGATGCCTCTGGTTTCAGACGCCTTGGCCATTTTGAAGAAAGAGAATGGTTGGGAAGGAATCAATTGACCTCCAACAAGTAGTTCTCAAACAGTATCTTCAGATGATGAGATGGAATTGCTTGGAGAGTGGAAGGAAGAGTTGGAGAAAGAGGCTGAGGGAGAAGCTAGAGATTTGGGAGATGGTGGGAAATGCAAGAAAGTAGGATTATCCACGGTTCAGGTTTTTAAAAGATCTTTGGCACGCTCCTTGTCCTATTGGCCTCACAGCTGGTATTTAACCTGGGCTCACAACCTGAAATGGTGGAACAGCAAGGCAAGCAGTGTAAGGGACGAATGATGGGAAAAAAGGAGATGGCAAGATGAGACAGTACCTGAAATGGTGGACCAGCAATGCAAGCGGTGTGAGGGACAAATGATGGGACAAAAGGAGACGGTGAGATGAGACAGTACCTGAACGAGGTACACGTATAAAGAAGAATTGACAATGAGTAAGGAAAAGGAGAGCAAGCAGAAGAAAAGAGACGGAGTCAACATGAGAAAGAGGCAGACCTGAAATGGTGGACCAGCAAGGCAAGCGGTGTGAGGGACAAATGATGGGAAGAAAGGAGACGGCAAGATGAGACAGTACCTGAACGAGGTACACATATAAAGAAGAATCAACAATGAGTGAGGAAAAGGAAAAAGGAGACTAGAAAGCAAGTGCGGCACATTATAAACTAGGTACAAGCTTCCAAACCTAACAGATGATAATCAAGATGTGATGAGCATGGTTAGGGTTCCTTTTTCAATCATGGTCGAGTCTAAGTGGAGTTTCCCAATGGTGACATGTTGAGTTGTGACATTCCAACACCTCCTGCCCATATAAGGAGGGCTCTCCCCCTGCCTTTTTGGGAGGGGTAGGAGGGAAAACATCATCATCATCAGACCCTACCCTACCAGGGGAGTAACATCATCAGCATCCTCTTGAAATACATCATCCGTGGGGTCTCATTCCCCTTTATCTGAGACAAAAAATTTGGGTATATCTATGATTGCCCCTTGATACTTGAGCCTCCATACACAAAACCTTGATCCTTGATCCTTATCACCAACCAATAGCTTTTCTGGTTGAAGAAGAATTCAACTGATTGAATTCTTGAGTGTGTTACACCACTCCTGATCCCTTTATCCAACCATACTGGTCCTGATCATCCTTTGATTATCTCTCTGGAACCAGTCACGTTTGACTGAAGAGGTTTTATTAAGTTTAAAACCTGGAGTGTTAAACCTCCCTTCATTTCTTTTGAAGTTGAATTCCGCCACGCTACTCTCAATTCCTTTGAGAAGTGTTGGGTTATCCTTGTCTGAATCAGTTATTGTTTTGCTTCTAGAGCTTCTTTAAACAATTAGCTTTGTCTTGTGCAGCCACCCACAGTTATCTGGTACCCTTCAAGCGCTTGAATGCCGAGAGTTGAGCAGTTTCATTGAGAACCTGGAGGTTGTTTGGGATTGAGTTGATCTTTCCTAAGCTTCTGCTGACAACCAGAGCTATTAGCTTGTGGGCGTTGTCACTCACAATTGCCTTGTCTTGTTGAACTCTGAACAATTATTGACTCCTTCTATTCAAGTTTTCCCCAACATCATCTTGCCTCAGATAGTTTTGTTTCCCAGCTACCAACCACTATCATTTTTATCCTCTAACTTTTGGTCCCCTGTTTACCAGGTTCTGGACTTTGATCTTGGTTACATTTGAATATTTTTGTAACACTCAGGAGGGCAGCCTAAAAAGCACCTTTCCCTTCCACAGAAATGCCACGGCCTAGCATCGTCTGGAGTCTTACACCGCCTTAGGCGTTATTTTTCATCATTACATTGTCCATGTGCATGTCCAATTACCCTTTTTCAGGCTGTTTGCCAGTGTCATGTATATATGTTTCTTACCTTGAAAGCTTGTTTTAATACAATGAGGAATTCAAATTTACATAAAAGCAGAGTTTCTTGGAAATTACATTCCAGTGATCACTGGCCTCTTGCTCATGAGCAAGAAAAACAAGCACATTTAGAGCCTTTGGAGCCATCAGTTCAATGATAGCAAAGCAAGCATAACGGGCAACATGGAGGATGGTGAATGCCCAATCCTACACCGTTGGTCACCAACCACAGCATATCATAGAAGGGCATCACCTCAGATTGCAAGTTAAATAGTTTGATGTCTTCAGATGCATGGATCACAATCAATCTTTCAACTTCTCATGTTTTGTTTTGGAATAGGTGCTCCCAGCAAGACAGTGGATCTGCAGACATTCACAGTCATTTCTGCAGATGCATGGATCCAGCTCAAGCATTCAAATTCTCATGTTTTGGACAAGGTTCTCCCAGAAATGCCACCAAAAAATGTGGGACTGGATAAGCAAGACATTGCCAAAAAATCTTCATTCACAGCCAGAAATTCCTTTTGGCATAATTTTGAAACCTCACTCAGCTAATTATGTACATTGAGCAGGTTTTTTTAATAAAATTAAAAAGAAGAACCCAACGGGCACCAACAAAATTGATAAGTATCTTTTTTAACATCTCCAAAATCCTTTGCTTCCATTGCAGCTACAACCCAAACAACATGGCATCAACCCAGTTCTTGGATTTAGACAAAGAGGTTGATTCTTCATCTTCCACAGCATGATTTGGTTGTCCCTTGAGTCAATCAGTGTCTCAGCTCCCACTTTACCTGGCTTCTACTTCATTACAAGCACGCAAGGAGTTCTCAATGCGACTTATATAAGCCTCATAAGTTTCCCCCTCCCCTGCACATTCCGCCCAGTCCTCTTCAGATGCAGATCCTTCCCATTGTCTTCTCATCTTGTCCTCGGCCATCCATCTCTGATGCCTGATTGCATCTGTGGCCCCTTCCGCTTGGTTCTCCTCTTCTATTATCCGTTCTTGATCTCTCCCTTCTTCCAATCCAATTCAATTTTCAATGGCCACCCGTCGACACTCCAATATGCGGCCCCATAGCCATTCATCCGCCTGTGCCGCCCATTCCTGTGTACGGAGTAGTTGCCCAAAAGTTTCACGGAACTGATTTTCGTCTTCCCAGAGCGCCGGCAGCAAATTTAATACATCCCCAGCAAGCATCTCAATCAAATTATTCCCTAGCTTGCAAACAATGACCATTGTATTAACGCCCTTGGTTTGCAAGTTCAGCGGGGGGCTTCAATATTGCAAGGAAACTCCTTGGCCCCGTTAGGATCACCAATATGGGCTGATTGGCAGCGGTCCATCCTTTCAGCTAGATGGTTGCTTCTACCCTCAAGGGCGCCAATAGCTAAGGTTAGTTGCTCGGTGATGTCAGAAGCAGCCAAATTGGCTGATTGGCGGTGCTCTATCCTCTGAGCTAATTGATTGATTTGACTCTGGAGCGCGCTAACAGTTGTTTTGAGGTGTCTGCTCTCCAAACAGCGGTATTCTGCTCCTCCATCCCATACCCCAAGCAGAAAAGACGTCAGATTATCAAATTTTCTTCAACAATCGTCTCATGGATAATATAACTTACGGATTACCCTATCCAGCCGGTCATTCAGACAAGTCATACGACTTCCCCATTCTGATGTTTTTTTTTCAAAAATCAAAGTCAATTCATGAAGGTAAGATCAATGAAGGCCATTTGTCATTGGATGGCGTCAAACTTACGCCCCCCTCCTTGAGTGTGAGTAACTGGTGAATCAAGATAATCATTAAAGCAACCAGTTGACATTTCTCCGCGTATTGACTGATGCAGGTCAGATAATAGCAGTTAATTGCTGAGACCCAGCGAACACTTGCTGATAGAGGAGTCACAATCACTTGGAATCTGAATAAGATCACTAATGTTAGATCGAGGGATTTTTAATGTAAGCTCTGGTAAGGCCCTCCTAGCTTGAAAGTTGAGATGAGTTTGAATTGGTGAGAAGCTTTTGGGAACCAGGAGTACTGGTACTTAAAGCTAATTTCCAGGCTCATCCACCAGGGTCTTACTTCCCATGAGTTCACAAATCCATGACTTCCTGAAGGTGGGTTGTTTCTTAGGACTCCATTGATCTGTTGCACCACTCTGAAAGGACCAGTGGGTCTCATTGTTCCAGCAATCACCCCATACCCAAAGTCAATGATGTGCACCGTGAACCTTGTGGCAAACCCGTAGATGATACCAATAATGGGCTTCTGTTGCACCCTCCTTCTTGTGGGTGCAACTTTGGCTATCCAAATTGGGCCTTTGTCCAAGTACCACTTTTTACTGAATGTGGCTCCATTATAAACCCTTGGGTGCGCCAGTTTATAAACTTGTTTTATCCAACTAGCTCGCTGGCCAGAAGAGTTTATCACTAGCCAGTAGCTAGCATCACATTTTTCTTTCTTCTAGGCGCCACACCCAGTAATTAAGAAATCACATTGACAACACCCTCAACGTCTCACCACCCCCATCTTCCAATGACTTTGGCACCTCCCTTTGGATTTGAACCCGAGCCCTCTGGTTTCCCTTAGATGGAATGGTATCCCCTAGATCAAATCCTGGCTCACTGATCATCCGGCAAGTTGAATTTCATGAACAATTGCACTTCCCCACTACTGAATTCAATTGTCTAGGTGTAAGCCGGGGTGGCTAGTAATTGATGATCCTGCATCCGTGGCCACTGGGTTTGATATCTTTTGTAGGATACACTCGCACAAAACACTGCAAATAATCATGCTGCCTAAATGCCGTAGCCGCCCATCACGCATCATTCCATTTTCATCACCCAATCCCCAAACGGGATTGACTTCTGTACAACCCTCAGGACAAACACGCTTGGGAAAAAAATTCAATGTATTGGCACAATCCTCTATCACCCGTAAGCTCAATACCGCCTTTTCCATGTTTTTGTTGTCATTAAGCTTATATTGTCGATTTTACTTCCAGCGCGCAGACATTGCAATTTTCAAAGGCTCCATTGTCCATCAATCCAGCTGGGTCCACTGACACCCTCAACACCCAAAGTAGGGAAAAAACAAAAAGTTCTAATTGTTGAAAGTGAAGACTTGGATGCCAATCAGCCTTGTTGTCCCCAACGCCGTTGTAGGCACTTTGGAAACCCTCAACAAAATGCCACCAAGGTGCCCAGAAAAATTGAGAAACAGAAGACTAACCGGGGAGCGGAGGATTTGGTTCCCATGGGTGTCAAATCAATTGCTTGCATTGACTTCCCATGGGGTTTCTCATTACCTGTTATGGAGCTGGATCAAGTTGATTGGCACCATTCTAACTTTGCACACGTCAAGGAAGATGATATGAAGTTGGTGCTTCAGCAGATTGGGTGCAGTGTTGCTGGAAAAACCAGATCTGACCTGATAAGACTTTTGTCTTGCTTATGCTTCCCTGAGTATGTATAATTTTCTTTTATTTTCTCAATACATTCATTCAACTTTCCGTACCCCGTTATTTCTAACTTTCTATAATATCTCAATTCCAAAGCCATCCCAGATCCACTCTCCATACCCCATCAGCTCATGGCTCAATCAATGTCCCAATTATGACTAACCCTGCGGATGTTGCGGTCTCAAACGGTGAAACTCAAGTAAGGGAGGATGTCCCCACTGCTAACTCTGGCAATCTCATCCAATGGACCACCCCACCTTTGAGCCAAATCCCCCGCATTATCCTAGTCTCCCCCACTTTAGATTCCAGGCATGGTCAACCACCAATGGACCTCCTCCTTCCTTCCTCACTGCCGGCACTGACCCCCAATACTTGCCACAAGTAAGCCATTTGTCCTACAATCCTTTAAACACAAGCTGACTGGGTGCTCCAGTCAAAATAGCAACAAGGAGCCCACCTCTGAATCCACCTCCGGCAGTCCAAGTCTGCGCACTTTGCAAGAGAACCAAACTACCATTTTTAAGCTCCTAGAGGTGCAATCCAAACAGATATCAGCTATTTGAGAAGAGCTATCCTCCCATACATCTCATCTGCGAGACATTCATGAAAAAATTGAAGTCCTTTTATCCAGGCTCCATCCTTCCAAGGTGCGGGCATCAAGAGCCCAGGCAGCAGAAACCTCCGCAGGTCCAACCATATCTTGTACCGGGAAAATCAAATTAAGTGCATTCATTTATCAAAATTACTAGCAATTCCTACTTATATTTCATTTGTATGAAATTTGGGAACTTATAAAACAGCACTTTGAGGCACTTTTTGGGTTGCCTCCTGGTGCTGATTTACCACCTCCCCCACCCACTGCCAGGTAAAAAAGGCATTGGCTAACTGCTTCAACTGATGAACCAACCAATGGCTCTGAAACTGAATCCAACACTTACTCGGAAGCCAACCGTAGCAGCAATGGTGATCATGATCCTCAATTTCCTTATTGTGGCGGTCCAGGTCATCCTTGGGCCTCCCAAGAAACACTAAAAATCATGCATCAGATGCTTAAGGCCAAGGGCATGTGGCGCCTCTGTTTACATTTCACCACATCTTTGACCACCCCCAAAAACAAGTTCTGCTGGGTGTTACTTGCAAAATCTTCCTTGAGTTGCTCAACTGTGGAGAATACAAAGGGCTGCAAGAACATGAAAGTAAACCTCCAGTTATCTTGAAACACCTGAAAACTATGCCAGGGACCATTATGCTCAAAAGTAAGGCATTGAATCTTGGACGTTCATCACCAAACTGATATTTTCTGATTCAGAATTAGGGAGAAAGAGAAATGGCCGGTGGAGAGGCAAGTGTCAACAAGTAAGCGCCTAGTTAGGAATGCGTGAAGGACAATTGTAAGTCTCTGTACCTCTGTATCCACCAGCTTATTGGATTTGGATTTGGATTATTAATAAGTTCTACTGGTTTCATCATCATCCAGACAAGCAAGTTCAGGCAGGAATCTGCTTTATAAATAGGTGGCCTTCAAGAGCTCCTTCCAATCATTTGCAGCTATTGTAGCAACAATGATACTGACCATGAAGTACCGCCTGTAGCAAGCACTTCATTGTCTAAAGTCAAATTGCAAAAATTCTGCAAGGTACGTTGCCTGGGATGGCGCAGTAAGGATGTTTCCAAGGCTTTCCTTTTGCTGGATAATTATTGCAATTGAAAACAGGCTGGGAAAACCGCCACTTGCAAAGGGTCTCTGCCAAGGATTAGATGCTGACCAAGAAACCCAACAATGTATGACATCCAACCTGGGTAAAATTTATGACGGGATATTTACGACAAGGAATGGCTAGAATCTCAAAACTCAGTCCTTCTGAAAAGCTTAGAAATTACACCTGTGCCAATCATGCAAAAAGTATTGGCTAGACTGAAGTCCCTGCGCTGAAATTTTTGTATATTTTTATGGGAGTACTTCCTTTGTCAATAGTTTACAAACTTCTATCTGTAATTACTACATATGATTCTCAACTATATTTACTAATTCAAGGCTCACAAACACTCAAGAACAAATATCCAATATGTGGCTCAAGGTTAACCCACCGCCTCCAATCCCAGGGACAACCTCTAATATCTTCACTGAACTTAACCAACCTCATCTTCAGCTCTATCTACAACTCCCAGTGAGTGAAAAAGAGTATATCATCAACATTAACAATTTAATTTCTCATTGTGAATGGATTGAGTACAAATCAGGTGAAATTGTATCCAAAATAAATTATCCAGTAGTGGCATTAGTCTCCCTTGATCAAGAGTGAACCTTTTTTATTATTACTCATTCATCACCTCAAACTTGTGAGACTTATTTCATTGAAGTTCATTTGCAATTGCTTCAATGTTTGATTATTCCCAGGAATATTTGTGCGCACATGTGTGCTTGGTTTCTATTGGTTAATTCAATACCAAATTGCCATTCCTCTTGTTATTCATACAAAAAAGAAAAATGTGAATGAAGCTCATTTGACCATGAAATAAAATAAAATGAAGTTTCAAGAGGTTAATAAGAAAATCAAATCAGTACAAATTCAAAACTGAAGATATGATGTTTTTTGATTAAGCTGTATTCCTGTGTATGACTGAAGAGTTCTTTAAGGGTCTTTATAGAGTACCAAAACTTTGGAAGAAACCAAAATGTTTCTGGGTGAATTGAATCTGGATGAAAGAAGTTTATGGGAGAGAATAAAAATACAAATGGCTGGTGCTTGGTCAATAAGACTATGGATAAAATAGAAAAATAAATTAAAATAAAACAAGAATGGATAAATTGATCCACAAATAATTTGATTCTATAAAGTTATTTAAAGGAGGAAATATAAAGACTCCATAAAGAAGGAAATATAAAAACTACATAGGAATATCAAACTCACAAGTAAAGATTTACACATTTTTTTTCAGTTGTTTTTGGCTGTTCAAAGGAAAATGAAACATTCCAAAGCCACAAATGAAATTAATGAGGTAAGTTGGATGAAAAAAATCAGGCAAGAGACCATCAATAGAATGGTCTGAGTATGATGCTGGGTATGATCTTTTCTATATTGAGATAAGTACGGTGAAAATTTGGAATTTTCCATGCCCATAATTCATATTTTTCTTTTTGGGGAAATTGGAAATGCTTTTAGTGGATCAATCATCAGTTCCTTCTTCCTCAACCTCAATCTACTCATCCTTGTTTTCTGCCAAAAGTTCCAACGGCTTGATGTTTGTTTCTTCATTTTCATTCTATCTTGTCTCTCTTCCATTTTCTCATATTGAATGTCTAACTCATTACTGTTCTTGTCTTAGCCCTCTTAAGTTTATTCCTTCTCTTAATTCTTTGCAAAAAATTCAAATAGTCGAAATGTTTAAAAGCCAAAGCTAACCCAACAAACCTAACCTTACCAATGGAGGGATCAAGCAATGATGGATTTTGTCAAGTCATTTTGAAGGCAGCTCTCAAAGCTGTTCCTATTCTGACGGACAATAACTATTCTATCTGGAAAGACAAAATGACAATGTTCTTGGAACTCAAAGGAGCAAAAGACGCACTAGAAGACGACTCTAAAAGACTCAGCCCGACTGAAGATATGGAAATTAGAGTGATCCTGCTTTCCCAAATCGACTCCATGACTCACAATAACGTAGTCAATTTCTCAAACATATCCTCAGCAAAAATCCTCTGGCAAACTATCAAGGAGCAATTTGCCTATTCTCAAACAGCTAATTGTGCTTGTATCTTCAAAAATTTTCTATATCAACAGTTCAGGCCAGACGCAATAAACGCTTTCATCACCGACACCAAGATTTCCATAAAGAAAATGCTAGATGTGGGAATTGATCTTCCAGACAATATTCTTTCCTATTTAATTCTCTTCAAATTTCCTTCTTCTCTTCACTATCTCTGTCAACAAATTATGCACTCCAATAATAATGTTACCATCAATCTTGTCTTCAACCATCTTACTCAACTCAATAACAAATCCAATTCCAAGTCAAAGGAAATCAAGTCTCATGATAATGCGCTCGTCACTCCTCAAAACCCAAAGAAACCTGTTCCTTGCAAACTTAGATGCAAATAAGGCTTCCACAATCCTTTATCTCCTGATAACTCTGAAGACAAATGTTGGCACAAACACAAACATCTTGCTCCTGAATGGTGGAGAGAGGCACAAGCAAACTGGAGAGCCCAATTTAATTCTAATTCTAAGGGTAAAGAAGTGTCTCACTACCACGCCTTACTTACCTCTTGGATCAAAGAAATCAGTCCCATCAATCAAATTATTCTAGATTCAGGAGCCTCTTGTCAAATGTTTAACTCAATTGACTTCTTTGTTCATCTTGACAACCTTATTGGCAACAACTTCATCAACACTGGAAAAGAAGGAGCTAAACTCCCCATTAAAGGAAAAGGAACCGTCAAACTCTTTTGGAACAACTTGGTGGTGACTTTAACTAACTGCTTCGTTTTCCTGGATTTAGTCATTAATCTGATCAGTCCCGGTGAACTCATCTCCTCCAAGGGCTTCTCACTGGTGTCAAATGGCTCCCAATTCCAACTCTACTCTAAGTCCAATCCTGTCTTCTCCTTTTTTATTCAAGGAAATCTTTTTGTTGTTAATCTTCCTTCAGTGGTAGGAAACCATTGCAAACTTTGTTATCTCAATCAAAAGGAACTCTCCTCTAACAAATTAAAATATATTCAAGAATTGCTGGGCCATGCCAGTCCCTATTGCCTTAAAAACCTCTTGCATCATCTCTCTTCCCATGCTATCTCAAATTTTCAATGCAAAGACTGCTTCTTCTCTAAAATCGCCAAATCTCCCTTCGACAGTTCCTCCACATCAACATCTGGACCGTTTGAGCAACTCCACATAGATCTAATAGGGCCTATCACTCCTCCATCTAGAAATAACGTGAACTACATTTTTTTGATAGTGGACAACTTCTCCGCATATTTATCAGCCATTCCCCTTCAACACAAATCCAATGCTAGCTCCCAACTAAAACTTATTCTTAACCACAAGAAACAGAAACAAAACCGCTATCCTGCAACCATTTGTACCAATGGAGGCGGTGAATTCTCCTGAACTGATCTCAAGGATTTCTTTGCTTTAAATTCCATCCAACATCTTG
The DNA here is from genome assembly GCA_025617555.3 of Puccinia polysora. Taxonomy (NCBI): domain Eukaryota; kingdom Fungi; phylum Basidiomycota; class Pucciniomycetes; order Pucciniales; family Pucciniaceae; genus Puccinia; species Puccinia polysora. The sequence continues at coordinate 44,007,731 of CM062616.1, read as the reverse complement.
TCACCAAACCCTATCACCATGAGCACAACAGAAAAATTGAACAAGCTAACAGAACTCTCACCAAAGCTATTTGCTCCATTCCTTGTAGTTCCAAGCTTCTGCACAATCTGTGGGCCAAAATTTCTAAAACTGCTTGCCTCACTCTGAACCAAAAGCCCAAAGAATCCTCACTCCCCTTCTCCTTACCAAATTTTTTCTAATAAAATGCTGCCTTTCAGCTCTTTCCATCCTATCGGATCCAAATTTGCTTACGTTAACAACAAAATTTCTCAAGGTGAAAGGCTCAAATATTGCGGCCTCATTGGCACTCTAGTGGGTTACAACCGAATTTTCCTTTCCTATTGAATTCTCACTCCTGACAACTCAACCATTTCTACCAAAAACGTCAAGATCATCAAGAACTCTGCATCCTTTTCACTTCCAACCACTCTCTCTGATTGTATTCCTGACAAACCACTTCTCATAAAGCTGGACAATGATCTTCCTTTTCTTTCTCCCTCTAATTCCACTTCTCCCAATCTCAACTCTCTCTCTGACTCTCACACTTCCATCACCTCCTCTCCAACTCCTGTTCCTGTCTCTCCTCAGCCTGAATAACTTTCCTTCAACTCCTCTTCCAACTCTTCCGATGACCCTGCCAACCAGCTTAACCCTAAATACAAACTGCAAGATCAATCCTTGATTCAACCTCCCAATCAATACAGATATCATCATTATTTTTTTCCTAGAACATACAAACAAGCTAAGAAGTGCCTTAAATCTCTCAAATGGGAAGCTTCCATGGATTGCAAACTCAACGGGATCAAAAATCTCTCTGTCTGGGACAACTACAAAGGTCCTGAGCCCATCAATCCCCTCAACACCACATGGGTTTATCAAATCAAAGACAACTGCCACGGTGACCCTCTTGTATACAAGAGTTGTCTGTGTGTCCAAGTTTTTGACCAAATCTACAGTCTTGACTACCAAGCCACATTCTCTCCCACTGGGAAGGCGGTATCTCTCTGAATGGCTCTTCTATTTGGGTTATACCACTCTCTACCTATGAAGCAATTTGAAGTCAAGAGCCCCTTTTTACATGCACCTTTGTCCAATAATTTTATCATTAAAAGACCCAAATGATCCAAAAGAACGTCAAAATATCTCATTCTAAAGAAATAGCTTTATGGAATCAAACAGGCCCCTTCTAACTGGTTTCACATTTTAACTTCCTGGATGCGCAAACAGGGCTTTTAAAAGTCCATTTCTGATCCTTGTCTTTACATCCACACCAAAAGCAAATCTTTTCTTTTTTTCATGTTGACAATCTTATTCTGGTTGGCTCAGGAAATAACTTCCAACAGGCCTTCCTCAATCAATTTCCCAATTCAAGCCATCATGAACCCAATACCATTCTTGGTATGAAATACAAGCGAATCAGAGACAAAATCCTGATTTCTCAGCCAAAACACATTGAACATGGACTAGAAGAACTGAGAATTACTGACTGAAACCCATCCTCCATTTCCCTAACCGTAAATTAAAATCTCACTCCTTCCTCTGATGAATATCATGAGGACTTCAAAACTCTAAACATCAACTACAGATCTGCAGTGTTTTTAATGAACTACATAGCTTGTCTCACGCGACCTGATCTGAGTCTTGCGGTTTTCAGCCTGGCAAGATTCTGCAAAAAAAAAGGTATTTGTCATTGGAGGGAAGTCAAGCGCTGCTGGAAATACCTCAAGGCAACTATGAATATCAAACTTACTCTTCAAATGCAATCATTAAAATCTCAAATCGAGTGTTAAAGTGATGCCACCTGGAGTGATGACTTAGAAACTTGAAAATCTCAATCTGGTCACTTGTCCCTTCTCTTTGGCTCACTCATCTTGTGGAGCAGTTATTGACAACTAAACGTCACACATTCTACCACGGAAGCAGAACTAAATCCTTTGGTTGATTCTTTCTTGGAAGCCATTTGGATGAAGAATCTAATTGCCAAACTTTGGAAAAAGAAACTCAAACCAAGTCTCCATTACATCAAAAACAAAGGTCTCAATGATAAACTCAAGAAGTTTGGTTGCAACTCAAAGACTTGCCACATTGACACCAAAAAAAAAGCTTTACATGAAGCTCTAAAGCTTGGAAACCTTATTGTCAAACTTATCTCCTCTTCATAAATGAAAGCGGATGGACTTACCAAGCCTTTGCCTTCTCTGTCTCTGGCAAACCTTATCAATCTTATTGATCCTTTGCACAGGCCAGTTTCTCCATTCTTACCAGTTACGGGGGGTGTTAAATAAATGTTAAATAAATCTCATGTCAATGTCACTTTTACCACAATTCTGTATATCATCTCTTCTTTCTTTTATATTTTCTTTTTGTTTCTCATTCTCTTATTTTCTTTATGGTTCTTATTGCTTTGATGCGGATTCCCATTTCAATTTCCCGGGTTCTCATTTCAATGTCACCTCTTGGTCTCATGTCACTGAAAGGTCTCACAACCACATGACCACCACCTCTCAGCACTACTACAGCCTCCATCAGTTGTCAGTCCAAAACTTACAAATACTCAACCAAAACCTCTTTTTCTTTTCCAATCACAAATCTTTCCTCTTTAGATTCCCAAATGACTCTTTCCTTTTACCAATGACTCTTCCTCTTTTCTCATTTCTTTCCTTTTCTTTCCTTCTTATCTTTACATCTTTTCCTTTTGCCCTATCACTTGTGACATCTACAAAAACAATCAACCTTCTCACTACTCTGATATTTATATCATTGACTGTGCTCTCATCAACCTTCCTGGTAAGACTCATCAAGAACTTTCTCAACACTTTCAACTCACCGCAAATAATCTATAATTCAATCTCCGTCTACTTAAAACAGCCACTCACCAGCTTCATCAGTTCCTTGTTCCTCAAACTCAATCTACTCATCCTTTTTTTCTGCCAAAAGTTCCAATGGCTTGATGTTTGTTTCTTGATTTTCATTATATCTTGTCTCTTTTCCATTTTCTCATATTGAATGTCTAACTCATTACTGTTCTTGTCTTAGCCCTCTTCAGTTTATCCCTTCTCTTCATTCTTTGCAAAAAATTCAAAAAGTCAAAAATCCAGAGGCAGTAAATCTTTCAAAACAATTCCATCATATTGCTGTGTTGGATTGTACTTATAAAACAAATAAGTACAAAACCCCACTATTGCATGTTGTATGAATGACAGCCAATTGGAAAAATTTCACAAAATCTCTTGTTTTTATAACAAAAGAAACATTGGAGTTCTACAGTTGGTCTGTAAATGCATTAAAGTAGTTGGCTTATGATCCTGAGAGACTTCAAAAAGTCTTTGTGACAGACCGTGAAAAAGCTCTGATTTGTTCAATTGAAACTAGTTTCCCAGAGTCATCAAGACAATGTTGCACTTGGAACTTGTCTAAAAAATACAAGCAAAATGTAAAGTGCGCTTTGTTCATGACTTTGAAGGATGGAAAAGCTTTATGAATCTGTGGGAAAAGTATGGGGCCTCAAAGACCAAGGAGGAGGCAGAGGTCAATGATGCGGAACTCAGAGTAGGTCCAAATTACTGCTTCTTATTCTTCCTTTTTGTGGGTTCTGACCTTTTGACTTGTATAGTTTTTATTGAAAGACTATGAGGATGTACTTGAGTATATGGAAAATAACATTTTCCCTACCAAAGAGAATTTTGTAACAGCGTGGACTTGTATAAACCCATATTTTGGAAACAAAACAACTTCTTGGGTTGAAGAGGCCCATGCAACGCTCAAAAAATTCCTTGAAAACACTTTGGGAAACCTGTTGGATGTTTGGAACAGCCTTGACAGAACAGTGTTGAATCAAATTAATTTGTTTCATGCATCACTTCATAACTCTTGAATTAAGTTATGGACAGTTCTCCCCCCTGAACTGTTACCATTGTGTTAAAAATTGTCTTTAGAGTCAATAAATCTTGTTTGGGAAAAATTCAAGAATTTCAAACATGATTATGATGGCAAAGTCTGCACCAAATCATATTTCAAGACTATTGGTTTGCCCTGTTCCCACCAAATAGGTGACCATCTAGCATTCAGAGGATCCATGGTACCTGAAGATTTTCATCCTCAGTGGAGGTTGGACTATGAACCTTGCAGTTCTAGTTTTGTAAGTTGGCTTAAGTTGGATTGTTCAAGTTGGATTGTTCAAATCACTATGTGATTAATCCTTTTTGATTAACTAATTCACTAATGGTTGATCCTTTTAGATTTTTCCAGTGCAATGTTGATGAAATGCTAAGCATTACTCAGTTATGTAAAAAAGTCAATGCAATGATCTTGGAATCTCCAGATCATGAGCAAAGTGGCCTATTGAAGTATATCATTCAGAAGATTACAAAATATTGATTGAAGCCAAGACTTCAACCTAAAGTCTTACAATTAAGTAGGGGCTGGCCAAAATTAACAGATAAGTGGCCAGAATCATCTCAGTTTGAGCTTGTTGAAAAAAAAATCAATGGGGAAAAAAGAACTAGAAGGGCTCCAAACAAGAAAAGACAAAAGATTTTAATTCTTTTCTTTTGAATATGTTCATTTTTTTGGTTTAAGGGACTTAGTTAATAACTAATGATGAATTGTTAGTCAAAGTTGGCAGAATCTGAATCTGAATTTCATAGTTCAGAGGAAAAGAGTGAAAGTGAATTGGGATCACTTAATTTTGAATCAGAATCCTCTTCAGAGGAAGAGAACATGCAGCAAAGTTCAACCAGAAGCTCATCTTTGGTGAATTTTCATTTCATTGATCCAATTAATGAAATGAATACTAATTTAGTTTTAATGATAGGAACCAAACATGAAATACCTCAATCAAATCCCCAAGAAATTACATAAGTTCTTGGGTGAGGTTTGGGATCCAATTGGAGATTGGAATTGCGGATGTAGAGTCATTTCTAAATCTTGTGGTTATGAAGAACATGGTTGGTTTAAAGTTAGGAAGGAAATGATTGAAACATTATAGAAACATAAAGCATGCTACATTAAGATGATTGGTGGTGCAAAGGAGGTTGAAAATATTAAACAAAGACTTGATGTTGAAGAAATCAATTAAAAGATTCCCTCCTCAAAATGGCTGTATAAATTAGATATGGGTCAAATCATAGCAGACACATATTCCAGAGATATATTTTTCATTTCATTGGAGTCATCTGATACTTATACTCCAATGAAAAATGGTGTTACTGATCAATAAGCTCCAGTCTTCATTTCCTTTGTTAAAAATAACCACTGGGTTCTATTAGTACTTGAGGGAGAAATGATTCCAATCCTGCCCATTGTAGCCAAACCGTGTTCCTTGATTTCTTAAAAAGCCTCTTGTTGGGTTGATCATGCAAAGACGGATGCATAAATATCACAAGGATAGATCCATAAATCTCACGGATGACTCCTTGCTCTCACAACTGTGACAGGTTCATTGTCCCCGCGGGTGCGCTCACCTTATTCTTAAACCCAAAAGAGACCCTCATGGGTTCTAGCAAGGACCGGACAACAAAAAATCACCTCAAGACAAACCAATCAACGAAACTCGACTACTCAACTTCCATCTTTTTTTTGTTTTCATTTTTCCTTCTATCCTTTTTTGTTTTCATTCACCTCTCTTTCTTCTTTTCAAAAGCTTTCATTCCAACGCTCATCCTCAAAAACCTCAGTCTCAATCACTCGAATTTTGATCATCAAAACACGCATTGTCTTCAATTGGTAAGACAATCTTCTGACTGAAGATCATTCTGAACTCAGCTCATTGAAACATGTTGTCTCAATCCAGTCTTGTCATCTCTACCTCATTCCCTCTCATATAGCCATAGTCTACTCGGGTAACAGTCTTGTTGTGTTGGTTTTCTAAATCTTTCCACGTCTCCTCACATATCAATTTGTTTTCATTCACTCTGATCTCTGTCTTCGCTGTTATTTGCCACAGCTTGTTGTTTCAATCATCAACTAAAGTTATACGGTTAAAAGCCGAACGCTCCACTCAACCAGCAAGACAACGACTATGGCATCAGGACTGGGTTTCTTGACGGACTCATTCCGACAGGCCATGCTCAAAACGGCTCTTGAGACAACGCCCTTACTGACGGAAGAGAATTACGGGATATGGAAAGACAAGATGAAGGCCCTGCTCAAGCTCAGAGGAGTATTGGACACACTCGAGTCAACCACCAAATCACTTTCCTCTCTAGATAATGATGAAATCCAGCTCCTGCTTATTTCCAAGGTAGACTCAATAACTCACAACAATGTCATCAGTGCGGCCAATATCAACTCCGCCAAGGACATCTGGATATCAATCAAGGAACAATTCTCATCCTCTCAGGCATCTAATTGAGCAAGAATATTCAACAACTTTCTGCATCTCACCTTCAAAGAAGATGAGATATTAGACTTCGTCACAAACATCAAGACTTCCATAAAAAAAATGATAGACATAGGTATCAACCTACCCGAAAACATTCTCAACTACCTAAATATGTTTAAATTCCCGTCAACCCTTCAAGATCTGAAGCGTCAACTCATGCACTCCGACAAACAGATATCAGTGGAATTTTTCTGCAATCATATCGTACAATACCATAATGAAGTCAAGGCCAAAAGCTCCGAAAAAGGGACCGCACGAGGGACATCTGACACAGCCCTGACCACCATGAGAACCAAGACAAAGAACGCCCTATCCAGTCAATGCATAGAAGGGTATCCCAATCCGAAACAAGACAAAAACCACTTAGAGTCCGAATGCTTCCATCTTCATCCGGAAAAAGCCCCCAAGTGGTGGAGGGAAAATCAAAGCAAATGGAAGGAGAAGCAGAAGAGAAATCAGGAATCGGCTCACTTCCACGCATTCGTCACTAGGTGGATTGACTCCAAAATCGGAGGGGAGAAGAATATCCTGATTGACAGTGGCGCATCCGCCCACATCTTCAACAACAAACGGTTCTTCATCACGCTCGACGATTACTCCAGAGAACACATAACCACTGGAAAGGCTGGAGCGAACCTACCCATCATGGGTCTTGGGACGTTCAGATTATCTTGGAAGGATCAAACAATCACCTTGTCAAACTGCCTATTTGTTCCCAACATTGTAGTCAATCTGGTAAGCCCGTGCAAGCTTCTGGATCAAGGCTGCACCCTGAAGGCCAAATCGGGCCACTTTGAGCTTAACAAGGATGTAAAAAGGATTTGTCAAGGGTCAATCACTGACAATCTCTTTGTCCTAGATCAACCACGAAAGATCGGCAATGATGAGTGCCATTGGACCACCCCTGAAGACTCAAGGACATTGAAAGACCTTCACCTCTCCTACGGCCATGCCTTGCTTGGCCGCCTTGCTAAGATCAAGGGAGTCCAATTCAACTCGTCCGAGAAAGACAATTTTGAATGCAAGGACTGCTTAATCTGCAAAATAACCAAAAGCCCGTTCAAGACAACCTCCACATCTGCCACCAAGCCTTTTGAAAGAATCCATCTTGATGTCATTGGACCAATCACGCCTGAATCACACAGACATGACAAATACATACTAACCGTTGTGGACAACTATTCCGGTTACATCTCCGGCATCCCTCTTCATAGAAAGGACAACGTAACTCCTGTACTGATTGAAGTCATAGAGAAACAAAAGAACGTCTGCGGGTACTACCCTTCCGCGGTTTTTTTTGGACGGAGGATCAGAATTTGTTAACACAAGGTTAGTAAAGTACTTCAAGGAAAAATTCATTAATCAGTTAGTAACTAAACCATATCACCCTGAACACAATGGCAGAGCTGAAAGATCCAATCAAACAATTATTAAAAGAATTAGTTCAACCTTGAGCTAGGCCCACCTACCTCGAAAATATTGGGCGGAAGTTCTCAAGTCCTGCTGTCTCAGTCTCAACCAAATCCCAAAAGACGGTTGGGACCAGTCTCCTTGGGAACTCATCAAGAAAAACAAATTGCCTTCCAACTATCTTCAACCAATTGGAGTCACCACGGTAGTGTTGAATCAAAAAAGAACAAAGGGCCCAAAATTTGAGCCTAAGGGAAGAGAGGGAAAGCTTGTTGGGTATAATCCCAAATTTCTCTTGTACCAAGTCCTCATGCCCAACGGGCTGATTCTACAATCAAAACACGTCCGTTTTCTCAAGCAATCAGTGGATCAGCTAGGAATCAAATCCACCATGGATCTCGATTTCAACACAAAAGAAGTGATTGATAAGGATCCGTCGATAACCAAAGAAATTGTTGAAACCATCACCAATTGGATGAACTATTGTAATCCTCCAGCTGAAGTGAATTCTTCAGAAGAAGATGTGTCAAACCGCGTCTCCAAGTCAGAATCCAGCTCTGAGGACGAGCCGAGCAAACATCAAACTCCCTGCCAAGCAGTTCAACCTCCAGAAACAGCTGAAGGACCAACCAGAAGAACCCTCCGCAACAGATCTTCCATCAAACCCCCTCAACGATATGGCTTCCACCATTATTTTGAACCAAAAACTTTTGAACAAGCCAGACAATGCGCGGACAGTCCTACATGGGGTGGAGCAATAAAGAAAGAAATGGATCAGTGCGAATCATTTGAAGTATGGGAGGACTACAAGGGTGAAACTCCACTGAATCCATTGGACACGACGTGGATATTCAGGATCAAGGATAACGCCCACGATGACACTGTTATACACAAGGCACGGATTAGCTTCAAGGGGTTCAATCAAATTCATGGCCTGGACTTTGATGAGACCTTTGCTCCGACCGGTAAGATAGCCTCATTGAGAGCAATCCTTCTACTCGCCTTGAAGAACAAATTGAACATCCGACAGTATGATGTAAAGGCGGCATTTCTGCACGCACCCTTGGATGAAGAATTTATCATCAAAACGCCACAGGGATGTCCGCAAACATGTCAATTCTTGAGACTCAAGAAGAGTCTATACGGACTCAAGCAGTTGCCTAAAAACTGGTACGGCACCTTCACGGAATGTATCAAGTCTGTGGGGTTTAACAAATCAGACAGTGATCCCTGCCTGTACAGATTGGAGAACGGCAAGTCATTTCTTTTCTTCCACGTGGATGATGTGATCTTTGTCGGCAATGGTGAAAACTTTGACGACAAGTTCAGGACTAAGTTCAAAGGCTCTCAAGCCCACAAACCAGACACAATCCTAGGAATGAAATTTGAACAAGACTCCAACTGCATTCTACTCAGCCAACCCAGACACATCATACACGGCTTAGAAGAACTTGGTCTGCTGGAATCTAGACCATCAGCTACCCCTTTAACGCCACATTGCCAGTTGAGTGAAGCATCAGATGAAGACTTTGAAGGCTTCAAGAAACTCAACATAAATCACAAGTCTGCGATTGGACTCCTGAACTATATTGCCAGTCGGACTCGTCCCAACATTAGTTACTCAGTCTCCAGCCTGTCTCGATTTCAGAACAAACCTGGTCTCTCGCACTGGAGGGAACTCAAAAGAACCTGGCAATACCTGAATCACACCAAACATTGGAAGCTAAAACTTGCGTATGATGAATCAAAACAACCCATCAAATACTACAGTGATGCCTCCTGGGCTGAAGACCCGACCAGCCGCAAATCTCAATCAGGTTATTTGTGCATGTCCTTTGGCAGTCTCATCTCGTGGAACAGCTACAAGCAAAGAAACATTACATACTTGTCCACGGAAGCGGAACTCAACTTGCTGCTGGATTCATATCTTGAGAGCAAGTGGGTCCGACATCTACTGAGAGAATTCTTCCAATCAACACTGTCATCTTCAAAACACTAAATCAACAATAAAGGTGTAGACTACAAACTGAAACGGTTTGGATCTAATGCTAAGACTCGTCACATGGATCTCAAAACCAAAGGACTGAGGGAAGGACTGAAACAAGGATCACTTCTCATTCATCTAATAGATACCGAGGCAATGATTGCCGACCCTCTGACTAAGGCTGTCAACCTGCAACAACTGGACAAATTCATCCGTTTAATTTTTGAACTCGAACCAGACCAATCTTCAGTCAAGGGGAGTGCAAAGACGGATGCATAAATATCACAAGGATAGATCCATAAATCTCACGGACGACTCCTTGCTCTCACGACTGTGACAGGTTCATCTTCCACGCGGGTGCGCTCACCTTATTCTTAAACCCAACAGAGACCCTGATGGGTTCTAGCAAGGACCGGACAACAAACAATCACCTCAAGACAAACCAATCAACAAAACTCAACTACTTGACTTCCATCTTTTTTTTCATTTTTCCTTCTATCCTTTTTTGTTTTCATTCACCTTTCTTTCTTCTTTTCAAAAGCTTTCATTCCAACGCTCATCCTCAAAAACCTCAGTCTCAATCACTCGAATTTTGATCATCAAAACACGCATTGTCTTCAATTGGTAAGACAATCTTCTGACTGAAGATCATTCTGAACTCAACTCATTGAAACATGTTGTCTCAATCCAGTCTTGTCATGTCTACCTCATTCCCTCTCATATAGCCATAGGATACTTGGTTAACAGTCTTGTTGTGTTGTTTTTCTTAATCTTTCCACGTCTCCTCACATATCAATTTGTTTTCATTCACTCTGATCTCTGTCTTTGCTGTTATTTGCCACAGCTTGTTGTATCAATCATCAACTAAAGTTATAGATCATCTCAAAGATCAACTGCAAATGTATTCTAGATTGTAATAGACTTTGAATTCATTTCATCATTGGGTTTCATATAAATTTTAATTCTAATGCAGCTAACAAGTTCTAGTAATATAAAGGGTCATCACATTTTGAACATCATTATGTTGAGTGTTTTGAGTTAAAATCATTATATTGAGTGTTTTGAATGAGATTTCAATGGTAAGTCAGTTCAAATTGTGTTGGGCTGATTCCATTACAAGCTTAAATTATGTTAGCTTGGGATGGAATCAGCTTAACACAAGTTGGAATTGTTTTTTTTGGTGTTTTTACTTTAGGGCTTGTCAAAAGACTTGTATTTTTTTTGGGTAATTTTACTTCAGGGATTGTCAAAATACTTGTATTTTTTTGGGAACTTTTACCTTAGGGTTTCTCAAAAGACTTCTTTAATTTTTGGGCCCTTTTACTTTAAGGCTAGTCAAGTTGAAATGACTTTAGGGCTTGTCAAGTTAGTTGTATGTTTTTTGGTGTTTTGAATTTAGGGCTTGTCAAGTTACTTGTCTTTTTTTTTGTGTTTTTACTTTAGGGCTAGTGCATTTACTTTTGTTTTTTTGGGATCTTTTACTTTAGGGAAAGTCCATTGGATAGTACCGGTTTTATTTATTTTGATTTATTTATTTATTTGTTTTTTTCAACCAAAAAATGAACATTCTTTGATTTTTTGGTTGATTTCTGTTTTTTTGGAAGGTTTATTTAGTTTATGGGTTGAGTAAGTACCCTTTCATTCCTTTTCCTTTTTTTTTTTTGGCTCACTTCCATCCGGTGCTGTGTTTAATGCCACACGACTACATTTGAGCCGTGTACAATTCCACATGGCTTGAATGTAGTTGTGTGGAAGTCCACACGGCGGCAAACCAGGTTGGGTGGGTCACACAACTCCGTGAGCCATGGGGGGCTGTACACAGCTCAAATTAGACCATGTGCCTTGCCACACAGCCCATTTCAAACCGTGTGCACGTCTCAATGAGCCATGAATTTAACATTACCCTTTTTTTTCAATTCTTTATATATATATATATATATATATATATATTATTGTATACAATGTTTGTTTTGTTGCTCCCTTTTTTTTGTGTAACAGTGATTCTTTTTTATTTTTTTTGCAGGTGACCACCCTTTCCCTCAGCACTTCAAAAGGAACAGAAGGCTTACTTCTGCATTGATCATGTTATATTTTTTTTGTTAAACCTTGTTTTAAGATGAAATAAAAAGATATGTTGAGTCTGTTTTTTGTATTATTTTCTTCTTATGACCTGGGGAATGAAATCAAACTGATTTTTTTTTGTGTGTTTTAGGTTTATGTTTTATTTTACTAGAAAATACAATCCTTCTTAATATTTTTTTTGCAATTAACACCCTTTCTTTTTCAAGACCATAAATTCTTTTTGCCTTTAATGATAATTTTTTCTGCATTCAATTATTTTTTTTATGAATTCAGAATGATTAATTCTGTGAGTTTTTTATGTTTTTATTTTTGTTTTTATTTGTATTTTCATTTTCATTTTTTCTTTCTTTGTATTTATTTTGGAGAAAGACCAATAACAAATGATTTTTTTGATTATTTGTCTTATTTTAGGAGCACAGATAAGAGAGAAAGCTTTGCAGTTTAATTTCATGCTGGAAATAAAAATTTTATGACCAGAATTGTTGGAGGAGGTGGTGAGGTACCTCCCTGAAGTTCTCCCAGTATCTTTGAATACTTTCTTCTTTCCACAGGATGATTCCTTCAGTCCAATACTCTGCCCAGGGCTCTTGGTGGTACAAACCAATCCTGAAATCTGGTGAAATATATCCATAATCTGAGTCCCAGTCACCATTCTTGAGAAAACCAAGGGATCCAATGCCTTTGAGTATGTCCATAAACTCTAAGTTGGTTTCATCTTGCTTGTATTGCAGAGCAAGCTGCAAAAGTAACAGAAATAAAATAAAAATAATAATAAGAAAATTGACCTAAGAAGGAAAAGAAAAACCATAAATATTATTGCAAAAATTGATTCCCCACCCAAAATTAGGTAGGGTCACTCACTGACCCCACCCTTGAAATCCAACTCTGTATAGTTTTAAATAATTAAGGAAAAGAAAGACCAAAATACCACGGAACCACTATTGAACTTTTTGGCCAATTAAATATTTCACATGTATTCTCACGTCTAGGTTTGACACCTAAAATTCAGTCATAATTGAGGTGTTTTTTATATTTTAGGAGTTACAGAGGGAAATGTGTTCTGTCACAATTCCTGCACACAGCCGCGGCAGCCAATGCACCTGTGCGCGGCTGAGCTTCAGCTCTGTCACTCTGTAAAAGTTGTGTATGACGCCATGGGCCTCTGACAAGTACGCAGCCATGGGACTATGAGTTGAAAAAGTGACAGGCGTCCTGAGAAACCTAGGTACCGCGTAAACATGCTTCAACCTACAGGGGAACATTCTACATATGTAATAAATGTTCCTGTGGATATTAGATAGTCTAGGAATACATAAAACTATATAAAAATACTTAAATAAACTTTATACGTATTTTTTATTAAATATAATTCAAAGTACCAAAAATGTCGAAAATAAGATAATGAATACTTCTAAAAATATATTAAAATACTTTAATATACTATTATGAGAATTTCTAGAAATCAACATTTTTGTGACATACTAAGAAAACTTATTATTTAAAAATATTAAATGAATAACCATGACTTACATTTTTAAGTAATTATTTTAGTAAATCAACTGAATTTCAGAAATAAGGAGTAAAATGAATATCATGAATTTACTCCAAATATTTAATACATAATGAGAACTCACCTGACATCAGAATATCTGTAAGAATGTATATTAAAAAAATTACTAACTTACTGGGAACATTTACTAAGCATAATTAGTGAAATAATAAATAAAAAGGACAGATTAGTGTTATTCAAAGGTCCAAACATCAATTATAAAGTAGAATTATTCCCATACCCTGCGGAATTAGATGCTACCCGTGTTACAGCACCAAGAACACGTGAAAGGCTACCACTGGTTACCCTGCTAGTCTCATTTTCCGTCCCTTTGAGCCCCTGTACCCCTCAGAAGGACAATATTGGGACTCCAAAAGCCATAAATAAAGAGATCTTTAAAGGATATTGATACCCAGAGACCAATTTATATTTATACCCAGACACTGCGCCAAGGTAATCAAATACTTATAAGAGAAAACTAAGTGATTTATGGCTTTAGTCTGGTTAATAATTGTCATAATGCGGATGCACTCAGGTAATGTGCATAGGAGTGTGTAATCCAAATGGGATGCAAAAATGGGCCTCCACGGCCCATTGGACATCACGTGGGCCATGTGGGCCTTTGTGGGTGTTATTGGTTTTGGGCATTTGGGCGCCAAAACACATTTTTATGGTGTTTTGGGACACGGGCCCTCACAGGCCCGCCAGGGTGGATGAGCCACCCAAGCCAGATGGGCTTATTTGGGCATAAAAGGGCCCAAGCTTTATTATGTAAATACTTGGCCAGACGGGCTGGCGCGCCAAAGTATGTAATTCTCACGATTCGGGCTTGGGGCCGCCGCCCGTGTTGCGGCCCGCTTGGGGCCGCCGCCCGTGTTGCGGCCCGCTTGGGGCCGCCGCCCGTGTTGCGGCCCGCTTGGGGCCGCTGCCGGCGTCGTGGCCTGTTTGGGGCCACCTGGGTTCCTTGGTACGGCCCACGTGAGGCCCGAAGGCCTGCGTGGGGCTGTTGTGCGGCCAAGGGATCCTGCGCGGGCCCGGCTGGTGGCGCCCGGCAACCAGCACCGCGGAGCCGGGGCTTGCAGCCCCAGCTTGCTCCCCCTCCCCTTGCTTGCTGTTGCAAGGGGGATGGGGGCGAGCTGGCTGGGTTGAACCAGCCAGCAACCGGCCGCAACAGAGCGGTCGGTCAGGGCAGGGGGGACCTGACCACCCCCTTGCCCAAGGAGGTGGCGGCGCCGGCCGCAAGTGTAGCAACCAGCAGGTGGGGGGGAACTCATCACCCCTCCACCATTGATTGTGTGAAGCAACCGAGCAAAGGGGCGCTCTCCCCCCCCCCTTTACCAAGGGGGAGGAGCAATGGGCCTGGGGGGACCTGATCACCTCCCAGGCCAACCTTCTTGACAACGCCCTGGGGGTATCAACCCCCATGGCCCCTGGTGAGGGGATTTGACCACCACCACCAGGGATTTGAGAGAAAGAGGGGGGGACAGCATGTCTGCTGGTCACACCCTCCCATGTGAGTCTGAGACCGGACCCAGGTGTTCCCTGTTTCCCACCAGGCCCATTTGAGGGGCCAGGGGCTGGCTGCATGAGGCAACCAGCCCGTAAACAAGGCAATGAGGTCATCATGGCTGGTTGTAACGGACAACCAGCCAAGGGGATTGAACAGTTAAGGGGCTGGTTCAGCCCCATTGAGGTGGAAACACCAGAAATAACCGGAATAGGCTCGTTGTAAGGGTACAGGGACTGATGCCATGTGGGCTGATGTATTCCAAACCAAGTAACAAGGCCAGTAGAGCCTGTAGAGCTCTTTTGGGGCGGAAAATTTTCCTTTTGGCTTGTTGAATCATGGGCTCACAAGAAGCCCATATTTTGTACTTAAGGAGCTCTTCTCCCTGCTGTTTTCCATCCATTCATTCATCATTCCTATCAAATTCATCCAAAATATTGCCCCATTGTGAGAGCCCCGTTAGCCAATATTGACACCCAGTGTCCAGAATTTCTTTTGCTTTAAATACTGCTCATTTGCCTAAGATAATTGCTGGCCATAATTCTAACAATAATATCTGTCCTCAACCCTCTTTTATCAATTTAAACTGATAAACAACTTTATAACCCCAGTATACAGGTTCAACCCATCAGTGCATGTCCCAAACAGATACCCTAATTATTTAATAATATACCAGTGAGTTTTATTATCCTTTCTCTGTTGTGGCAGCTTGGTTACAAAGCCCTGCCATTCCACCATTTATTTTATATACATATTATCTTTGGGAAAAATATCCTTTAAACTAAAGGGCCCAAAGTAACCAGGCCTATGTGTTTTCATACTGAATTCCCTGAAGAGAGGTTTTAAAGATCCCAAATATAATTGTGCCCCTCTATAAAAATATTTAATGATCAATTTATCTATATTGATTTATAACATTAAACTATATCCAAACCAATTAACCTTGGAATAAGCTTTATCCTAATATTTTACAGATTTTTGCTGCATTTATCAAATAATATATTTATTATTTATTCTATCACCTCTGGTAACTAAAGGATAGCAAGGGTCTTGACATCCAGGAGGCTGAAAGTTGGTAAGTCCCCAGCCAGTTAAGTTTTTCATTGGTGCTCTTTTTGCTGGGTTTTCTTTTTGAGTGAACCATTCTGAGTAAACCCTTTGGAACAAGTTCCCTGGTTGGTCATGTGCTGTCCATTGCCCCCAGGGGATTTCTGTGGTACCCTCCAGTTCTTCTGTTTGCTCCAGACTCCTTCCCCATTCCATTTCTTGAAACTAACTGGGTGACTGGTCCAGTTCCAACTTGGTTTCACTTTCATGCTCTTTGAAGTCTTCCTTGATTTCTCCTTCCTCCAGTTCATCATCTTTTCCAATCAGGTCCTCCCATCAAACCTTCCTGAGGGTCAATCCAGCCCTGTTCAATCTTCTTGGTGGTTCCATTTCCCACCCTGCTTGACCTGGTTTTCATATTAGTATTCATAACCTCTCCCCTCCAGGTAGCTCATAACTGAGGATTTCTCCCCTCTTTTGAGACAATTCTAACCTGACCTTTTAGTCAGCCAAGAAGGGTCTGCCAAGGACAGTTTGAACCCTCCCTCTTTCTACAAAATTTTTTTCCAATCTTGGTTCCTCTGGGTTTATTTCAAATGGTATAATTTCTGTTAGTCCAATCAGAGGTTTTGAATGTCCCCCAATTCCATTTATTTTCATTAACATTTCTTTGGTTACCAGTCCTACTTGGTTGACCAAGTGTTCAGGGATGACATTGAGTTCAGCTCCACTATCCACCAAGGCTCCAAACTTTCTATTCTTGATCCAAATGTCTATAAATCCAAGAGGACAGGCATAGGTAAGGTTTTGCTTGATTCCATACAATTCTCCTTCATCCTCTGGATCCAAATGATGTTCACAAGCTTTGACCTTTCTGCTTTCTGTTACAGGTATTATTGAAGTAATCCCCTCCTCTATGTTTGTATCCTGAAGAAGCTGGAGAAATTTAGGTGAGATGGCCAAAAGTTCCTCCAAGGTAAGTTTGAAAGTCTGCTTGAGTATCTTCTTCTTCAAATTTTTCCAAATTCTGAACTCATCCATGTTTTTTGGTGTTTCCAGGTCTCTTGAGGCTCTCTTACCTTCTGGTCCCACATTCTAATGATTGATTTCCCTTTCCCAGCTGTCGAATTTTTCTTGGGTGGGCTGGATTTCTTCTTCCTCTGAAGTTGAATCTTCCTGGTCATCCTTTATCCAGGCTCCAAGGTAACTTGGTTTCCTCTTTCTTGGGGCCTTGCCTTTGTTCTTTTTCTTTGGGAAATCTGCTTCATCCTCTGGTCCTGTCTATTTTTTTTGGTAGGGGTTAATTCTAGCTGATCTCCTGATACCAAACTGGATCTGCTGTAAGTGTTTTGGAATTTTGACTTCTGGTGGCTGCCAGGATCCCCATTCTCCAACTTGAAAGACTGCAGTTACTGGGACTGTCTTCTCCTCTGGTTTTGGTTGGTAAGTGGTTT
This sequence comes from Puccinia polysora, assembly GCA_025617555.3. Taxonomy (NCBI): domain Eukaryota; kingdom Fungi; phylum Basidiomycota; class Pucciniomycetes; order Pucciniales; family Pucciniaceae; genus Puccinia; species Puccinia polysora. The sequence goes on along the minus strand of CM062616.1, from coordinate 43,990,316 downwards.
CTTCTTTTGGTTGATTTGAGGCATGAAACTTGTTGACCAATTAATTCAATTTTTCAGGAGTTTTTTTTGGATGTGTTGTTGGTTTGGATAGTAGTAGTTTGGACCTAGCTTGATAACCTTCTTAGATTTTATGTCCTTTCCAATTTCTGTACAAGAATAGGAAGTGTGGGTTTCATCTCTGCAATAATAACATTTTGAAGGCTATCTTGGGGCAAGGGTGGGGACTCCTGGTTCCCTATAGTGTGGTTGCCCTATTACCCTGTCAAAATTTGGTGGGGTTGGTTTCTGGTTTTTGATAGCAGTGGTGAGTTTATTGAATTTGTCCTTTAGTTGTTTTATTTCTTCCTTGTTTTCCACATTTTGCTGAAATTTAACCTCTTTCTTAACTTATTTCTTTTCTTGGGTTGGTTCATTTCCTTCAGAAATATCCCACAGGGCCAGAGCTTTTTCCACATGTTCCTTCAATATTTTCAATTATGGATCCAAATAGCATCCATCAAGGGATTTCCTAATTTGCCTTGCTTGAACCAGTCCTCTAGTGAATTCCTTCTTGAGTTCCAATGATAAATCCTTTAAAATTATGTCACCCTTTTCCCAGTTGGTATCATCATACCCCATCTGAATGGAGTAGAAAACCATTTCTTCATAGTTTCCAATAAAATTTCTTTATTATTCCTTGGTGCTGATGCCTCATTTTTCCTGGGTGTTTTTTAGTAGGTTCGGTATGGATTGTTCATTTAATCTTCTGTGGGGTGTGGCCCTTTCCCACTTCCTCTTCATTCCCTTCTTGAGGATCTCCCAGTACCTGGTTTCATGCCCCTCCATTTTTTCCACAGACTCCCCAAGTTTGATGTCTTTGATGATAAAAGGTAACTGCAAGGCCAAGTCCTTCCCTCCAGCACCATGAACTTCTGCCAATTTTTCAATCCTTTTAATAAAGAGTTCCACTTCAGTTTGATTGAATTCAAGCTGGGATTTGGAATTATCTAAAACTACTCCATTCTGGACACATTTGATTCTAGAGTTGGTTGGAGAGGGGAGGCCCATAGTGGTGTTTGTTGGGTGATGTTCCACAGAGATGAAGTGGGAATGCTGATGGTTTCTTTCTTCTTCAATATGACCTGGGAAGGTGGTGACTTCTGGAATATCCTCTGGTTGGTCTGATTCTGATAATATTCTGACTGTTCCTTGTCTGATTCCAGTCCTAGGGGTAGTGGTGAACCTGACTTATTGGGTATATGGGGTTTCTGGTATTCCTTGAATGGTCTTTTCCTGGGTATTTTCCATGAAGGTTTTTAACATTTGTGACATATTATCCAGGTATTTTTGCGTTGATTTCATTTGATTCCTAGCCTCCTGGAGTTCCTTGGATTGATCTAAAATCTTTTTTTCTTCCTCCTTGTACTTGTCCATGGTGATAATTTCTGTGGTGGGTTCTTCTGAGGCCATGTTTTCTTGATCAAATAAGAGGTTTTCTTCTATTTTCCTGACTAGATTCTTGATTCTTTCCCTAATAGGTGCTTCAAATCATTGGTCTTGAATGGTTCCTGTTGAATTTTTCCTAACTGATGAGCTTGATATTATTTGATCCAAAATGAAGATTATCAGGCCACTGTTGGGAAACCAGATGTGGAGAATCCTTTGGGGTTGGGTAAAGTTTATCAAATAGCTTGCTGGAAGTCACTTGAGGGGGAATTTATTATCAAAACTATTGATATGATAGAGGAATAATAAGGGTGGTTTTGAATGGCCTGCTCCTATAAGTACTATAGTATTCTCACAAAAATAAAAGAAAAGAGATTTGTGGCTGATTTTCAGATATAGTTTCTACTAGATTAGTCTCTATCAGACCTAGGATCAATGTATTCAAGCTTGATAAGGAACAAATGGTGGAACAGATAGTTGACTGAGGCTACAGAAGCTGAGTAAGGGAAGAATCTTTTGTCTTGTCTTATCCTTTATATATCCTTTATCTTGTTTTATTTGTTACTTATTGATACTCCTTTGATGTTACAGGTGATGACTGAATAAAGTTTAAATGGTTGAGACTATAATTGACAACTGATGATGAATGGTTGATGATTATTGATGATGATGATGATGATGGATGAGGTAGGGAATGATGATGGTTGATGATGGATGAGGTAGGTGGATGATGATGGTTGATGATGATGATGAATGATGATGGTGATGTTGTTGGTTGATGATGATGATAATGATGGTTGATGATGATGGTTGAGGTAGGTGAATTATGGATGATGATGATGATAGCCAAGTTATGTTTGATGCTTGGTGATTTTCAAGTTATGGGGACATGGTGGTGATGTTCAAAGGTATGTGGTATTGGGTGAATAATGGTGGTGGTGGATGGTTAAAAGTATGGGTTGTTGGGTTGGGTCATGGTCTAAAGTATGTGTTGATGATGATGATTCATGATAATGCTGATGGTGATGGTGATGTTGTTGGTATGGGATAAGGGATTGGTGATGGTCACAGTATGGGTTATGGGATAATGGTTGAGGATGGTAAAGGTATGGGTTAAGGGTTCCTAGGATGCATGGTGATCCCCTGGATGGGAGGATGTGGGAGAGAGGCCCTCTATTTATAGAAAATCATGCCCCCAGGGCTGCCCCTGAGGGTCTCCCTAGTAAAGTGAATAAAGTTCATGAGGCATTTTGCCTCTTCAGATCAGGAGACTTTGCAGGATCTCCATGTATGTACACCCTTGCATGCATTGCTGTGCTGCATTGATACAGGTGCCCCCTGCATAGATTTTTCTGTATATTGGTGGTTGGTCATTTTTTTGTTCCTTTATGCAGTGCCTTGCATATATTTATTCTGTATACAGCTGTTTGTTTGGTGCTGCATGCAGTGGCCTGCATATATATCTTCTGTATACAGCTGTTTGTTTGGTACTGCATGCAGTGCCTTGCATATATTTCTTCTGTATACAGCTGTTTGTTTGGTGCTGCATGCAGGTTCTTGCATATATTTCTGTGTATACAGGTGTGGTGATTTTTTTGCTGCTGTATGGGTTGTAATGTATGGTGTATGTACTTTAAGCAATCTGGGGTATGTCTGTGAACTTTCACTGATCTGTGAAACCTGGTAGGGGGATGGGTAGGCCAGGGTTGATTTTATCTGTATCTTCTGAACCATGAGAGATTGAGGGGTACTTTGGCTGAGCAACTTGGGGTAATTTTTGGTTTAAAATCCAATTTTGAAGTCTGATGATTGGAGCTTTCATCTTATTAGAAAAGTGAGTCTGATGGCTATAGGTTAGGTTTTGGAGCACCACAGCGCTAAGGAAATGTGCTGGCTATCTAGTGTACTCCGTGGTCTGGGTATCCAAATCCCCTTCCCCGTCATCATGAAAAAAAACCAAGGTGCAAACTTTCTCATCAAGGAAGCTCAACTGAACCCCAACTCACAATGCATCACAGTTTGCTATGATTATCTTTGTTATCTGGTGGCCAAGTCCCTTCTGTCAGTTGCACATTGCCCCTCCAGGAAATGGTTGCCAACATGCTGACCAAGCCACTGGGATAAGTCAAGGTCATTCAGGTTAGGAACATTCTCAGACTGGTTCCAGCCATTTCAAGGAGGAGTTTCAGCTGATTCCCCAGCTGCAACTGCAGCAGAGTGCTGGTGTTCTTTGCGCACAAGAGCACCAAGTTCCATGGTATTGAATGAAATCAAGCAAAGGGAAGGAGAAGGGGGAAAGGAGGGAAGACAGAAGACAAGGAAGAGAGGAAGGACCAAAGGATCCATCAAGCCAAACTTTGACTCATTCAGCCCAAAGCTCTACAAACAAATACATTACTCAGACATGCAAATTCAGGAGGAGCCTCACTCAGCTCACTTCAGTTTATTGTATACATCTCAGGAATCTAGGTCAAACTAGTTGAGCAATACCAGAAGGTAGTTTTGGCTTCTTATTTTGACTCTCTCCATTCTCCTCACTTGATCTGTGTTTTCTTCCAAATTCCATGCTCATCTTGTCTGATTCATTCATTATTTATTTCAAGTTGTCTTATTTCTATAAGATTTATTTAAAAATATACACAACTGCAATAAAGAATTGGATTTGAGCTTATAAACAACTAAAACCACCTGCAAGGCCAAATACTACCAACTCCCCAAAATGTGTGACAATGGGGAAATGCAAGGACAAATACCCCAATGAGCAACAATGTGAAGTTGAGGAGTTACAAGGAGACCTGGAGAATTCACGTGTCAACACTGCAAGGGTGGAGAACTCACAGGAGAGCTATTTTTTAATCATCAATTCTGGCGCCTCTCACAGCACTTTTGGGGACAGAGCCCTCCTGCGCAACTTCTGTATACTTAGGAAGCCCATTCTGCTCTCAGTAAATACAGAAGACAATGACTCTACTGTCACTGGAATTGGAGAGCTGAAATTTTTGTCCTGGAACGGTTGCATTTCCACCGTCAAGGATGTCCTGTATAGCCCAAGGGCCTGTGCAACCTTGTTGTCCCTTGCCACAATTTGGAAAGCAGGATCTTTCTTCCAATATGATACAAGCAATGACAGTTTCATAATACTTGACCCCTCATTATCTACTGTTTTTGAGTGCCTGTTTGACAGACCATAAAACTGGTGGTTTATTGCTTTGATACCTATACCTACCAGCCCAAAAGTCCAAGAAGCAACCATGCTGCACTCATGCGCAGGAGCTTTCCCAGTTGTCTGCAGGGAAGTGAGGACAGAGCCAGACTATGCGGAAATATTTGTGGCCCCAATAGAGCGGCACTTTAATTTCCAATGGGATGCAAACCACCTTTCCCCTGCAGAGAAGGACATACTCTTGTGCCATTGGGACTTTGGAAATTTCAGCCTCAGGCAGATATGGTTCTTGAATAAGCACCAACTCAGTAGTGGTTTTCCGGACAAGATTCATGAAGGGAAAATTATGTTTCCTGTGTGCCAAATGACAAAGAGAAATAAGATGAATGGTCTAATGTTGACCTTGAGGAAGCTCTCCCAGATGGATGTGCTGGCAGTTGACGTAATGGGGTTTTTTGAAGTTAACATGTTCAATAACTGCAAATGTTTGATAACCATAAGAGATGCCAGTACCAGTTTCCCTAAAGACAAATTCATTGCGCAGAAATCCGGTGAAGTTGAAAAAATCATTGCAACAGTTGAAATTCTCAAAAACAGGACCATCCTGCAAATAAAGATACTAGGGAGCAATAACAGGCAGGAGTTTGAGAACAAGAGGCTGGCCAAATATATAAAATGCAATGGGATTATGTTGGAATGCTCCCTCCCATACCACCACTATCAAAATGGCCTGATTGAGTGGTTCAATCAAATGGTGAGTGAAATGGCCAGGACCATCCTAAAAGACAGAAAGCTGTCAAATGAAATCTGGGGCTATGCCTACACATGGGTGGATTTTTTTCTGAACAGGATCACCAACAAAGCATCTGGCTTGATGACCCCCTATGAGGCAATTTTTGTAGAAAACCCTTTCTTTGACAGTTTTTGAATCTTTGTGTCAGTGGCATTTTTCCATGTGCCAGGCAAACTAAAATCAAAAATTGATGACCAAGCTGTTTTAGGGAAAAATTTTGCGCACCTAGAGGCCTCCAAAGGGTGGCTTTTCTGGGTCCTGTCAGAAAGACTCTTTTTGCAATCATCCCTGGCCTCATATGTTGACCAGCAAGCATTTTGCAACCCTATACTGGTGGCCAAATGGCTCAAACTTGGAAACTTCTCCAAGGAGAAGCAATTCCAGAAACAGGAACTAATGTTCAACAAGATCTTGCAAACCTGTGAGTTCTATAACATCTCTGTCCCATGGTCTTTTGCACAGGCCAAGCTGTTGCCCAATTTGGAACGCGGACAACTGGCAATGGATGCAGAACTAGAGAAGTGTTGGAATACTGTACCACATCTTTTCCATCTCTTCAGCATTCCTTTTTTCATCTAGTCATGTCTCATTTACTTCTACCCTTATTTTTATCATTCTTCCGTCACATGTTCTCCTCATGCCTCATCCGGTGTCTCTATCACATTTCACCTGTCACTTCCGCCCGCCTACTCATCGTCTTCTCACATATCACAGGCGCGCACACCTACATGTCACCAGCCTCATTTGCGTGCACATCACCTGAGGACAGATTGTCAAGCCAGTCTGAAGGTCTCTTTCCTCATCCTTCTTTCTGACTCCCAATCTGCGTGTCCTCAGGTGAGTAACTGTTCTTTCTGATTCTTCTGTCTCTTTTAATTCTCATCTCATATTTCCTCATTTTGTTCATTCTCAATTCATCTCTCATAAGAAATATCATCCTTCTTTCTGACTCCCAATCTGCGTGTCCTCAGTGATTTCCAATAGGTTATGAGCCCAGAATCGCAAGCGATTAGATAAGCGCACCCATCCAACTCGAAGGATCCGTCACACCTGGTGACGTTAAACACATCAATCATGGAAGAAGTAAACAACTCCCATCAAGTTCTAAAAACTCCATTGATCTCCCTCTCAGCGCCCCAGGATCCAAATCAAACTATCTGGACTGGGCCATGATACTCAGAATACACTTCCGAGCATCAGGCGTTGGATATCTGATCAGCAGCACTCTACAAAAACCAGATCAAGAAACATGGTCACGCGACAACCTTGCGGTCTGCTCAGTCATCTCCAGATCCATCACTCCGTCAAACTTCCAGTTCATACGTAAACACGAAGAAAGCGCAATGGGTATGTGGAACGCATTGAAAGACGCTCATCAAGACAACTCCTCAGGTGGAAGGATGTATTGGCTACAAAAACTACTCCTCACAAGACTGAATGACAAAGAAATGACCACTCACCTGTCAGAAATCGTTTTGTACGGATAAAAACTGTCATTGCTGGTCACCATGGACAATCCCCTCACAGCCGACGACCTTCTATCAACCGCCATCCTTCTCTCCTTACCCAACGACTGGCTGAGCTGCGTGTCCAGCATGATGAACGAGGAGTCGGTCCCTTCAGCAAGACTCATAACGGCTCTCAAACAAGAACATTTACGTCGCCAAACTCGAGACAAGGATGTCATGGCAAACTCAGCAAGATTGCATCAGTCAAAAGCCAGCAACCCCCAAAGTAGAACCTCCAAACACAGACAATCAAGAACCTACTTCTGCACGCATTGCAATGTTGAAGGACACTCTTTCTCCTGGTGCACAGAAGTGAGAAGAGTCCTAAGTCAGCTGAAGAGAACAAACGTCAAGACCAAAAGTAGACCCGGAACAAACAGCCAAAAACCTGCTGACGCGAATCTCAGCAAAGTCAATACCAAAAACTTTGAATCAGAGTCAGATGACTTCTTGGACTCACAAATCATCGTCCACTCAGGATCAGCAGCAGTAAGCAGTGCCTCAAACATCACTCCCCATCAACAAAGAGACTTCAACCTTGACTCAGGTTGCTCAATCACAATGACTCCATACAGAGACCAAGTCAATCGCAAAATCCCCGACAACACTGTCATTCGCCTTGCAGATGGTTCAACGATCAAATCAGTTGAAAAAGGAATAATTCCTTTTCCTTTTGGTCATCTCAAATCCCTCGTGGCCCCGAGTCTTCACGACCCATTGCTTTCCATCTCCAACATCTGTGATGCAGGTCTGACTGTTGTTTTCCAAAAGGACAGCTGTAAAATATTCGACAAATCAATATTGAATATAAATCAGCAACCACTGCAAACCGGATACAGAAGGGACAACCTATACTATCTCTCACAAGACAATGTAAGCAGTGAAGAATCAAATCAGTCAAAGATTGTTCAAACCTCTGACAACAGTCTTTTTGGTTACCACTGTAGGCTGTCTCATCTGAACTTGAAATCACTCCAGAAATACCTGAAATCCCACGGGATAGAACCAAACCCAAGGAACAAAAAGAACGTTCAGCGATGTATTACTTGATACAGTCAAAAATGACGAGAAAACCCTTCCACACTCGTCTAAGTTATCAATCAACTAAACCCGGTCAACTCGTTCACACCAACGTATGCAGCTTTGAATCCATCTCTAGAGAAGGATATAAGTACTTTGTCACCTTCATCAATGACTGCTCAAAGGCTCTCTTTGCCTATCCCATTTGCTTCAAATCCGACGTTCTCAAAACCACTCAAAACTTCATCTCCTTTTTCGAAAACAAATACAACCTGAAGGTTATAGCCTTAAGATCAGACAACGGAGGCAAGTACCTGAACCAGGCCATGAAAGACTACCTCGGTCAAAAGGGAATATCTCATGAACCTGGACCCCCTCACTCACCACAACTAAACGGGGTTGCCGAACGATCAAATCGCACCATCTGCAACATAATCAGGTGCTCTCTTACCTCATCCAATCTGCCTAAATCCTTCTGGTCAGACGCTCTTGACCACTGCATGTTCTCCTTCAACTCATACCCGTGCAAGACACCTCAAGGGTTTGTATCACCTAACTCCATCCTCCAGTCCACCAACGCTGATCCAAAATATCTCCATCCTTTTGGCTGCCTTGTGTGGTACAAGATCCCCGAGGCTAACAGAAACAAACTGGATAATAAAGGACGCCCCGCTATTCTCTTGTCATATCTTCTCAATCATTCCGGTTTTCATCTGTATGATCTGACCTTGGGCAAGACCATCAAATCTCAAGACTGCATCTTCAACGACCACTCCTTCCCTTATGGTCGCTCTCTCATCCCAGAAGAAGACCACACCCCCGTCCCTGTAGAGCTACCGTGGCCCAATCTACCCTCAAACCCACCTGACACCGCTCCCGCCTCTTTGCTCAACCCTCCTTCACCGCCGTCTCAAACCCTCCCTGCTCGTCCCTCTCCTGCCTCCTCCAATCCCTCTACGCCATCCAACTTCTTGCTCTTGTCACCCTGCCCTGTCCGTGCGTCACTCCCCCCCCCCGCAGCCTTTCCGGTCCTGTAGCCCAGCACCATCCGACAACTCCGACCTTCTCCCTCCTCTCGCTCTTACACCCCCCCCGTCCTCTCCATCTTCCCCCGACACTCCTCTTCTCCCCACTTCCTCAACCTGCCCAACCTCCCTCCCCCCCCCAACCTCCTGCTCGTGCCCCTCCCCGCCTCCCCTCCCCGCGCCAATCCTCTCGCATATCTCGTCCGCCATCCCATTACGGAAACTTCTCCCGGCATGCCTCTGTTAAGGACGACCTGACTGCCCCCAAGACGTGGAAGCAGCTCCTACGCTCCCCGCACCATTTTTGCTGGATCTCCTTGGCTCAAGAGGAAATGTCGTCTCTCCAGGGTATGAAGACGTGGACCCTTGTGCCTCCCCCAAAAGGTCGCAAGATAATTTGATGCAAGTGGGTCTTCAAGGTGAAAAGGCGTCCGGATGGCTTGATTATTAAGCTAAAAGCCCGGCTTGTCGCCATGGGATTCTCCCAGGTTCAGGGTCTGGAATTCTCCGAAGTGTTTGCCCCCACTCTCCGGCTCGAGACGCTCCGCCTGCTACTCAGTCTCCTTGGACACAAGGGCTGGGTTGGACGCCAGCTGGACTTCAAGACGGCTTTCCTGAATGGCCACCTTGATGAGCCCATCTACATGGCTCAGCCCCCCGTTTTTGAAGATCCCTACCACCCGGACTGGGTCTGCCGCGTCACCAGGGCAATATACGGCCTCAAGCAGTCTCCCCGTCAATGGAACCTTGAACTCAACTCAGCGCTTCTGTCTTTGGGACTCTCTTGCTCCGCCTACAACCCCTCTTTGTACTACAAACTCGATGGCGGCAACCTTATAGGAGCCGTCACCGCTCACGTAGACAATCTCGCCGTTGTCGGCACGCCCTCCTTCACTGCCTCCTTCACAAAGGCCATCGGCCAGCGTTTCAAGGTTGGTTCCGACGAAGATCTCTCCCTCTTTCTGTCCATCTCCATCACCCGTGACATTGCCCGTAGGTCCGTCTCCATCTGTCAGTCTCACTACATCTCCTTGGTCACGGACTCCTACCTCCCTGGCACCGTCGCGACTGCTCGAACTGCCACGGATGTTCATTTCAAGGATCTCTCTCCGCGCACCGCATCTTCTCCTCCCTGTCCTCCCCGCTACAACCAGCTCATCGGGTCCCTTCTATGGGTCTCTCAGTGCACTCGTCCGGATGTTGCATTCGCGGTCAACCGGCTCTCCCAATTCCTCACGGATCCCTTGCTTGACCACTGGACCGCCGCGCTCCGCATCCTCCGTTTCCTTCACACCACTCGTGACCACCGTCTTACCCTGGGCGGCCCCTCGGTGGCGCTCTCAGGGTACAGCGACTCCGACTGGGCCAAGGACAAATGCGACCGTCGCTCCACCTTGGGCTAAACCTTTTGCCTAGTTAATGGGGCTATCTCCTGGAAATCAAAGAAGCAGCCTATGGTCTCTCTCTCGAGCACCAAGGCTGAATACAAAGCTCTCTTGTACTCCTGCAAGGAGGGCCTCTGGCTCCGCAACATCCTGGTTGAACTCCGCCTTAGGGATGACTCCCCCGTCCCACTGCTGGTCGAAAACGAAGGGGCCAAAGCCCTTGCCAAGAATCCGGAACACCACTTGCGAACCAAACACATCAATGCCCGCCACCATTTCATTCGCGAGTGCGTCGTCAAGGGGGTCTTCAGAGTAGGTCACGTTGCCACCAGCGACATGCTAGCGGATATGCTAACCAAGCCCCTATCTCGTGTTCTGCTCAAATCTCATCAGCGCATGTTTGGTATCTCCGGCTGTGGTTAGAAAGGGGGGGTGTTGGAATACTGTACCACATCTTTTCCATCTCTTCAGCATTCCTTTTTTCATCTAGTCATGTCTCATTTACTTCTACCCTTATTTTTATCATTCTTCCGTCACATGTTCTCCTCATGCCTCATCCGGTGTCTCTATCACATTTCACCTGTCACTTCCGCCCGCCTACTCATTGTCTTCTCACATATCACAGGCGCGCACACCTACATGTCACCAGCCTCATTTGCGTGCCCATCACCTGAGGACAGATTGTCGAGCCAGTCTGAAGGTCTCTTTCCTCATCCTTCTTTCTGACTCCCAATCTGCGTGTCCTCAGGTGAGTAACTTTTCTTTCTGATTCTTCTGTCTCCTTTAATTCTCATCTCATATTTCCTCTTTTTGTTCATTCTCAATTCATCTCTCATAAGAAATATCATCCTTCTTTCTGACTCCCAATCTGCATGTCCTCAGTGAGTTCCAATAAGAAGCTCAAAAAAAAGGTTGTATGGGAATTCGCATGCCTGCCTGAGGGCTGCACAGCTGTGGAGGTCAGGTGGGTCTATGCAATGAAAAAGGTGTTTGCTTCAGATTAGACCATATTCAAAGCAAGGTGCACTGCAAAGGGTTATAGGAAGGTGTAAGGAATTTTTTTTGGCAAGACGTTTGCGCCCACAGAAACAATTGTGTCCAAGCGTCTTCTACTGACCATTGCAGCAAATTTTCCAATGGCCCATTTATAGTTTTGACTTTGTTGGAGCTTACCTTCACTCACCTATTGCCAATGAAGTTTGGGTGAATCTGCAGCCAGCAGTCAAGGTCCCACCTGGGTTTGCCCTACACCTGAAGAAAGCGCTTGATGTCAGGAAAAAAAAGCTTCCAGATGCTGGTGGTTGAACCTGAGTTCTGTACTCAAGAAGCTGGGGTACGTACCTTCACATTAAAAATCCCCCTTTTAGATCCTCCAACACAAGTGTTGGAAAGGAGTCATCTGGATCCACATCAATGAAGGTGTGGTAACCAGATTTTTGATGGAGGTCTGAAGACACTGGAGTCTGCTGTGGAAACTAAGAGAGCAATACTCTCCTGGTTGTCCTAAAATTCTGGAATCAATGGTTGTAGCTTCTGTAAGGATAAGGATGCTCCAGTAAAGAGAGAGATAGATAGAGATTAATTTCCTTTGCTTTGCGGTATCCTTTGCCCTCCATCCATCCATCCATCCATGTATTGATTTCCTACAACCCAGAGTTGAGAGTGAAGTTTTTAAGTCCTCCCTCTCAACCCTAACCTAAGTACAAGCGCAACAACAAATAGAAAAGAAAACCTAAAAAACAGAACCCTTGCCCAACCCTAACCCCTTCCCATGCTTTAATCACCCTCCAGCCAGCCTACCCTTACACACACCTTGTTTTTCCTTCTCATGACGCAGCCCTCTGCTGCGCCCTACTTTGAGCCCCCCCCCCCATTTTTCGTATCTGCCTGGCGTTCCATGTGATTTCCTTCCCCGTGGGTTGGCCTGCGCTTGCGCCCGCCTGCCCCACTCCTATAGCCTTTCCAATACTGCAACTACCATTAAAAACACCCGGTTCATTTTGAGCTGAGGATATTCTGAGGATATTCAGAGAGGAGACAATAGGTAGAAGGATCAATTTCATACAAATCAGTCAGAGAGGAAAAGTCATGGAAACAACATTACTCACCTGAGGATATTCAGAGAGGAGGCAATAGGTAGAAGGATGAGGAGATGAAATCCTTCTGCCAGTCTTGAACTCTGTGCTCAGGTGTAAACAGTGAAATGTCACAAAGAATGTGACATGGTTGGTAGACATTTGAGAATTGGACACCAGGCGCGCGCGTGTGTGACAATGAGTAGAGACAACTGAGTAGGGAGGAGTTATGAGTGTCACACTTCTGATGAAAGTAACAGGGATCAGAAGAGATGAAGGAAAATATGGAATATGGAGGAAGAGAGAAGAGAATGATTAAGTGCAGACAGAAAAAGAATTAAAGAACTAAGAAGAAACTGCATGGGATTGGAGATGGAAGAGCAGTAATCCCAACACCCCCCCTTGCTAACCACCGGCGGCAAGACCAAACAGGGATTGATGAACTTTGAGGAGTACTCAAGCCAGCGGTTTGGTTAGCATATCCGCAATCATTTTCTTGGTTCCCACGTGATGGACGGTGATGACACCTCAAGCTACGCATTCTCAGATGAAATGGTGCCGCGCGTCAATGTGCTTGGTGCCGGAATGGTGTTTGGGGTTCTTTGCCAAGGCCTCTGCGCCTTTTTTGTTGACATAGAACGCAACGGAACTGGAGTCGCGGATTCAAAGTTCAACCATTACATTGCGCAGCCACAGTCCCTCCTTGCAGCAGTCTGATAAGGCTTTATATTCCGCCTCCGAGCTTGACAGCAAAACTGTTGGTTGTTTCTTGGATCTCCAGGATACTGAACCGGATCCTACTCGGAAGACATAGCCCAAAACAGAGCAACGGTCGTCCCAATCCTCAGCCCAGTCCAAGTCGGCAAAGCCGGCAAGAGGGAGGTGAGAGCCTCCAAGATTTAGGGTCATGGTTTTGGTGGCGGAAAGATACCAAAGGACCCCGAGGGCCGCATTCCAGTGGTCAATGGAGGCATCTTGAAGGAACTGTGAGAGCTTGTTCACAGCAAAGGAAATGTTTGGGCGGGTGCATTGGGAGATCCAAAGAAGTGAGCCAATGAGTTGGGCGTATTGGGGGGGAGCAGGTGGAATATTGGCTTTACGCTTGACCAGAGACTTGAAAGTCACGCTTGTGGGCAAGCTGACGGGAGGGGAGATCAATGGAAGAAAAGTAGAAACAACAGAGCTGATATAGTGCTGTTGTCCGATGGAGACCGTCCCAGCCTTGCGGTCATGCTGGATGGATATTGACAGAAAGAGAGAGAGGTCTTTGTCAGATCCGATTGTGAAACGCTTTCCAACGTCCGCAATGAATGTGGAGACAAACATGGGAGTTCCCACGACGGCAGGGTTGTCCACATGAGCCGTGAAAGCACCTACGAGAGCACCACCGCGCAGCTGAAAGTACAGAGAGGGGTCGTAAGAAGACCTGGTGAGGCCAATGGAGAAAAGGGTGGAATTAAGTTTGACGTTCCACTGCTGAGGCAACTGTTTTAAGCCGTAGATTGCCCTTGAGACTTTGCACACCCATTTGGGGTGTAGCGGATCCTCAAAACCCGGCAGCTGAGACATGTAGACAGGTTCATCAAGGTGGCCATTGAGTAAAGCCGTTTTGAAATTGTTGAGATTTCACGGCAGAGGAATCACGTTCACTCAAGGCCACTCGACTTACACTCCTGCCCCCGGAAATGTCACAACCGGGGACCCAATTCTCACCGGCTTACCTCCCTCTCAGTCAGGGCTCATTGGGGAAGAACTGACATGAACCAGCTCATCACCCTATCTCAACCTAACCACAAACCATCAAACCGACTCACTCACCAATTCATCAAAAAGTCCACATTCAACCACCACAGTCTCCTTTCTGCTCCTCATATCTTTTCTTCTTTCATTTCTATTTTCTTCGCTTCTTATTCTTCAGTCTCCTCTCAATTCATACCTGCCTGAAATTGTGCCTGGTGAGATCTCTCTTGTGCTGCTCAATATACATGCATAAACTTCACCTACTCACCCTACCTGCTGCTCTAGCTTGCTCAACTTCAACCTCACCTCAACCTCAAGAACCTGTCAACCAAATGATCTACTTTCCCTCTCGTCTCCAACAATGACTCCTGCAGTCTTTTTTTCCTGTTTGTCATCGTGTCTCAAGCCATTTTCTATTTCTCGTGATTTGTTCTGATCTCTTTCTATCTTGATGTTCTTAGCTCTCAGCTCTGTGATCAATTCAAGCTCGTATTCTCTCTTTATGGTTAAAAGCCAAAGGACGGATTCAATCAAGCTCAACCAACCTTTGAATATTCTGCTGAGAGAGGATCCTAACTGGGCGCCATGGACATCTTCAAACAAACAATGCTTAAGACTGCTCTCGAAAAGATTCCATTACTCTGAGACAACAACTACAGGATCTGGAGAGATAAGATGGACACTGTTCTTGATTTCAGAGGATGCACAACTGCCATGAACGACGAGACCACCTGACTGGAAACTTCCGTGAAAAACGAGCTTAAACTTCTCATCATCTCAAAACTTGACTCAACTGCTCATGAGAATATTGTCACGGCCGAAAATAGAAACTCGGCGAAACTCCTGTGGAAGGCCATTATTCATAAATTTGCATCATCTCAGGCATCAAACTGAGCCAGAGTGTTCAATAGTCTTCTTTATCTCTCCTTCAATCCCAAGGATATTGTTGAATTCATCACTAAGGTGAAGGTGTGTCTTAAGAAAATGGCCGAAGTTGGAATCCAGTTGCCAGACAACATCCTAGCCTACCTCATTCTCTTCAAGTTCCCAAACTCCATGGACAATTTTAAAAGACAAATCATGCATTCAGATAAGGAACTCACCGTCGAGTTTGTTCTAAATCATCTAACTCAACTGAACAACAAATCAATGGCCCAATCCTCCATTTCCAATTCAAGGTCAAAGGGTGATGTAGCTCTTTTTGGAGGAAAGAATGCTTCAAACTCAACTTTCATAAAGAAATCTGACCCAAAGCGATGTGTAGAAGGTTACCATCATCCCAGCCTTGACAAAAATCACTCAGCCAAAGAATGTTGGCATCTTCATCCGGAAGTAGCACCTGAATGGTGGAAAGAGAATCAATCAAAATGGAGAGCAAAAAAGAGCAGATCAAAAGGCAAGCCCAAGTCTCACTCTGCGCACTATTTGGCTCTACTCAATCTGTGGATCAAACAAGGCAATCCAAACCGACGGTTCCTGCTCGATAGTGGAGCATTGGTCCATATGATCAACGATAGCTGTTACTTTGTTGAGATGGAACCATACTCCGGAGACCCCATCAGGACAGGCAAGGAAGGAGCAAGTTTACCAATAAAAGGAAAAGGTACCGCAAGGCTTCACTGGGACAACCTCACGCTTGAACTCGGGGAGGCATTCTACGTGCCGGATGTGACTATCAATCTGATAAGCGCTGGTGCTTTGAATGGAAAGGGCTGCACAATTAGTTCCAGAGACAGCAAATTCTTGGTCTCACACGGCGGAAGAACTGTACTGACCGGACTAATTAAGGATAATCTGTAAACTCTTCCCACTCCATCTCATGGAATGGTTTCCTCCACAAAATCTCTTTTCTCATCTATTTCATCATCGCCAGAAGAAGCCCTACTTGAGATCCACCAAAAATATGGACATGCCTCACTTTCTAGACTGGCTTCTCTCATCCAACACATTCCGCCCAAAGTGAAGCAAAAATTTCAGTGTGTAGATTGCGTCAAGAGCAAAATAACGAAATCGTCCTTCAAACTCACTTCCACAAGATCCTCTAAAACTTTTGATTGAATAAATTTGGATCTCATGGGGCCTATTTGACCATCTTCCAAGTGTGGTCATAGGTTCATATTGTCCTTAGTCGACAACGCTAGCGGATACTTGGCTGCCTTCCCTATTGCCTCAAAAGATGAAACGGCTGACATTATCATCAGTTTACTTGAAAAAGAACATCACCGCCGCGGGGTCTATCCGTCTGAGGTTTGCTCTGACGGAGGAACCGAATTTGTCAACGAAAAGTTGACCTCCTTCCTAGAAGAAAGACACATCACTCATATTGTCTCAGAACCGTATCATCCGGAACACAATGGCCGAGCCAAGCATTCCAATTGAACCATCATCAAATCAACTCAAGCGACCATTAAAGACGGCCGTCTACCCTCTTTTGTGTGGCATGAAGTTGTGAAGGGATGTTGCCTGATGCTCAATCACATTCCTCAAAAAGGCAAAACGGTGACTCCTTGGGAGAAGATACACGGCCAAGCTCTTCCATCCACTTTCCTGAAAACTATCGGAAATCCTTGCATCTACCTCATCAATAGAAGACAGAAAGGACTCAAATTCAATTCAAAAGGCAAAGAAGGCATACTTGTAGGCTTCAATCAGCTTCTCATGTCATACCAAATTCTAACCAAAAATGGTTCTGTTATATCTTCTAAGCATGTCTGATTCCTGCGTATGCCTCCATCCAAGGCTTGCGGACCACACTTCGACATTGACTACATCAATTCCGAAGCGGATAACACTGACCCGACGTCAGCTTAAGATCAAACTCCCAAAGAACATCCTCATCGCGCAGCACCGTGGACCGGGTATAGAGACGGGTCCAACGAATCAATTAGTTCAGACAAGGACACCGGATCAACAAGTCAGTCTTCCAACAATACAACCTCAAATTCTCCTGTTTGTGCAGTGAAAGAAAACCCTAGACAGCCTCAGGAGGCTGGTTTACTGGATGAGCAAACTGCCACTTCTGGGGGGAGAATCCTTTGGGATAGATCGAGGATTAAACCTCTGCAACGTTATGTTTTCTTTCATTTCTACAAGCCCAAGACTTACAAGGACGCCCTTCGCTGCAATGAATATCTAGAATGGATTGAGGCGATGGACCTTGAACTGGGATTGATCGAGGATCTTGATGTGTGGGAAGAATATGATGGACCCAATCCAAAGAATGCTCTCAAGACCACGTGGGTCTATAAAATCAAATTAGACTTCCACGGCGACCCAATTAGATACAAGGCCAGGCTGTGTGTGCAAGGGTTCAATCAAGTTCAGGGCTTAGACTACTCTGAGACGTTTGCGCCAACTGGTAAACTGTCAACCTTAAGAATGCTGCTTCTCTATGCAGCAAAATCAAGGCAGAAGATCTGGAAGTTTGACATCAAGAGCGCCTTTCTCCACTCACCAATCGATGAGGATTTAATCATTCAAACCCCAAAAGGTTCAAAAAGAAAATGCAGATTCCTCAAATTACGGAAGTCACTTTACGGCCTCAAACAGGCTCCCAAGAATTGGTATGAGACCCTGACAGCTTGGTTTGGGGAAGTAGGTTTTAAAGAATCTGGGTCCAATCCGTGTCTCTACCTGTCTGAAGACGGAAGATCTCAAATATTTTTCCATGTAGACGACTTAGTTCTGGTTGGCAACAGCGAGGATTTCGAAAGAAAATTTCTAAAGCGGTTCGCCGGCTCAACAGCGAAGGATCCGGATACCATTCTGGGCATGCGGATAGAGGTGAAAGAAGATGAAATCCTTCTCAGCCAACCCAAGCATATTGAGCGCGGTCTCAAGGAACTAGGTCTGGAAGACCCAAAGCCCAGCAAAACTCCTCTCACTCCCAATTTGCAACTCAAACCGGCGACTGATGAAGAACATGAACGATTCAGGGCCCTGAATGTGAACTACCGATTGGCTATTGGCTTACTCAATCACATCGCCTGTTACTCCCGGCCCGATTTAAGTTTTGCCGTATCAAGCCTGTCCAGATTCAACGTCAAGCCAGGCATAAACCACTGGAACAAACTCAAAAAGACTTGGAAGTATCTCAAAGCAACTTCTGACATCAAACTTTGTTTGAGGGCAAATGATGCAGACTCCTTAACCTCAGCCTTTTCCGACGCATCATGGGCTGATGATCCTGACACTAGAAGATCTCAGACGGGGTACTTGTGTTTGGTTTATGGATGTGTTGTGTCGTGGAACAGCGGCAAGCAGAAAAACATCACTTACAGCTCCACTGATGCCGAGCTCAATGCTCTTGTTGACGCGTTTCAAAAATCCACCTGGATCCGTTCTTTGGCGTGTGAAATTTTCTCAACCGGCACCTCACCCATTGCTCTTCACACTGATAACAGTGGCCTCATTGACAAACTCGAGAAATTTGGATCTAATTCAAAAACCCGTCATCTGGATCTCAAGACCAAAGGGATGAGGGAGGAGCTCAAGACTGGAAACATCTCTGGCAAACTCGTCAAGTCTGATCATATGCTGGCAGAAGCTCTCACCAAGAGTTCCAATCTGGCAAGCTTAAAACGACTCCAGCTGTCCTTCTCGTCCGTGGCCTCGACATGATGCTAGTTTTATTTTTTTTTTTTTATTCCTTTTTGTTATTTATTTTATTTTTATGTTTTCACTCTCTGATGGGCCTCCAGAACTCTTGATCTCTCCAGGCATGGGGCGTGTTGAGATTTCACGGCAGAGGAATCACGTTCACTCAAGGCCACTCGACTTACACTCCTGCCCCCGGAAATGTCACAACCGGGGACCCAATTCTCACCGGCTTACCTCCCTCTCAGTCAGGGCTCATTGGGGAAAAACTGACATGAACCAGCTCATTGCCCTATCTCGACCTAACCACAAACCATCAAACCAACTCACTTACCAATTCATCAAAAATTCCACATTCAAACACCACAGTCTCCTTGCTGCTCCTCATATCTTTTCTTCTTTCATTTCTATTTTCTTTGCTTCTTATTCTTCAGTCTCCTCTCAATTCATACCTGCCTGAAATTGTGCCTGGTGAGATCTCTCTCGTGCTGCTCAATATACATGAATAAACTTCACCTACTCACCCTACCTGCTGCTCTAGCTTGCTCAAATTCAACCTCACCTCAACCTCAAGAACCTGTCAACCAAATGATCTACTTTCCCTCTCGTCTCCAACAATGACTCCTGCAGTCTTGTTTTCCTGTTTGTCATCGTGTCTCAAGCCATTTTCTATTGCTCGTGATTTGTTCTGATCTCTTTCTATCTTGATGTTCTTAGCTCTCAGCTCTTTCATCAATTCAAGCTTGTATTCTCTCTTTAGAAATCAACTTGACGGCCAACCCATCCTTTTTTGCCGAGAAGGCTGAGGAGAAGTCAGAGTGTTTCAAGGCAAAGAGTTGGAGCAAAGACTTTGGAAAAATTGAGCCCGTGGACTTGGGTGAAACTCATTGCGACAAGGCAGGCCTTGAGCTTGATGATTGAGCCATCAGCCTTCCGCTTCACCTTGAAAATCCATTTGCACCAAATAATCTTCCGGCCCTTTGGGGGATGAAAAAGCTCCCAGGTGTTCATACCGCGCAGCAAAGAGATTTCTTCATGGGCCAAGAGTATCCACCTGGAGCAATGGGGGTTCTTCATCAACTTTTTCCACGTTTTTGGGGCCAGGATGTTGTCTTTAATCAAGGAAGAGCGGGAGTAGTTGCCAAACCAAGAGGGTGCACAAGAGATTCTGGAGGAGCGCCGTGGAGCGGGGAGAGAGGGTGTCAACGGAGGGGAGGAGGGGACCACCAGGGGCGGGGACGGTGGGGCAATTGGGGAAAGCGGAGCAGGATGTGTAAGGGGAGGAGGGGACGGAGTGAGAAGAGGATGGAACAGATGAGGGGGAGAGAGGGGGAGGGAAAACCAAGCTGTTGGAGGAGGAAGTTGATCTGGATTGTGTAAAGGAAGGAGCAGGCTTGAAATGAACAGTTGGGGAGGGAGGAATTCCTGGATGGGATGGGGCAGGAGAGGACAGGAGAGGGGAAGCCGGGAGAACAGGGGTAAGAAGATCTGTAGGGGGAGGGGGGGAATGAAGGGAGACAGGTGCGGAAATGCCGGTGGGGGAGGGCGTGACGCCGGGGTGAGGAGGAAATTTGGGAGCTGGGAAGTCAGCCGGCCAGGAAAACTTGATGGGGTCACCAGGAGGAGTCGCAGCGGGGATGGGTTGCCGAGATTCGGCGTAGGGGAAAGTGGTTTTGTTGAAAATTACATCCCTGGACTTGATGAATTTGCGGTTCTCAAGATCCAGAAGCAGATAACCATTTCTTTCGGAGAGATAGGAAAGGAGAATTGAATTACAACCTTTTGGGTTGAGTTTGGAGCGGTTAGCTTTGGGGACTTTATACCACACAAGACAACCGAAGGGATGAAGATAGGAAGGTGAGACGTTGTTGTGTTGGAGAATAGAGTTAGGCAAGATGAAACCGTGGGGTGTTTTGCAGGAGTAAGAATTGAATGCGAAGAGGGAGTGACGCAGGGCATCATCACAGTAAAACTTTGGTAGATGAGAGGAAGAAAGAGAGCATTGTATGAGGTTAAGGATGGTCCCGTTGAAGCGCTCAGCAACTCCATTCAACTGAGGAGAGTGAGGAGGCCCGGGCTTGTGGCGAATACCCTTTGACAAAAGGAACTCTTGTAGTTTTGTTTTCATGTATTTGCCGCCGTTGTTGGTGTGCAGTTACAGAATCGGGTGCTGATATTGGGCTTCAAAGAATGAGATGAATGATTTGATTGAGTTGGGAGCGTCTGACTTGGACCTTAGAGGATAGGCAAAAAGGGCCTTGGAGCAGTCGTCAATGAATGTGATGAAATATTTAAATCCTTCTCTTGAGTTTTTTTTGAAACTGCATAGATTGGAGTGTATGATTTTGCCAGGGGCGTTGGATTGATAGCTTATTCTTGAATGGAAAGGGTTTTGTGACATCTTGGATTTGATGCAGTTGGGGCACTGTTGGACGGATAGCTCGTTGTTGGATTTTGGAGTGATCCCAAGAGTTTTGAGTAGTTTTCTAAGTGACTTCAGGTTAAGATGAGAAAATCTGCAGTGGTAACCAAAAAGACTGTTGTCAGGAAAGTTGGAGTAGGTTGAAAGGGCTGTCTCCCGATGGCTCACAAATCTACGTGGGAGATAATAGAGATTGCCCTTTTGATATCCTTGGAAAGTGATTGGAGTACCCTTGTCCAATGGTTCTCATTGACGTATTTTGCATCCTGTGGAGGTGAAGATGACTTGATAGCCTGTGTCGCACATACTTGAGATTGACATAAGGGGTTCATGAAGGTTTGGCACCAGAAGTGCCTTAATCTTACCAACTGGTAGGGACATGGATCCCTCTTTGATGGAGGTGATAGATGATCCGTTGGCCAGTTGAATGGAGATTGATTTTGACTTTTGAGAGTCAAGTTGCCACGCCTGAGGAGTCATGGAAAGCGAACATCCAGAATTGAGGTTGAAATCGACATTTCCGGGTTGGTTTGTATTTGCTTGAGCAAGGTTACATGAGGCATAGCCGGCGTGGATGACAATTTCCAAATCAGAGAAGTCGTCCTTGTCATCAGGTTTGGTATTTTGGTCTGGCTTTGTAACATTTGCTTTGTGATTAGTCAAGGTTGTTGGTTTTGGTCGGTTTTGCTGTTTGTTTCTTTTGGAGACAGAAAGAGCTTCCAGGACCTCAGGGAATCTTGAAAAAGAATGTCCCTCAGCCATACAGTTGGTACAGTAGTAGACTTTTGGTGGGTTCTGAGTATTATTGTCTTGTCAAAACAATGACTTGGGATAGTTTGAGGCCGTTTGCTTTGCTAGGTTTGCAGCTAAGAGATCTTCATTTCTGGTTTGTCTTCTTAGGTGCTCCTGCTTGAGCGCATTGATGATCTTAGATGATGGAACTGATTCCTCATTCATCATGCTTGAGACGCATGCTAACCAATCATCAGGAAGGGAGAGTAGGATGGCCATGGATAGGAGGTCATTGGCAGTGAGAGGGTTTTCAGTCGTGATCAAGGAGGCCAGTTTTTCACCGTAGGAGGTTATTTCCAAAAGATGGGTGTTCATTTCCTTGTCATTAAGTTTTGTCAGAAGGAGTTTTCTTAACCAGTACATTTGTCCGCCGGATGAATTGTCTTGGTGTGCATCACGTAGGGCGTTCCACATGCCGATGGCGCTCTCTTTGTGCTATTGTATGAATTGGAAATTTGAGGGGTTGATTGATCTTGATATGACTGAGAACACCGCTAAATTATCCCTGATCCAGAATTCTGGGTTAGGTTTGGAAATGTTGTTGGTAAGTAGGTATCCTACGCCAGTTGCTCAAAAGTGAATTTGTAGGATCATTGACCAGTTGAGATAGTTTAAGTCTGATCCAGGTGAGTTGAGAGGGAGTATGGAAGGCGTTTTAAGGACTGGGCGTCCCTTGTGTCCGTCTTCCATGTCTAATTGTTTCTTTTGACACGATTGTGCCGGATCCTTCTAAGGAGGGTGATTTGCTTTAGTGTTTAAGTTTGTCGAGCGCCTCTGGGCTCATAACCTGTTGAGCTGAGGATATTCAGAGGATATTCAGAGAGGAGAAAATAGGTAGAAGGATCAATTTCATACAAATCAGTCAGAGAGGAAAAGTCATGGAAACAAAATTACTCACCTGAGGATATTCAGAGAGGAGACAATAGGTAGAAGGATGAGGAGAGTAAATCCTTCTGCCAGTCTTGAACTCTGTCCTCAGGTGTACACAGTGAAATGTCACAAAGAATGTGACATGGTTGGTAGACATTTTAGAATGGGAGACAAGGCACGGGCGTTTGTGACAATGAGTAGAGACAAATGATTAGGGAGGAGTTATGAGTGTCACACTTCTGATGAAAGTAACAGGTATCAGAAGAGATGAAGGAAAATAGGGAATATGGAGGAAGAGAGAAGAGAATGATTAAGAGCAGACAGAAAAAGGATAAAAGAACTAAGAAGAAACTGCATGGGATTGGAGATGGAAGAGCAGTAATCCCAACAGTTCATCCTCCTCATGACGCGGCCCTCCACGGCGCCCTACTTGGAGCCCCCCGCATTATCTGTATCCGCCTGGCGCACTGTGTGATTTCCTGCCCTGCAGGTTGTCCTGCGCTTGTGCGCGCCTGCCATGCTCCTATCCTCCCAAACTAGCCACCCTCAGCACAGCTCCCAATCCAAGGCTATATAACACCACACCGCCCTCAAAAAAATTCTACAGATCCAATGGTCCAATGACCTTGACTCAATAGAGGGTGTTGACATTGAATGCAACAAGAAAGGGTTTGTCTTTCCCCAAAGCAAACTACTCAATGGAATACTTGGGGAGCACTGGGAGAGACCCATAAAAGGTTAATCTCCCCTCCCTGGAGACTATCAACCTACATCAATGCCCAACAAAACTGCGGTTGATAAGGATAGGTACCTCCGAGTGATTGGATCCCTGAGAGCATCTACCCACTTCTTGAAAAAATCCTTGACAACTTTGACAAGTTTTCAAGGCACGCAAGGTTGGATAACTGTTGAAACCCAATTTGACACCCTCCTTGCAATAAATTGGACCCATTCCACAGTTATTGATGAGTTGGGGAGCGGTTCCCACCATTGTTGTTTTGACAAATCCCCGCTTGACAAGGTTTGAGGGTGGCAGTTTGGTAGTGCAACCTCACCCATTGAGAGCGGGATGGGATGGGGTGGGTTTGGGGGAGGAGATGATGTGAATTTGTTCATGATTGATGAAAAGGGGATGAGGGGTTTTGGTGTATGATATTTATGGCAGGGGAGGGTGGGGGGCAGAAAAATTAGAGTGGGGCTTGACAGAATTTTGCTTTTTGAGCCTCAACAAGGATCCATAAATTTGTGGATCCTTGTCAAGGATTTTGTCAATTAAACAGCTATTGAGCCCTATCAAGTGCACAATGGTGGCTCAATCAGAAAATTCCTTGATAAGTTGACTTATTGAGCCAACTTATCAGGAAGGTGGTAGATGCTCTGAGCTACATAGCCATTGGGACAAGGCCCAATATGGCCTTTGCGGTGAACCTACTTGCTTGCTTCACCATATTCCCCACCCCGGAGCACTGGAAAGGGGTAGGCCATTTGTTAAAATATCTGGCTGGCAGCACGCATGTAGGGCCAGAGCTATACCCCTCAAACAAGGGAAGCCGTTGAAGGTGTACTGCAACTTTTCATGGGCGGATAAGCATCCCAATTCACTCACAGTGTCTTGGTGTCATTCATGAACTTCCTGGTACTTTGGCTGTCCAGGCGCCAACAGCCTTTTTTGTCATCTACCTGCCATGCCAAATACATGGCATTGGGGGTTGCAAACAGGCAGGAACTGTGGTTGCACCCCTACTAATGGACCTCCTCAGGTTGGATTTTGTAGCTCATGTTGACTGAAACAACCAGGCAACCATTGAGATAGCAAAAGATGATGTGGACAACAAGTGCACAAGACACACCAACCGGGACTTCCAAATTACAAATGATGTGCTCTTCAAGGGCAAGACCAAGATTGTGTGGGTAAGCACAAAAGAACAACTGGCCAACCTCCTCACCAAGGCCATCCCGTCTGACAACTTTGTGTGGCTACAGCAGAGGGTCCTGGGACACTGAGTGCAACAATGGGTCAGTGGTATGTTCTTGGGGGGGAGTGTTGTAATGTAACCTACTACTTTACCAAACCTAACTAGGTTACAGAGAGTGATACTCAACCATAACCACTGTACTATAAGATAAAAGAAATATGTACATAGATATAAAGAATTATTGAAATATACATCTAAACTTGCCACAACAGGGGGGACCTGACCACCCTCCCACCATCAAGAGGCTCTCTCCCCCCCCCCCTTTACCAAGGGGGAGGATCAATGGGCTGAGGGGGATCTTACCACCTCCCAGCCCACCTACCAATAGCAATGCCTTGGGGACATTAACTCCCAGGGTCCTGGTGGGGGGATTTAACTTCCCCCTCCAGGCAACTGGCTGAAGAGGGAGGGGCTTCCACCACGCATTTTGTGGCAGCCTCTGTGAGTAAAATGACAGGCCCAGGGGGATCCTGACACCATCTCAGCCATTTATGGGGGTTTGGCCAGGGAGCATATTGCATCCAGACAATAGTGAGGTAAGGGCTGGTTGACTGTAACCAGCCTGGTCAACTGTGAGGGTGGGAACGCCAGTACCAACAAGAATAGACTGGTTGTAAGGGTACAGGGACTGATGCCGTGTGGGCTGATGTAGCCCAAACAAATAAGCAAGGCCTGTAGAGCCCTTTTGGGGCGGATTTTTTGACTTTCCCCCTGTTTTATCATGGGCCCACAAGAGGCCAATCTTTTTTACTTAAGGAGCCCTTCTCCATGCTGTTTTCCATCTCATCCATTCAAATTCATCCAATCAATTATCAAATGTATTTCCCCATTTTGAGAGCCCATTAGCCTTTATAGACACAAGGTATGCAGCATTTTTTTTTTTAATTACTGCTCCTCCTGTCACAAAGCTAATTCCTGGCCATAATTTCTAGATTCATACCCATGTATTGCAATCAAATGATTTGACAAATGTATGTTTTTTTACCTTCATTTTTTCAATATGAAATATATCTCTGATAATTCTTTACTGATTCCAAACTTAAAAAAAATACACCAAAAATAATCCAATCCACTACCAGACAAAAACACATCAGGGAACCATCACAAGAAAACATCAGCACTGTGATTTAGAATCATGTTCAGAATTCTATTCCTTGATTTTCAAATGAATTGGGATGCATTTTATTTTTTTTCCTATCATTTGTCACATTTCAGCCATCAATTGAAAATTTCAATGCACATTCAAACCCTGACCAAGCTACTTTCATGACCATAACTTGACTCAGTTTCCTCCGCCATACTCAACCCTCAGCCAGACTCAATCCTCAGTTCAATCCACCTTCTACCCCTGGATCTACATGATTCACCTCCTGAAGTATACTCCTGCATTCCCTGCAGGTCCTAGAAAATCTCCCAGGCTCAAAAACTTGCTCTCTATGACTTGTTTCATCCTCATCTCTCCTTCAACTGTATCTGTTATGAGAATTAAATACTGTAAACCCATATTACATACTCCTGGCTGGACACCCCATAATAAAGTTCAGTACATGCCACAACTCTCTGTAAAGACCAATTATGCAATCTGTCAAGCCATGGCCTCCAGCCAAATGGGTCAGAATGTAATTCCATGGGGAATACCTCCTCAAGGCCTCCCTCTCAGTTCTCACATATTCCTCTCTTCCTTCATGAAGTAATTTCCCCCAAGGAATTAGTATACTACGTCTTATTGGTTTGTCCTAATTTGAATAGTTGTCATCTCAGCACAATAAAGCTAACCAGCCTACCATACTCATCCCACCTATCACTCTGGTTTTAATCTGGTAGGATTCACTTTTCAACCTCCTTTGGAGCATTACTCCTGGATCCCTCTTCTTATCCTTATTCATTACTCTATGTATCCTCCTCATTTCAATCTATTTCAATTATACATCCTTATTTATGTGTGCAGTAGTGCTGGTGCCCTCAGGCCCTTGCACATCTTGGGTGGTTGTGAAATTATACTAATTCTTTCCCCTTGATTACTGCCCTTCTCTATTTTTCTATAGACCTACACCATCCATCTCATTCCATCTTACAGATATCAAAACCTAAAATATTTTTGGACTAGTTACTGAAATAGTGCAAAAAATTGTGTGGCCCTCTGGGCTTCAAAGGAACTCCTTGTGGATTTATCCATTTTCAACTCCTTTCCTTTATTGGCCTTAAAATGAAACTTTGACAAATATTTAACGCTTTGACGGGATTTAAAACTATGAAGGAACTTTTAAGGCTTCAATAGGTTCAATAAAACTTTGATTTAAAATCAACTTTTATTTTGAAAACTTCAAGTTTGACCGCTTCAACTTTGACTTTGACTGCTTCAAACTTCAACTTTGACTGCTTCAACCTTTGACTTTGACTTCAACCATTTCAACTGCTTTGACCCACTTGGTCCTTCTTTGACAAGATTTGAAGGACTTTGGACAAACTGAAGATCCCATATACAGCAATTTCCCTTGCCACTTCTCTTCTCCAGGTACTTTTCTTGGGGCACCCTCCTACAACATATTTGGAAACCATGCCTTCTCAATGTGAAAAAAATTCCATCATCATCAGTCCACCCCAAACTAGGGCATCCAGAGGATTTTGTTCTACTCCAGACATTCAGGATAATTATCCATCTAATCCTCAATCCCATGGAAGTGTAAGAACCTTTTCAAACTTCCCAGAACCAGCTTCCAACACCACAGATACTGGTATCCTTCCTCCAGCTCCTCCAAGAGCTTCCCTATCTTCTGCTACACCTTTTGTCAGACCTTTTTCTAATTTTTTGATTGTTCAATATCCCCAAGCAGGATACAGATTGGATTCCCCATTGTTCAATCCCAGCTTGATTCCTCTCCCTGAGGATGAGGAAGAGGAAGAGAGAAAAGACTCAGGTTTTGACTCAAGGATCCTCATTAACCTTAATTCACCAACTCCTGGACCTCAAGAAGAAGAATCTCCCTCATCTGCTTCTACTGCAATCCCTGCTCCCCAAAGTCCACGGCCTCCTCAACCACCTGCAGTGAACCCTATCCTCCAAGCCTTGCTTGAATCAATGAATTCAGCTGTGGCCAAACTCTCTCAATCCCATACCACTATTACCTCCCACTCTGGAAACTTCAAAGCTCCATCAATGAACCCACCTGAAAAATTTTAAGGCAGCACTCCCACTAGGCCCAGACCCTTCTTACAAGCTTTTGAACTCATCTTTGCAAAAAACAAGGGCAAGGAATTAGTATAATACTTCTTATTGTGAAGTACCTTCAAATAGGTGTCATCTCAGCACAAGAAAGCCAAGAAGCATACCTTACTCATATTACCTATCCCTTGGGTTCTACTCTTATAGGATTCAGTCATCAGTCTTATTCAAGAGCCTTACTACTGGATTCCTCTGATCCTTTCTTTCTTCATCCTTGCCATTATTCTATGTGTATTGATTGCAATCAATATCATCTCTCTATCCTGAGTTCAGTGATTATTAGTACCTGTGCCATCAGCCAATTGCACCCCAGGGGAAGTTGTGACATTATAGTGATTCCTTGGCCTTTATTACTTCCCTTTTCTACATCTCTATAGACCTATACCATCCATCCCATTCCATCTTTTGGATATCAATACCTATCAGTGTTTGTGAGCTAGCGTGTGATACAGCTCTAAATAGTCTGTGGCTCTTCATGCTTCCAAAGGATTATCCTGCAGAATTCTCCATTTCCATCAAATACTTTCATTTGGCCTTAAAACACAATTTTGAAGGTATCTTGAAAAAAATTTGATGCTTCAACAACACTTGAACGTTAATTCAACAGCTTTGACACGTTTTATCAAACTTTGAAATAAATTTGAATTCAACTTTTACTTCCACCTTTGACTTTTACCACTTCAACCTTCAAATTTGACCATTTTGAACACTTTGAACCCTTTGAGCCACTTTGAAAAATGTTGTACAACTTCAGAACTCCCTTTATGTCAATTCCCTTCCTTTTTTTCTCTTTTATGGGCACTTCTCTTGGGTCAAGCCCCTAGGGCATAATTGGAAGCAATGCCTCCTTGATGTGTACAAACTTCCATCATCAACTTTCCACCTTTAACCAGGGCAGCCAGAGGATTTAGTTCTAACCTAGACATTCAGGATCACAATCAATCTACTCCTCAAGCCCATGGAAGTGGGGAGACCTTTTCCAACCTCCCAGCGCCCGAATCCAACCCTATGGATACTGTTATCCTTCCTCCATCTTCTCCAAGAGCTTTTTTATCTTCTGTTCCACTTTTTTTTCAGACCTTTGCTAATTGTTTAGTTGGTCAATATCCTCAATCAGGCTACAGATTGGATTCCCCATTTTAAAATTGCAGCTTGATTCCTATCCCTCAGGATGAGGATAAGGAAGAGAGAAAAGACTCAGGTTTTGACTCAAGGATCCTCAGTAACCTTAGTTCACCAACTGCTTGACCTCAAGAAGGAGCATCTCCACCATCTGATTCTACTGCAATTCCTGCGCCCCGAATTCAGCTGCCTCCTCAGCCTCCTGTGGTGGACCCCACCCTCCAAGCCTTGCTTCCAACACTGAATTCAGATGTGGCCAAACTCTCTCAACCCCAAAAACTAGTAATTCCCACTCTGGAACCTTCAAATCTCCATCAATGAAACCTCCTGAAAAATTTTAAGGCAGAAATCCCACTAATCTCAGACCCTTCTTACAAGCTTGTGAAATCATCTTTGCAAAAAAAGAGGGAACCTTTCATTTTTACAAAATGAAATTTTTGTTTTCTGTCTCCTTCTTATATGGGAATGCAAGCTGTTGAATCTAACCTTGCCTGTCTTGCCTCTCCAACCATGAGCCGTCCTTCTTACTAAAATTCTGGGACCATTTCATGGAGCAACTTTATACTCTCTTTGTTTATTGTCTGGAAGTAGCCAAAGCCAAGAAGGAACTTGTTAATTTGAAATTGAAGGACTCCCAATATGCATCCACCCAAATCACAGAATTTTGATCCCTCATGATTCAACTCTCTTGTTGGGTTGATAAAGCCTTCTACTTCCATTTTTCCAAAGCCTCCCCTCTTGACTTATGAACCAGCTATCTGGCTATGATGGCTCTGTGGACAAACTTCAAGATCTTATGGATTTAGTGTTGGACCATGACACTAGGTACCACAAATGTGTGAAGGAGAAGTTTTCCCGTCCAAGCCACTCTAAAAAGCAAAACTGCTCCCAATTCCTAGCCAATTCCTCTTGGTCTGACAAAGGCAAGGTTAAGGCCAAGGAGAAAGAAAAATCTGTAAAGAAGCAATCTTCCTCAACCAAACCTTCCTTGGACTTAGGTCCTTAAGGCAAGCTCAAGGCTGAAGAAAAGGCAAGAGGGGAAAAGGAGGGATTATCTATGTATTATTGAGGGGAGAACAAGACGGACAACTGTAGAAAGAATCCTTTCACCAACCCCTCTTCCAATACCAACTCTTCCTCTACTCCCAAGCCAAAAAACAATCAGGTGGTTTTCCTTTTTTACTCCAAGATAATCACCCCATTGATGTTATGTTACAAAGGATACAAACATATTACTCTTAAATACTTTCTAAAGGATTATGTTTGATTCTATTTTGTAAGGACTTGAGTTATAGTGTTTTTATTGATTCAGGTGCTACTCAATTTTCAATGGCTAATGTTGGAGTTCTCAATTTTTAATGGCTAATGTTAAATTTAAAGTAAGATTCTCCAGTTCAGATGAGTAAAAGTGATGAAAGGGTCTTATGTTTGCAAGAGAAGCGGATCAAAGAGTCAATAGGGCACTCAGGTTCAAGGCAAGCTGACTTAAGGTAAGTTGAACCAATAAAATTATAATTTAAAGGTACTAGATGAATCAAGAAAGCAAGCAATTTATGATGGAACAAGTCAATTGAGATTTCAAAAGGGTGTAATTGGAAAGAGAAGAAAATTTCAAGATTGGATTCGGTGAACCAAATGAGAGGAATGCAGTGGTGGATGATGATAGTCTTTGATAGTAGTGATCAGACCAAAAGGGGGAAGGATTGAATGATGGAAGCAATATGTGCAATACAAAGAGCAGAAGAGAGCAAACAAGAACTCAGGCACCAACTTGAGAAGCCAATTGAAGCAGTAAGGTTGGAGTGGATGAGTCAACCAAACCAATCAAAATAAGAGGGAAAATTTAAGTTTGGAGCTTGATAGATGATAAAGGCAAGTTTTTGATCTTGGAAAAATGAAAGGGAGTTGACCTTGTTATCTAGATGATTCAAAGAAGCTGGAGGTTGGGACAAGATGGTTGCATAAATCAATGGCTTGGAGGCAGTAAGAGATAATAGAGAATGAAATTGAGACAACCAAGATGAGTGCATGAATTGGGCAAGAATCACCCAGAATGGTTTCAAGTTGTTAAGGCAATAAAGATCAAAACAACCAATATTGAATGATAAGTTGTGCAAGAGCAATACAATCAGAAGGTGATCAAATTTTTAGGATATTAATCTTGTAAATGGTTTTAAGGAGGAGAGAAAGATTGCAGGAAAATTGATTAAAGATAGATAATTAGGCTAATTTGATCAGGGGAGGAGTTGGACTTCTAACCATGTTGAATTTAACATTGAGTGCACCAGATGAAATTCTTGAGACAATAAGGATGAGATCTTATGATTCTAAGGGGAGCGGATCCAGGGATTCAAGGGAGGGGAACTCTGGTTCAAGGTAATTCAGAACGGATGGTTGAATTTCACTAGATCAGACACAGACTTAAGTATTTTAAGTACAACTGAGTAGTGGTTAAGAAATAATTTAGTGAATAAGTATAATGAGTAAATATTGATAGTGAAACACAAGATATCACCAGACAGTGAAAATTGATAAATTAATATAACACTTATAACAGTCAGGTTGCACTCAAGGTTTAGGCAACACAAAGATAAGGCTAAAATTTTAAAAGCTAATACTATGGTTATCCATTTTTCCTTGCAGCCCATTCCCTTGGTAAAACCTATTCATCTTTTAAAATTCATTCCTAACAAGGCACCCACTCAACTGATTCCTCAAAATATAACCTGGGTGATCTCACTTCCTTCTTTTTGTAGCTTTGAATGGGAATTCCTTCTAGTCAGTTCACCCTCCTCAGAAGAAATCATCCTGGGAATCACCTTTCTTCACCACTGAAATTGTGAAGTGAACTGGAATATGGGGCTGATCACCCCAAGACACCAGCCAACTGAAAATCTTTCCTCCAACTCTGTTGACCTCAACATGGCCAACCTAACTTTTACTGCTTTTCCTTCTACCCTGCCTTTGGCGCTGTATCCAAATTAATTCCCTCTCACTTCAGAACCTTTGCATCCTCAACACAGCATCCAATTCCCTTTAATTTCAAGAATATCCCACCTTGCTTGGATATTCACGGATCCCTTGACTATTCATCTGGAAGAGGAATCTAGGGATTCTTCCTTGCATATCATGCAATTGCTTAATTCTTCCAAAATTTCTGTTTCTCCCCATCAACACATTTCAGCTGACTGGGAGGATTGTAATATTTATGAAGACCCTTGAGAAATAGAAAATGTGTTACAGAAAGTTCTTGCTGATTAGAATTCTTTTCTATAAATTTTTTCCATGGTAAAAGCAGAAAAACTTCCTCCTCACCGCACTTAAAATCACCACTATTAACTGAAAGGAACTCTACCTCAAGTTGGACCAGTATATTCTCTATCTCAAATTGAAAAGTCAACCCTAAAAGCCTACATATCAGAGAATGTAGAGAAAGGTTTCATCCATTCCAGAACTGCAAGCACTGTAGCACCTGTTCTTTTTTGTTAGAATGAAGGATGGGGGTTGCAAATTATGTGTTTATTATTTTAAACTTAATGCTGTTACAAGAACAAATGAATATCCCCTTCCTCCAATGGAAAACTTTATTTTTCTTATGGCTGACAGTATCTGCTGCGTGCAGGGATTTTGCTTGTGTGAATCTGCTAACTGAAGCATACATTGCAAAGCAGATGCGTGAGAACTTCATGTAAGGATGGGAGGCTGCGCGGGAGAATTCTGACAAAACACACATCTGTGTGTAACTACTAAAACATACACAACACCACAATTCTGACTGAATTTTAAATTTGAAACCCTACTTGTTCCCCTTTTTTTCTTCTTTTTTTTGATCAGAAATTAAAAAATAAAATAAAAATTCATTTGAATAGAAAATAAATCAGAAATAAAAACAAGAAATACTCTTGCTGACTTTCTTTTCAGGTTCTTATATCTTCTCCAAAATCAACCTCACAGGTGATTACAATCTTTTGAGCATCAAGGAAGGAGATGCACACTTAACAGGATTCAGGTCTCAGTTTGGAAGCTATTAATACTTTTTCTTTCCTTTTGGCTTGACTAATTCCCCAGCTTCTTTCCAAAAACTTAATAATGAAATCCTTTCTGATCTCCTCAAAACACCCGGGCCAAATTTGAGTCTGGGGCTGACCAGTGACATGAAGCCACTATATGTGGCCAATGTTGTCTAAAATAAGTATTAAAACACATGAAAAGACAATAATGGATTCTGTGATTGACCATAACATATACAGGGTTTTTTGTGGATTTGGACCCAATGTAAAATTCAATTCAACTGTTTTTCACCTTGGTTTATAATCAAATTCAGGCTGGTTTCACCTTTGTGAAAAATGAAATTCAAACTGATTTACCCAATGATCAACCTTGATTTCAGGATCACCTCACTGGAAAAAAAGTAATAAATTTGAATACATTCAAAATTGTAAAACTTTCTTTTAATTGCATGTTCAGTTGTTTTCAATTTTATTTTGATTGAATCATAAATGGATGTCACCCCAACAAAAAAACACTGGATTTTTCAAATGGTGAAACTTTAACATTCACCCAACTGTTGTAGGTGCAAATTTAGTTTCACAGTAAAATCATGTGAATTCAAGGTGTTTTTTACTTGATTTTTTTTATTTCATACATATCATGATGATTTTGGTATACTTATAAATATTGAAAATGCTTTTTATAATTCCAAATATTTTTAGTGGAGGGAAACAAATAGAGACAGGCCATCTTGTTCAGACATTGCAGCATTTCAACCAATATCACCACATGTTACAATCTGACAATTATTGGTTTCTCTACTTGAAAAACATTCAAATTTTCCCAACTTGAAAGGAATGTTGTATTTTTTTCAGAAAAATTTATAAAAATATAAAAATCAGAGAAATGATGAACAGGATCAACAATATTGATTATTTTTTTTATCTTACCAAAATGTGGAGTATTATCTAGAGAAAA
Source organism: Puccinia polysora (assembly GCA_025617555.3). NCBI lineage: Eukaryota > Fungi > Basidiomycota > Pucciniomycetes > Pucciniales > Pucciniaceae > Puccinia > Puccinia polysora. Next base: position 43,956,213 of record CM062616.1, on the reverse strand, counting down.
ACAAACAAGGCTATTGCCCATATTTTTATTGTGTTTTTTGAAGGTGGAATTCTTCCAGTTAAGATGATGGTGGTATCTCAATATGATCAATCCATAGTTTTCCATGATTAATATGATTGAAAATTTGAGCTTATCTTTAAACTGTTTAATTTTTATGGTTAATACAGGGAAAAAAGCCCATTTTTTCTTTCATATGCCCATGTTGCAGAACAAGGAGCAGGACCCCATTGCATTAAGAGCTCAGTTATTTGTGTGGAAAGTTAATGGTTTGGTTTTGATTTGCATGAGGGAAAAAACTTCTGACAACTATTTCTATATTTTGTCCAATGCTTGTAAATTCTGGAGCAGATTTTTGAGTAACAACCCAGCTGTTAGCTTTGCTGAGTGGACTTGAAAGATTAAAAGTGCTTTCAAAATCTCTGCAGGAAGTGTATTTCCCCCTTTTTCATTTTTTATAAATAAAAGGTGAAGATAAATTTCATATATCAAGAGTCAGTCTGCAGCTTTCAAGCTTCCATGAGTGGTCACACCAAGATTACTTGGCACCCTGGTCCAATTGGAGGGAATGGGTTTTTTTCAATCAAGTTTTGGATTTCAATCAGAGTTTTTGATTCAAATGTAAATTTTGGAATGATTTTGCCATCAACCTTTTCAGACTCAAAATCAGAGCTAGTGGTGCTTGATATTGGCACATAGTCTAAATAATCATTATAGTGATTGCTGGGTCCTGAGTTGTGAATAAAGTTTGAACTCCTTTCTAAATAGGAGGTGGTGGCATTTTTCTGATTGTTGGAAATATTTTTGTGGCATTTTTTAAGTATTTTCTGAAGATCTAGAATGGCCTTCCTCCTCAGATATCTCACCTCTCTTGAGTAAATGTCTTTATTTAGTATTTAATCATCATTTTCACTTTCTCCTCTTGAGAGTTTTTCACTACTGGAAAAAATTCCTTTTTGCTCTTTGTTGGAATGTCATGGCTGCATGACTAAAACCTTGACCAAAACTACTACATTTTATGATTTCACCACCTCACAACTTAAACCCCCGCCTTATCACTTCAACTCTTTATGAGCATCAAACCATGCTCTTTTTCTCCTCTATTAATCTATACACCGCATTATTTTCTCATTCAATAAAGTCTCACCCTCATTGACTTATATCAACTAACTCAACAACTTCATTTTCATTCATCCCTACACCAAGTAAGAAGACAAATTACCTGCCATGCCTGCCTGGTGAGACTCACCTTTTCTATCACCTGCTTTGATGAGGCTATCAGTCATTAGTTTCATTTTAAGTGCTCTTTGTTTTCATTCTCACTGCTCATTTTTTTTCTGATCATGCTCCTGTTTCCTCAGTATGCTTTCCATTCCTTGGTTTCTGGTAATTCACCAATAATTATTTCTTCACTCTTTTTCTTCTTCCATATTGATTCTGGCAGGCAGAGTTTTTTTGTGCATGATCTTTCACAGCTCCAAGGACCATATTGTGCATCACGTCAAGCTTTATCATCTTAGTTGCATCCCAATAAGGCATCTCTTCAAGGATTGAATATCTCACACCTCTTTTTTGAAAGACTTCCTCACATGCATGAGTTGAGGGTGCCTGAAGCCATTTTTTTACACTTTCCTTGCGGTGCTTCAAGTTGATTTGGAAACAGGAATGGCTGAACAACATCCAATTGGTATTTTTCAATATGGCAGAAATTGAAAAACTTGGTTCCTGAAGGACTTGTGAAACCAGTGAGCTTCCTCATAGCTACAACATCAGCAATTACATTCAAAATGGCAACTCTGATGAAGGATCTGTTTGTATTTGAAGCTTTTTTTGAGAATAAAACACCCTTCCAAAGTTCTTTTATTTCTTCAAAAAGGGGTTGTAGTAGATAGTTCAATGGGGGTCCAGTAGGCGGCTTGGGTCCAGGTATGATTCCAGAAGTATATACATTTTCTGTTTTGTGAAATTTTTCAGGAGAAAGATTGAGACAAACCAAGACTATTGATCCCAAGCTTGAATGACTTCTAGATTTTCCAAAGTCATTGAACCAATCAACATAAATTGTAAAAGCCAAATGTTCCTTTTTTTTAAAGGAAGCATTCTGATTCACGAATTCCTTTGAATTTTTTCCAAAAAAAAACATCCCAAATATCAGTCATGATATCCCTTGCATATCTTTCCAGATGAGCAGAAATATCCTTTTCAATTCCCTTGTTTTTCAAAAAACTTGCTAACCATGCCTTAAAAGTTTGATACACAAATTTTTTCCAAGGTGAGAACTGTGATTCAATAATTTCTTTCATTTTTGGTTTTTTTTTGAAAAGGCATGAACAGAAACTAGGACTGCTAAAACCTCTTCCAATTCCTAATGGCCCCTGTAATTCTATCTCTATGTACTCCATTTATCAACTTCCTTTCTCTAGTGGATTTGATTCTATCCTTTTTATTGTGGACTTTTTCTCTAAGATGGCCCTCTTCATCAAACCAACCAGTACACTGACTGAAGTTGAATTATCTAACTATTTTATCAGCCATGTCTTCTCCAAGCATGGGCTGCCTGCTGACATAATAAGTTACCAAGGCTCCTTTTTCATATTTTCTTTCTGTAAAACACTTTTTGAAAACTACAGATCTGTTGAGATTTTACCTCTGAACCTAGGTGGCCTTGCAGGATCAAGCTCTAGGCACAGTGGAGTGGAAAATCCCAGAGAGTCCAACCCAAGCCATTATTCAAGCTAGAAATCAACCAACAAGGAGATCCACATGGGAGGAGAGAGAAGAGGACAACTTATCAACAAATCACAGCTCATAAACCACATTAAAATCCAACCTCAGTCCTTCTCACCTCTTTTTTCTCATTCCTTCTCATTTTTTATGTGTTTTCCCTTTTCTTTTCTTTTCTTAATTTTCTCACTCAATCTTACTTGACCACCTTGACTAGCTGTCTCTTTGAAATTATGTATGCACTCACATGTGGGCTACGTATAGGTGTAATATAAATGGGATTCATTTATGAGCCTCTATGGCCCATTGGATAAACACATAGACCATACAGGCCTGTTTGTATGTCATGGATTTGGGGGAAATGGCTCCAAAACACGTGAAATAAGCCCATTGGTACATGGGCTTTAATAGTCCTGGTGGGGTTTGTGGCAATTACAGCCAAATGGGATTTTATGGGCATTATTTGGCCCAAGGTTCATTTTGGACATACTTGTCTGGATGGGCTGGCCTTCCAAAGTATGTTTAACTGAGTTATTTGGCTTGGAGAGGCCCATTGGGGCTGCCACCTGTGTTGAAGCCTGCCTGGGGCCACTTCCCGTGTGTCTGCCTCCTTTGGGCCTGTGTTTCTTGTGCTTTGCCTGTTGCTGGGCTGCTGTTTCTTGCACTTGTCCCAACGGCCCACACAGGGTTAATTTAGGGCAAAGAGAAACTCATTTGGATTCCCTCCACCCCAGTCAGTCTTGGGGCCACGCAAGGGGTGGTGGTGGCGGTGGGGGGAGCAAGACTGCCTCCCCCCATACCCTCACCTCCATTTCCACAAGGGAGGGGACAAAGTGGGTAGACTGGTTGCAACAAGGAAACCAGTGGTGAGGGCCATTTGATCATGACCCTCCCACCATCAAGAAATACCAGGTTGGTTTCATTGAGGAAACTGGTGGTGGGGGTATTTGATCACCCTCCCAACTGTTTATGTGTGATGGCACAAAGCAAGTGGGGTGCTCTCCCCCCCCCCCCCCCCCCCCCCCCCTCCCCTGTTACCAAGGGGGAGGGCCCAAGGGCTGGAGGGACCTGATCCCCCTGCAGCCCACCATCTTTGATTGTCTGCCTGGAAAAAATTTCATCCCAGGAAACCAGCGGGTTTTTTTACCACCCCTGATGGTCAGCTAGGTAGTAAAGAGGGGGGCAGCATGTCTGCCAGTTACACCCCCCCCCCTTTGTGAGCTTGAGACCAGACCCAGATGATTTCTGGGTCCCACCTAGTCCATATGAGTGGCCAGGGGCTGGTTGCATGAGGCAGCCACCCTTTGTGTGAGGTCATAAAGTTGATGGGGCTGGTTGTAACATACAACCAGCCAGGGGCTGGTTCAGCCCTGTGAGGGTGGAAACACCATATTTGACCAGAATAGGCTTGTTGTAAGGTTACAGGGACTGACACCATGTGGGATGATGTAGCCCCAACCAATTAATAAGGCTTGGAGAGCAGTTGGACTTCTTTTGGGGCGGAAATTTTGCCTTTGCTCCTGTTGTATCATGGGCCCCAAGCGCCTAATCTTTTTTACTCAAGGAGCTCTTCTCCATGCTGTTTTCCATAGTCCATTCAAATTCATCCAATCAATTGTCCAAAATATTGCCCCATTGTGAGAGCCCATTAGTTATAATAGACAAAAGGTGTCCAGTGTTAAAATACGTAGGCACTTATGTGTGTGCCAAATATAGGTTTAATCCAAATGGATGCACATATGGGCCTTTTCAGCCCATTGGACAACCACGCAGACCACACAGGCCCGTTTGGATTTCATACATTTTGGGAAACTGGCCTCAAAATAAGTGAAATAAGTTATCTAGTACACGGGCCATCATGGGCCCATTAGGATGGATGGGCCACCCCAGCCAAATTGGCTTTTATGGGCATCATTGGGCCCAATTTTAATTTTGGACATACTTGGCCAGCCAGGCTGGCCCACCAAAGTTGTCATTTGATGGGTTCAGGCTGGGAAGGCCTGTGTTTCAGCCCACTCAGGGCTGCTTTTTCTTGCCCTTGGACCATTTCTTGGCCCAAAAACCTACGGGGGGTTGTTGTAGGGGGCAGAGGGACTCATTTGGAGTCCCTCCACCCCAATCAGTTTCCAGGGCCGCCCAAGGGGCCACTGCAACCAGCATGGTTGCAGAGGCAGTGGGGGGAGCAAGACCGCCTCCCCCATCCCCTCACTTCCATTTCCGCAAGGGAGGGGAAAAAGCCTCTAGGCCAGTTGCAACAAGGCAAGCAGAGTTGTGGTGACCAATTTGGGACACCTCATAAGAAAAGGGAAAATTTTTTAAAAAAAATTATACATTATCTTTCATCTGTTCATCAAAAAAAAGAAATATATATATATATGGAAATTTTGGTTTTGTATGGCAACCCTTCAACTTTCCCTATCTCCAACTTGCCCCTTTCCTAATGGTCTATGAAGGATCCCTGGGGTTTTCAAATCCCCAGGCTCTGTTTTCAGCTCTCTCTCATTGCGCTTGTCATCAAATTATTTCTTTCTTTTTTTGAGCCAAACCAGCACCATTCTCATCCTCATCCCTATCCTAGCTTGGATGATGATCATTATATGTTCAATAGAAGTCAAGGAATTGGAGATGATTATGCCTATCATCATAACCACCATCACCCTCCCTCTGCAGAATCATCACTCAATCATCATCACCCCAATAATGGAAAGACCATGCTTGGTCAGATCCTCTCTAGCAAACTTGGTTTCACTTTCCTACCATCCTTGATCATCATCCTAACCTATCCAGAAATCTTTGCTCCCAGCCCAATATCACCACCACCTCTAGGCTTCATCATCAAGATCTCTGGTCATCTCTTTATCCTCCTCAAACAAATCCTTGGACCTCAAAAAATCCAATCAAGAGAATGCAATTGACTCAAACTCAATCCATCCTCAGATCATTCTAGCTATGAGTTTGATTTCCCCTCTAAATCTCTCCCACAAGACCACCACCACCAACCTCATCCCTCATCATCCTTCCAACCTTGATTGCAATATTTCTCCTCTTGCGATTAGCAATTCGGTCGGTAGAGGGTTTTAGTAATAATTAATAATTAATAAGATTGATTGACTTTTTGATGATAAGTAGGAGATGATGAACAATTGAAAACAAATTGATGATGGGAGATGGATCCCTTAAATACTAATTGGAGTTCATCTAGGCCATCGGGTACAACTATTCAGCATGCTATTCAGATACAATGGGAATTGGATCCATGCTTGATGATACATGGTAGTTCAACTGGTTAAATGATTAGATGCTTTCAGAAAGTAAAAGTTATAACTAATCGTAGATTTATAATTTATTTTTATCTTCTTCTTTATCTTATAATTATGATGAACTTTTTACTTATGTGAAAGTTCCATCTCTTGGCTCTGACTTTGAATAGTCCAATGACAATCCCGGGAGCCATCTTTGCCTTCTTGCTATTTGACACTTTTGAGTGCAGCTTCCTCTTGGAAGGAAAGTTCCATCTTTCTGCTTTTAAAATCAAAAGCATTTCTTTCTGTATATTATTTATGCATTTCATCCTTAAGGAATAGATGTATTGCATATATTATTTTGCTTTGCTTTTCTTCATCAGAACTGTCATTCCGCTCTTCAGCTTGAGCTGGGGGACTTAAACTATGTCTCTGTGACATTCCTGTATTGTATTTCACAGGAATTGATTCTTCAATAACTTCCTTGTTATTTAACATATTTATATAGTTCTTTTTTCCATAATTATTAGAATTATATTCTCTATCCATTAAGGATACTCCTGATATCATCACACTGATATCTTAAACTATACAGGTATTAAATATAATCATACCAACTGTAATTCCCCTGATGGGATTACCATTCTAACATCTCCCACTTGCTTATTGTCCCTGAAACCTTGGCGGCAACCCTACTCACTCTTGCTTTCTTGAAAGCTTTTTTGTCTTGTTTGTCCGCCTCACACAAATCTTCCCATACCCCCCATCTTCCACGTGGCTTGCAGGCTCACACCTGTTGTTTGCGCGGCTTGACTTCTCCTTTGATGCTCCTTCCAATTTTCTCCCCCTTTTGTCAGTCTCACCCTGTCAGGGATTTAACCTCTATTGCTACACTGGGCTGTGGTTAAACCTGCCAAAAACAAGACAAAAACAAATTTTAAAATCAGTTAAGGAATTATTACAACAGTAAAACTGTTCAAAGGAAATAAAACTCAAAAAATAACAGATTATTATGAGTAAAAGGCCACACCTTTATCTCTATAAAGAGATAAGGGACCTGGATTCAACTGAGTAAATCATCAAGGAGCTTTTTTTACAAGGTACACTCACACCCTTTAAAGTAACAATAATTTTTACAACTGCAAAAGGACTTTCCACACAAACTTGGAGCTGAGGAGTTGATTATTTGATGATTTTTATACCAAATTTTAGGACCCCAGTCAATCTTCTTCTTGAGGTTAAGGTTAGTGGGATTGTTAACTCTTGCTGTATACTGGATCAATAATAAATAATAAAGAACTGAGGAGGGGGCTATAGGGTGAAGACCCTCATCTTTTAAGGTAACAGCAGCCCTCAGGGGACTCAAGGAATCATCAGGGGAGTGCTAGGCTTCACCTGGCTTCGTCCTCAAGGGCTCAGAACCTCATTAAATCATACCCAAAGAGAGATATGGTACTAGTACCCATCGGGGGGATTTTCAATTTAAAAGGTTCTAATTACATACCCCAAAGGTTATTTAAATGATCCTAGGACTTAACATCAGTCAAAAGGATGGTGCAGAGGTCCTAGAAGATCACAGAAATATTACATACCCATAAATTGATAGCCTTTGCATGTACTTAATTCTTAATTCCTAGTACCTTGGCAGATATTATACATATAAGGTATATATGTTCTTGGCAATGATATTACATGGTCTGTAATTTCATCTGAGCCCAGAGTCCACTTATTGGAAGATCGCAAGGCTCAGTGAAGTATATTAAAGTATAATTATATCCCAAAGAGGGATAAGATTAAAATTATGCAATTTTTTTATACAGAGTAGAGAGTATGGCTCAAAGTAATTACTATAACTTATCCCCAAAGGAATGGAAAATATTGGGAAGTTCTATAAAAATAGTTTGGAAGCATCTGAGTCCTCATAACTTAATTTTCAGTTATATTGGATTCCCATCTTGATAGCATACATTATCAAGGCTTTAATTCCATAATCAATACTCATAAAAACATACTTATAAAATATTCTCAAAATTTATTACATAATTCTTAAACTACTGATAATTAATCATTCTTTTCTCTATGGTGGGTTGACCCAGTGACCTTGTTTTCAGATAATGGAAGATAAGCCTAGTAGCTAACCGCTTTACCAACAAGACATATGAGTTGTGCAGACATCTGGACAAGTTTTATTGTCTTGTGGCTCACACACCCCCCTCCCGCCTTTGGATAGGGGTGGGTATGATTGTGGTTGGGCGCAAGCATCCATGGAAGAATTCAAGAAAAGGGCAGGGGTGAGATCTTCTCACTCCAGTTGCAGAAAGTTGGCAGGGAGGATGGGCCTTCCTTGATCCCCTTGTTAAAAAAAAATCTGCTCTCATTTGTGTCATCCAATTTTAAATAGTTTTCAGGGTCTCTTTCCCATAAAAGGAGGGGCTCTCCCCTGCTTCTTCCGCCCATCATCCATTGTATCAGTCAATCAATAAATATGTGGGGAGTTATTCCATCTTCCCCCCCCCTTATCTGAGCAATCCATCATCAACTTGATCCACGGTATATCCATGATTTCCCTCTGATCCTTGAGTTTTTATACTCAAATCCCTGATCCACCCCTCTGTGGCATTATCTGTTATTACCAACAAATAGCCTTGCTGGTTGAAGAAGGATTCATTTAGTTGAATTCTTGAGTGTGTTATACCACTCCTTGATCCCTTTTTCCAACCATACACTGGTCTTGATCATTCTTTGATTTTCCTTCTGGAATCAGTCAAGATTGACTAAGAGCTTTTATTAAGCCTAAAACCTGGATTTTTAAAACTCCCTTTATTTCTGAAGTTGCATTTTTACCCGCTACTATTGAGTCCCTTGATAAGTGTTGGGTTATTTGTGTTCAAATTTTTTATTGCTTTGCTTCTAGAGCTTCATAAAACTAATTGCTTTGTTTTTTACATCCACTCACAGGTATCTGGTACCCTTCAAGCACTTGATTGCGGAGAGTTGGGCAGGTTGGTTTGGTTTGATTTGATAATACCAATCTTCTGCTGATGACCAGAGTTATGAGCTTGTGCACTTTGTTACTTGCAAATGCCTTGTTCTATTGAGCTCTGAGCAAACTCAACTTCTTTTTTTCAAGTCTGTTCCCGCACCATCTTTCCTCAGATAGTGTTGTCCCCTAGCTACTGTTTACTATCAAGTTTATCTCTTCCCCATTGATTCCTCACCTACAAGTTTCTGAACCTTGATTCTGGTTACATCTAAACATTTTTGTAACACTCAGGAGTGAAGCCTAAAAAAGCACCTTTCCCCTCTACAGAACTGCTTGTGGCCAGGTCTGTTTGGATTCTTACAGTGTTTGATTGAGAAAAACCACCAAGCTTGTGAAGGTCCAAACCTTTCCAAGCCGTTGGCAAGATGGATGGACATGTGGTGATTTGGGGCTAGAGGAACTTCTGGAAAGATAAAAAGGGATCTACTGAGATATTCTATCATGTGATGTCAATCCTTCCTGACTGTTTTGGCATCAGTCATTAATACAAGCTGATTTGGCTACTTAACAAACTTGAAGTTATCAACCAATAAGGGAAAAATTGATTAGAGATATGAGAGATAATTTTTAATAATAACATACTACTTTTATGAGGCCCACAGTACCAGAAAATACTTTCAATTCAAAATAAATTTTATCTAATTTTTGTTTAATTTTTTTAATTCAAAAAGGAAGGCCACTAGTTGCCATAATTCCAAGAAAGGGCTAATAGATAATTGAAGTTTCAAGAAGCTTCATTTTTGATTTCTATGGAACTAGGACCTGGGTTTTGTCCATTTGGAGATTAAAAGAATGGACTAATATTGTCTCCATGGGGAAATAAATGGGTTTAAATCATCTTTTTATAATATTTTCAAGCCTGCACCTGGTAGATTGGAGACATTAAAAATGATCCATAAGGGGAAATTATTCCAGAATTCAGTGGGAAGGCAAGACTTTTAAGGCTATAAAACTAGGAACCAACAACAAAAGATTATGGCTGGAGGAAAACTTGAGTAAAGTACCACAAAATGTATACATTAAAAGTCATTCAACTCAGTACACAAAAAAATTGAAAATAAACACCACGTAAAAGTTAGCAATGCAGTTCAACTTTCAAGAAAGATCATTCTATTGAAAATATTGATTTCTGTTGAAATTCCGATTCATTTAAAAATTAAAAAAATTAAAAAAATTAAAAAAATTAAAAAAATTAAAAAAATTAAAAAAATTAAAAAAATTAAAAAAATTAAAAAAAATTAAAAATTAAAAATTAAAAATAAATAAAACAAAATATTTTTTAGTTGATTTTATTTTTTTTCTTTCTAGAAACTACATTGGCATTGTGGTAAGTTATCCCAATTGGTATAACTTGTTGCAGCCATCAGAATCATTGTGTTTCAGCCTGCAGTTATCCCAATTGGCATAACTCCCGTAGTTGCACAAGATCAAACTCCAGCGCAACTACAATCCAGATCATCCTCAATCCCTTGCCACTGCAACCAATCACTCCCTTAATCCCAAACCATCCAAGAACCAACTAGCCAAAATCCACCAAACCACTCAAGACCAACCAACCAATTGAACAAGGATCAAGACACCCTCAATAAAACAATCAATCTGAAACCTCAGATAAAGCCAATCATCCAACCAAAAAATCAAACAACTAGAACTGTCTTAATCAAAAAAGTAAAGGACAACAAGAATCTCATCAACCAAACAAACAGCCTCAATATCAAGAGAAATTAATTTGAATCTTGCATCCAAAAGAAAGAGAAGGTATGAACAAAAACAACACTCCAAGAAAGATGTTTGAACACCCAAAAGACTAGAATCTAAAGCAGACAAAGGCCACCGGTTATCACCTAGGCCACAGAGCAGTCTGCAATTAGACCCTGACTGCTTCTTAAGAACCTCACCAAGTCCTTTCAGAATACATTCTTTTCTTTTCTAGTAGTTCCTTGACCTGAAGGTCTGACCTCATCTCAAACCAATCTCCTGTCTCATTCATCCTCATAACTTTTTATAAAAAGAAAACCTTTCCAATCAGCTCAGTTGCTGTTTTTCAGAAAAAGAGTAATAAAAACAAGCTCCAGGATTGAGATACCTGTAGCTAAACAATTTCCAATAAGTTATTTCTATTACTCAAAATTGTTTCTGATTTAACCTGAATGATTTAATTCAAAGTGGTCCCTGTAATTTTATAAATGATTATCTTGAGCCTTTTCTAGGTCTGAGTTCATGGTGCAAGTCCTAGAATTCATCTTTTTTATTTGGACACAACAGGTTCTGCTTGTGATTCATGTACAGAATTGGTGTTAATTTTTCTCCATTCCTGTTTTCATTTTCTTTTTCTTCTATTTTGGCCAGTTCTATTGGCTCATTTTTTTCAATTTCCAAGGAATTTAATTTAAAATTACACAGATGTAGTAGCATGAAAATGGATTATAAGTGGTTCAAATTTACCCAGAAATTTACTGGAAATTTAGCCATTCTCCTCCCCCAAATTTTCTTTTAGTTCTTCTTGGAACCAGTGGAATTAAGCCACATCAAGAATTTTTAAACTTGGTCCAAATTTTTTCCTAGTTTCCATTTATCATGATAGAGTTTCACCATGAAATTCTATTACTGGTTGTATATGGGGTTGCCTTGGAATAAGAATTTTGCAGCTTTTTCCATATCTAATATTATTTTCAGATACTTGATCATTTAAAATAGCTGTTTATAACCAATCATTCATTTTATGTATGATGACACAGGTTTATTCTTTGGGTTTTTACTTTGTCATTTTGTGGGGTTTTTGGCCAGGATTGTTCAAGTTAACCTTCATCAGATTTTCAAATTCAAGGAAGTGGTAATCTTCTGATTTCAGGAGGGAAAATTACTTTCCACATTTAGGAGAGGTGGAAATATCTACCACTTCTGCCACTGATTAGATAAGTTTTCCAGATTTCAATCGTCAATCTGAAAAAAAAAATTGAACGTGATCACTAATAGGTTTTTTGTAATTTGGGTAGGGATGAATTGTTTTTTGATCCCAATTTGTCTCCCTCTTTATTTCCCACATTCAATTTTGATTTATATTAAATCAATTTTTCTAAAAAAACAAGGAGCTTTTTATGATTTGGGGTTTTCTTACCAAAAAAATTAATCACCAAAACTGCAATAACCTCCTATAACCATTTTTTCCTATAGGGACTTTTCATTTTCCTTCACTCATCTCAATTTTTTCATTCATTAGTGAGAAATGCTTTAGCCACCTAATTAATAATAGGAAATTCAAGAAAAAAAAATTGATTTCAAATGAAGGCTTAAGGCTCTTCTGTCCCTTACTTTTAGCCAAGTCAAGTAAGAGTAGTCAGTTCTGTGTTAACTTCAGTTGTTTCTGAACACTGCATGAGTTTGGACCTAGAAGCTGATCTGGGCTTACCCAACAGTATTGGTTTCCATTATAACTTACCAAAATCTCTGGTGGGAATGACTGATTTTTGATCTTGTAAAGACATGATGAGGCATCCTCAATCAATTTCTGACATAAGGTACTCCCATCATCTTATGAGTAGGATAAAATGAGTGTTTGTGGCTAGGAATACCAAACTATTTAGAGACTGCAAAAGGCCTGTACATCAAGTGACAAAAGAAAAATAAAAAAAACTGAACATTTATAATCCAAAAAGAAATTTCCGGGAAGTTATGCACACTTGAAGTCCAAGTATTGGGTTGGATGAAAAAATCACAGCGAGAAGTAGAAACCAATTTTTAAGTTACATAACTTGAGCAGCTAATCTTTCAATATAAAAAGTTATCCAACCATATCAGGAATGTCAACAAAGCAGCTGGGAAATTCTGATTTCTGAATTTCTGAACAGTCCACTTTTTAAAATTCCCGCCAAAAATTTCTTAGAGAAGCCAAGTGGAACGAAAGAATGGTTGGAAATCGCTTCAATCACGGTAAATGGAACACCGCACCAAACATATTTGAAAATTCAGCAGGATCAAATTTTATCAAACTTTCATTATCGGTGTCATCCTTACTTTTTCCTGACTCTTTTCTGATTTAATGAGGTACGTTGCAAAAATGAAATAAAAGAAAAACTTTCAGCCGCACGAACCACCAGAAAAAGTAATATCTTATGACTCACCCGTGTGAATGGGAAGTTTTTCTCGTCATGGCGGCTGAAGACGACAAACGGTCGGAATGCGACGAAGGGTTTGATGTCGATTTCTTGCCTTTTTCTTTTGCGGGACTAGATTTATGTTCGTGTCTTTTCGATTTGTGCCTGGCGGATCCTCCAGTGTGAGAATGTTCGGGGGATCTACCAGTCCTTGAATTTTCCAAAATCTCTCGTTGGTTTGAAGTTGTAGATAAACCTTCGGAAGTCTGTGAACCGGATCGGTTTTGTTTTTCTTTCTGAGCGCTTGATTCTGAGGGGCGACTGCTCAGCGTATGAATAGTATATCCTTCGGAGCATTCAGAGAGTTCTGACTGATTGCAAGTTATCAACGAAGTTTCAAAGGGTTTTGCTACCCGCTCAACTGTCTGCTGATTCGTTTCAGCTTCCAAAATTTGATGGCAATGGGAACATATCGCTTTGCTGCCAGACTCTCTGCCTGTCGAACTACTTTTCACGCTTGCATTAGACGTCGGTCTTGCATTATGGGTATATGCCAGAGCCTCTGACTCCAGCGGTTGACTATCAAAATTCTTTTCACTTCGGGCGGGCCAACTGGGCTTGTCTGGATGTTTCGGATCAAGAGGCAGACCAGAATATTCTCGGAAAGCGACCATGAAATAGAATGTAAGCCGGTTCTCGATCTTTTTAAGAGTTTTGCTATTTGCTTGCGGTGCGGAATTTTGACCGAGCTGATCGATGTAGTGCTTTAGCTCAGCCCAAGTACGCAAAATAAGATAAAGATCACCTAAGGGAAAAAATACACATAAACGAGACAGCGTCGAGCAGTAAGTGCTTGCCCATTGGTACAACCATAGCTTTTACAATGAACTCAAGTTCCTGGAAACTCCTTTCCTGTAAACCAAACTTACTATAAATTCGCCGGATCTGCGTGTGAAAAGAGGTAAGTACAAAACACATGTTTAGATTTTTCTACTCATTCATGCTACGTTGATTATTGAGATTGCACTTGCATGATCACGGATGAGCTTAGTGCGATGGGGACAGAAGAAGTCGAGCAACCCTAGTCGATGACCAGCATGTGGAGGGCGAAGGTTCGCCAAGCACAACTTTTGTGCTTGATCCAAGCCTTCTTCAGCCCAACTCCAAAGCGCTTCCGACAGCTCTGTGTAGGTTAGCTTATGGATCTCCCAATAGATCACCGACCCATCGTAAGTTCTCCAAAGTTTGGATCCCTCATCTAAACGATAGAGATCTTCTTCGCTTTCGTATCTTCCAGGGGGTTTCTCACAGCCCGCGCCATGACTGCAAGATTTATGGGCTTCCAATTGTTGTCGATGCAGGGCTTTTGAAGTTGAGGTGTGCTGTTGGCGGTGGGGGACGTGCGCATCGGAATGATGCTTTTTCGACTGGCTGGATGACCCCGGTTCACCATGGGACTTGCGACTTGTGCGCTCGGATCCCAAAGGACTGTTAGATTTTTCCGATTTTTTGCTTGAATGAACCGAGCCTAAAGAACTCAAAGACGAGTTGGAATCAATCTCATGTGAGGTCATGATAACCCACAGATTCAAAAGTGACCCTAGCCGAAAGGTGGAGCAACGCAGGACGAAACCAGGATCGGTGGATCTTTATAGCTCTGTCTCAGCATGCCTCATAGACCACTCTCTCATTGAAGGTTGACTGGAGCGTGCACTGGAATAACCTTCATCCCCGTTGCTTGTTTTGGGATCGAGGATGTCTTGACTTGACGGTATACATTTCAATACATCAGGGGGCAGTGTGATCATCATTCGTTTCATCTCGTCACTCGACGCAAAGTACCACACCGACCTGTCGCACCTGACGCCCTCGATTGCTCATGAGTAGAAAGGCGCGACGACGACCTCGAACAAGAGTGGCTCTATCGCCCTCAAACTTGCGGCAGTGTCCAGAGCCTTCGATCTGTCAGCGGCTAGAAGTGGCGGTGCGGTTCGGGTCAAAAGGCGACCTAACTTTGCTCTCCCTGAAACAAGCTCAGAGCGGGGTCAGGTGGGATGGGGATCACTGGCCAAGTAAAACAGGGTACAATGAATATACATATGGAAAATCAAAGACTATTCCAAGAACATAACAGCATTTTTTGGGTGCAACTTTGTAAATAATAAACAATAAATGATGGGAACCAAATCATCCCAAGTTATGTAAATGTGATTTAAATTTTTTTTGAATTTTTTCTATGGAATGCAATTTCTTCAAAAATGAAAATTTCATACAGTACCTATTTTTCAAGAGCAATTTTAAGGGGTCATATAAGACCTTTCAAAGTTTGCGAATAATTTTTATGAATTTGATTTCTTTGAATGAGATGCATTACTTTTGGGGATAATGTTTCAAAAAAAAAATGATGAAGTATGATTTCAATAAATTTAAATTCAAAATACAAACATCCCCCACTATAAAATGGAAATAAAAAATCAGAAGGTATGCTTTTTTCACAGATTCAAGCACTTCTGTAATATATTTCCCACTAGTTCTTAACACCCCTCCTGGAACTCTATTCCTTCTGCATATTATCAACAGCTTGCATTGCAACATCATGCTTCAAGAAACCTCCCTCTTGACCCATTTGCAAAGCTATGAAATGACATTCATGCACAAAATCAATACGCACAGGGGGATTTGAACTTACAGGAAAATCAAAAGGGATAAATGTTAATGATTTTGCTTTATAGATCCAGACTATGGGGAATTCAAAAAAAATGGTAATTATATGGTCCATATGTGGCAATCTCATCCAATTCTTTTTGGACCTTCATACCATCAGAATCAATGCTTTCTAGAACTTTGTCAAAATCCAAAGGATCACCAAAGTTCTTGCAAATCCCTGATAGAATGACCTCTTTCTTTTGAATTCCAATTTTCATTTATTTCTGACGTTGTGGTGTTGTATTTATAACCTTGGATTGGAAACTGTGTCACAGGCTGCGCGCTCAGCAGTTGGGTAGGCCAGGCTCAGCATTTGGTGCAGGTTGGGCTTGCAACCTGCTTGGATGAAGCAGACCAAGTAATGGAGCCAACCCAACCAAGTTTGCAGGCCGCTAGTTTGGAAAGCAGGAGGAGGGCAATTGCGGGGTTATACGTGCCAGGGAGGTCCATGCAAGCATAGGTGCGGACCAATCTGCAGATGTGCAAGGATGGATAAACACGGGGGGCTCCAAGTAGGGCATGGCAGAGGGCTGCGGCATGAGAAGGACAAACCGGACATACGTAACAGTGGAGGGGTCAGGAGGGATTGGGCAGTACAGGTTAAGGTTGGGCTAGGGTTCCATATTTTAGGGGTTCTTCTTAATTTTTTTGTTAGGCTTTTAGTTGCGCTTGTACTTAGGTTAGGGTTGAGAGGGAGGACTTAAAACCTTGCTCTCAACTCTGGGTTGTAGGATCATATCTCATCATCTCAGGATATCACATCTAATCACCAAAGGATCAGGGAAGGAGTGAAGGACAGGAATATACAAGATCATTTTCTTTATTCATCTTTTTCTTATAACTATCTCTCTTTCTCAAAACCCATCAGCACTCAACCTCCTTACAGATGCTTGGACCAATAACTTCCAAACTTGAGGACAAATTAGGGGAGTATCACTCTCTTGTTTCCACAACATCTAAAACAATTCCCCCAACCTGATTGGCCACAGCATAATAACCAGTGACTGTTGATCTCATAATGCGTAGGACCTTGAGAAAGAGAAAACTCTAGGCTTATAAAACACACATTAGCACCCAAAGCAAGGAGTAATCTGTAAGGTGTATTATTGGAATTGAAAAGGAAAAATCTTCAACTTGGAGTGCAACTTTTCTCAAATGTTTAAATATTGACTCACAGAAATTTAGATGATGCTTAGATTTATTTAAAAATTTCAAGAAAAATTAGCACAAAAGTTAAGACCATGCTTCCCTCCACAGTGTTGAATGATACAACAAACAGTAGGGACAAGGAGCAGGGGATGAGAAAGGAGGATGTTGTTCTTGTGTTTTCAAGATAATGGAGCAGAACAGAAGAAGTCTTATGAGGGGGGGCACATTGAAGGTTTTGGTTGAAGAACTGATGAGGATAAATTGGCAAGGCTTTAGCAGGTTTCAGTAGCCTAGATACAAGCCAAGTAGCAAGAGCCAAATTTTGGTTCAGAAAATGGGAAAAGGAAATGGATAATGAATGAAGAATGAGCCAAAGAACTTTCAGTTATTCAGTGACAGACAGTACACAACAAATCAGAGACATAGCCAGCCAGAGGACAGGGCATAAAAGCATTCAAAAGAAGAGCAGAAGCACAACACAGTTGGGGCATTAATCCAAATGATTTGGTTATTCAACAGACACTGTAACTGAGGAAACTATGATAAGAAAGATAAGTCTTAGAAATAATAAGTTTGCTAAAAGAACTAGTGACTTATTGTTCTATGACTACATGATTTTGATCAGTAACAAAAAGTCAGACTAATTGACTGCCACTCTTTTCAAACTCAATTAGAACTCAATCTTGAAATAATTTTTATATATTTTTAGTTTTTATGAGGAAAAGCTCAGGAGTTGCCAAAATTCCAAAACACTGTACATACACAAGCCACCCTTCCCCCCCGCTTGCCTGGTTACTAGGGTGTATCAGAGTTATAAAAACTTCCCCTTCTTGAATGGTGGTTTTCAGCAAAATACCCCAATTTCAAACATGCCATTAAAAACCAAAAAACTCCACTAATTTCACATAAGACATGTCAGAGTTGCTACAAAATAAATGTTTGATTTCAAATAACTTATATAAAGATAATTCAACATCAGAAGAGTTCAAGACTGCAGTTTACATGCCTTCCTTCCCTCTTCCTTCCATATCCAACCTCATTGGATACACCATCCCTTTTCTCCCCATCTTTCCCTTGCTAATTCCCACTTCAAGCCTCATGGATATATAAGTTTCTCTTCATCTTGTTCAATAATGAAGATATGAAAACCTAGATTGCAACAAAAAGACCAAAAGAAGAAGCACAATAGGTGTGTGTGCTAAACTTACAACAAGGTGAGAACCAGAAAATGAATTTTAGAAATTAGGAAACAAAAGAAAAAAAGAGATGCAGAAAGTTAATCAAAATTGGAGGTCTTGCTGCTAGACAGAGCTGGAGAAGAATTGTGAATTGTGGGAGTGCTAGGTTAAAGGTGATGAGGTCAAGATGAGATGGATAATTTTGGGATTAATATATTGGCTAAATGAGGGAGGAGGAAGCAGAGGACAACAAGGAGGGCTGAAAGGGATGGAGAAATGATTGGGAGAATGGATGAGATAATGATGGGAGATTTTAGATGGAGATTGGATGAGATAATGATGGGAGATGATTGGGAGATTCAATGAGGGAATGATGGAGATTGGATGAGATAATAAGAGAGATAGGATGAGGAAATGAGGAGCTCAAGGGATAGAGAGGATGATGGGAGATTGAATGGGATGGATAGAATCTCTGGATTTGAAGCTTCCTCATTTGAGGTTAAAGTGGGGAAGTCATTAGAGGAGATCAGTCATCTCTCAACAAATAATTACCACTTAAAACCTCATCTGAATCATCAAGTCATCACACTGGTCACTTTATTAAATTCATCACTTTATTTCAGTCATCACTTGACCACTCTTAATCTTTCCCATTGGCCCCTCAGCCAACATCCCCTTGGAAATATGCCAAGAAAATTTATCCAAGGAACTCAAAAGCTAAAAATTCAACAACATTCAGCCCTCCAACCCCATCATGTTCCAAATTTTCTATTCAACCAAAGAAAGCAGATCATCTCATCCTTGTCAACTGTATCAAACTTCTGGCCAAATATGATGATTTCTTTGGGTCTGAAAATGAAACTTGTGTTGGAAAACCTCCATCTTCCAAGGTCAATGGTTATCTTTGATTGCCAATTATCTGAAGAAGAAGAAAAAATAATTTCAGAAAAAAAATAAGAGAGAAATTCAAGAAATATTGGTCCAAGTGTATAAACGCCCACTCAATGCCAAACTCAAAAGGATTTGTTCTCAACAATGCTGATAAATTCAAAGGGATAAACTCTGTGGTTGATAAATATTACTTTAGTTGATGATTAAATTTCAGACCAGCAAGAAAACTATGAAGGAAAACAACCTTGAGGAGATCAGATGACATTGGAAAACAAGCTTCTTGAACAAGATAGAGAGAATGAAACCAACACTATGAAGACCTTACCTGGATTGCAAATAGGATAGGAAAATGGTCAAGACGGAGATGATTCTGATGAGAAGAAGGATCTGGGATGGAACATAATGATGCTGGAAGCAGAGGATTATTCTCAGTTGCGAGTTAAGTTACGTTGTAAGACTCCAAACGGTGCTAGGCCGTGGCAGTTCTGTGGAGGGGAAAGGTGCTGTTTAGGCTGCCCTCCTGAGTGTTACAAAAATATTTAGACATAACTGAGATCAAGGTCCAGAACCTGGTAAATGAGGAATCAAGTAGTAGAGGATAAAGATGATAATAGTTTGGTAGCAATGGAACAGCACTATCTGAGACAAGATTATGCAGGGAAAAACTTGAACAAAAGAAGTTAAAGTCTGCTTAGAGTTCAAGGAACAAAAGCTGTTGTATGTAAACAACGCCCACAAGCTAATAACTCTGGTCGTCAGCAGAAGATTGGGGATGATCAACTCAAACCCAAGCAACCTCCAGGTTCTCAATGAACCTGCCCAACTCTCCGCAATCAAGCGCTTGAAGGGTACCAGATAACTGAAGGTGGCTGTACAAGACAAATCACAATGTTAAGGAGCTCTAAAAGCAAACAGTAACTGATTTGAATCAAGGATAACCTCAACACTTCTCAAGGGATTCAAGAGTAGGCTGGCAGAATGCAACTCCAAAGAAGATAAGGGGAGGTATAACACTCCAGGTCTTAAGCTTAATAAGACCTCTTCAATCAATTGTGATTGGCTCCAGAAAGATGATCAGGGATCAGGACCAGTATGGTCAGAGAAAGGGATCAAGGAGTGGTATAACACACTCAAAAATTCCAACAGACAGAATTTTTCTTCAACCAGCAAGGCTATTGGTTGGTGATAAGGATCAGGCCATAGAGAGGCAAAGACTCAGGGTCAAAAATGGATCAGGGGGCAATCAAAGATATACCCAGGATAAGGATCAGGATCTTAATTTCACAATGGGGGGGACATAGGCACACACTCCCATGGATATGATTCTATCTGATGATATGATATGATAATCCTCCAGAAAAAGCAGGGGAGAGCCCCTCCTTTTATAGACCAGAGGCCTGTAGGCTATTTACAAGAGAGATTTACAAATGGAGCAGAAAAAAAAGATTTTTTTTTTTTTTAAAGGATCAGTGTCATGAGAAAACAAAAGAAAAAAAAGAAACAAACAAGCACTCAGAAAAAAAAAACCAAAGAGCCAAATCAAGACCCTGGCCCGTGCCAAATGATGGGCAAGGGCAAGCGAGTAGCTAGTGGGACGCCCGCGGGCATCCTGATGGGCCCGGGAGACAGTTGAGACTGCGGATGACCGCCAGCAGGTGTCTGACGGGCACTGGCAACAGAAGAGACCCGCGCGGGAAACAGAAAAGACGCACGGGAGATCAGTGAGCTAGGAGGGGAGGAAGAGAGATTTGATTTTCAGAGGAATCAACAACGGGGGTGAGTCAAACGACAAGAGGTTTGAGAGCCCCTACAACCTTGAACAAAGAATTTGGATTGGATCTGAGGATGATTGAGTAAGGCCTTGGTGGGATCAATCAGTCTAGGAAATACAGTGACTCAATGGACGTTGATGGAGAGGTTAGATCTGGAGGGATCTAGGATCAGTCCTAACTTTTGATCCTTACGTCTTCGGTCACAATAATAAAAGATTTTAAAGAGCACAATTGAATCACAGATTGTATAGTATACGGCAAGGATGATGATTGTCGGCAGAAGGTGTTGTTGGATGTCACCACCTAGGTTGGCCAGATTGCCTATTAACCAGATTGTGATAAAGTAAACCAAGACGCCCTCTCCACTCTTGTTTTGATAGTTTTTGTAAATCTGTGGAGAATAGACCAAGAGCCAAGAAGAAAAACTAATCCAACCCACGAGGGAGGATAAGAATTTATTGGAGATAGATTGGATTGATGATGATGACATGATGGCTCACAACAGGGGGGCTGGGCTGTGAATCAAGGAAGGGGTCAAGGATGAGGAGGATGTGAGGAAGCTTGCTGGTAGGGACCTAGTGATGAGAAGTGGATGGAGGGATTGAATTTGAGCTCTGGTGATGATGATGAAGATGAGGATGATCTTGGATGATGATGGTTGATGATGTTATTGTTTTTGTTGAGTGATGAAGATGACCTTGAGTAGAATTGATAGGATGATGATGAGATGGAGCAGGTTTGAATGGATGAGGATGATAATCTTGAGTTGATGATGATTGTCATCCTTATCATGATGACTACTTCTCACTCTTGAGGGTGGGTTGTGGGAATCCCCTGGGATGATGAGATTGAGGTTTGAGGGATGAATGTAGAGTTGGATGGATTTAAGATTCTGGGTTTGATGACTTGAATCAAGATTGGTTTGAAGAAGATGGTGAGAGAGGTGGATGGATGGATGGATGGATTCCAATTAGATGTGTAGGGTGTGTGGGTGGTTTGAGTGCAAATGTATGTGTTAATGAGTGAGTACTGCCCAGTGTTGAACTGGGGTGGTGGCGTTTGAATGGCCAGGGTGTCCAGGATGGGGCACCACAAAGTTCTGATGATTGTTGATTGGGATTGATCTTACCAGTTAACTGTAGTTCAGGTTGGTGGATTGGGCGCCGGTTGGACTATGATGATGTGTTGAAGAAATTGAAGATTGAAGAGAAGAGATTGAAGAATAAAAAAAAAAGGAAAGAAAAATGAGGGACAGATGATAAAAGAAGAAAACACGGAGGTCATCCCCCGCATCCTCCTGAAGCATCCCAAGAGAGAGTGTTGTTTGTCAACCTCTGTTTAATTGGAGTGTCCTCATTGGGGTGAGAGCACCCGCAGACATTCATCAGATTCTTACATAGTGGAGAGTGCACCCGCGAACAACCACCATGCTTACACCTCCCTTGACTGGAGATCAGTCCCGCTTGCGTTCAAAAATGAGGTTGGAGAATTTTTCCAGTTGATTTTGGTTGGCAGCTTTTGTCAGTGGGTCTGCTAAAATCTCTTCAGTGTCAATCAAGTGAACAGTTAGTATTCCTTCTTTGAGCCCTTCTCAAAGTCCCTTTTTTTTGAGATCCATGTGCCGGGTCTTGGAGTTTGATCCAAATTTTTTGAGTTTGTTGTCAAGTCCCTTGTTGTCAATGAAGTGTTTAGATGGTGGAAGAGCAGATTGGAAAACTTCACTCAGCAAGTGGAAAAGCCATTTGCTTTCTAGATAGGAGTCAAGTAATGAGTTAAGTTTGGCTTCTGTGGATGAATATGTGATGTTGCGCTGTTTGCAACTGTTCCATGAGATGAGAGCCCCAAAGGAAAAACAGACATATCCAGATTGAGATTTTTGGCTGGTGGGATCTTCACCCCAGGTGGCGTCACTGAAGTACTTGATGGGTTCTCTAGATTCATCATAAGCAAGGGTGAGCTTCAGCTCCTTTGTGTGGTTAAGATATTGCCATGTCCTTTTGAGTTCCTTCCAGTGAGTTAGACCGGGTTTTTTCTGGAATCTGGCAAGACTGGATACTGAGTAACTGATGTTGGGACAGGTTTGACTGGCTATGTAGTTGAGAAGCCCAATGGCTGATTTATAGTTGATATTGAGCTTCTTGAAGTCTTCAAAATATTTTTCAGAAGCTTTGTACAGTTGGAGGTTTGGCGTCAATGGGGTATTGGATGCTTTCAAGTTCAGTAGGCCAAGCTCTTCTAGTCCATGCTCAATGTGTTTGGGTTGACTCAGCAAGATGCAGTTTGGTGTTTGCTTGAATTTCATTCCAAGAATGGTATCCGGTTTGTGGGCTAGAGAGTCCTTGAATTGTAGGTTGAATTTGCTATTGAAGTGGTCACCGTCCCCCACAAGGATTAAATCCTCAACGTGGAAGAAGAGAAACAAATTATTATTCTTGTGAATATACAGGCAGGGGTTGCTGTCTGACTCTCTGAACCCTACCAATTTGATCCATCCAGTGAATGTTTTGTACCAATTTTTTGGTGACTGTTTGATTCCGTACAGAATCTTCTTGAGTTTTAGGCATTTGCATTTGCGTTGGCATCCCTGAGGGGTCTTGATGATAACTTCTTCATCAATAGGTGCATGCAGAAAGGCGTCCTTCACGTCATACTGTCAAATTTTTAGCTTGTTCTTCAAGGCGCACAGTAGTATTGCTCTTAACAAGGCTATTTTTCCTGTAGGAGCAAAGGTTTCATCAAAATCTAGTCCATGTACTTGATTAAATCCCTTGACGCAGATCCAAGCCTTGTATATGATTGTATCGTCATGAGAGTTGTCTTTGATCTTGAAGATCCAGGTTGTATCTAGCAGATTGAGCGGGGTGTCTCCCTTGTAGTCTTCCCAAACCTCAAGGAGCTTGCACTGATCCATTTCCTTTTTGATTGCCCCCCCCACTTGTGATTATCTGCACATTGCCTGGCTTGATCAAAAGTTTTAGGTTTGAATTAATGGTGAAAACCATACCTTTGAGGAGGTTTTATGGAAGATTGATCTCAAAGGTTCCTTCTGACCGGTATTTCAACTGTTTCCATTGATTTGGCAGCTTGAACAAGACTTGGAAATGGTTCTTCCTCTGAACTAGACTCAGATTCTGGGGTAGATGTAGACGTGCCTATCTCCTCATCAGATGAGTCAGCTTCAGTATTGGGGTCACAATAGTTCATAAAATTGGAAATTGCTTTCTTGTTGAGTTTGGTTGTGTCCTTTGATTCGTCTACACTAAAGTCCAGATCCATGGTTGACTTAAGTCCCAATTTGTCTACAGATTTCTTCAGGAATCAAACATGTTTTGATTGTATGATCTGTCCATTAGTCATTAGAATCCTATACAACAGGAACTCCGGATTATATCCAATGAGTTTGCCCTCCAGTCCTTTTGGATTGAATTTTTCTCCTTTCGGCCTTCTTTTGTTCAACAAAATTGTGGTGACGCCAATTGGTTGAAGGAAGTTTGGTGGTAATTTGCTTTTCTTGATGAGTTTCCAGGGCAACCGGTCCAATTCATCCTTTGGTATTTGATTGATTCCAGTGCAGCATGCCTTCAAGACTTCCAACCAATATTTCCAAGGAATATTTTCTGAACTTAGTGACAATCTCACGCTCTTGATGATTGTTTGATTGGCCCTTTCAGCTCTACCGTTGTGTTTGGGGTGATAAGGTTCAGTTACCAAGTGAGTGATAAAATTCTCCTTGAGATAATTTACTAACCTAGCTTTTAAAAATTCCGTACCTCCATCAGAGCACACGGTTGAGGGGTAATAACCGCTGAGCTTTCTCTGTTTCTCTATAACTTCCATCATCACAGGGGCCATGTTGTCCTTTTGAGTTAGCGGTATGCCTGCGATGTAGCCAGAGTAGTTATCCACCACTTTGAGGATATATTTTTTGTGTCTGAAGGATTCCGGCGTAATTGGGCCAATGATGTCTAGATGAATCTTTTTGAACGGTTTAGATGCCAAGGAGGAGGTTGATTTGAATGGGGATTTGGTGATCTTGCAGAGAAGGCAGTCTACACATTCAAATTTTTCTTTTTCTTTGTTGCTGTACTGAAGGCCCTTCAGTTTTGATAACCGACCAAGTGACGCGTGACTGTAGGACAGATGGAGATCTCTTAGTGTCCTAGGCTTGTCTTGCTGCACCATATAGCATTCTTTGTTGCCTATCTTGCACGGGTTGTTCAAGACAAAAAGATTATTGATGATACTTCCTCGGCAGATAGTCACTTGGTCCTTGTTTAATTCAAATTGACCATATTTCGCATTCAGAACACACCCTTGATTGATAAGTTTTCCGGGACTGATTGGGTTAACAAAAATTTCAGGAACATACAAGCAATTAGCCAGTGTGATTGTTTGGTTTTTCCACTCCAGCCTAACCGTTCCTATTCCCAATATTGGTAAGTCTTCCCCAGCTTTACCCGTGGTTATTTTTTCACCAGTGAACAGATCCAGAGAGATAAAGAATTGTCTCTCATTGAAGATATGAGCGGTAGCTCCACTATTGATGAGGATGTTCTTTTCTGCGCCAATTTCAGAGTGTATCCATCTAGTTACAAAGGCACAAAAGTGGGCCGCATCTTGAGCCTTTTTTTGCTTATCTTTCTGTTTACTTTGCTGATCCCTCCACCAATTGGGTGCCTTTTCCGGATGTAGGTGGAAGCATTCCAATTTGGAGTGGTTTCAATCTTGCTTTGGATTGTGATAGCCTTCAATACATTGGCTTGAAAATTGATTTTTGGTCTTGGTTCTCATGGATGCAAGGGCAGTTTCTGGGATGGTGTGCAATGTTCCTTTCTCAATGCTTTTGGCCTTCACTTCATTGTGATATTGGACAAGATGATTGCACACAAATTCAACAAAAATTTGTTTTTTGGTGTGCATGAGTTGACGTTTGAGATCCTGGAGGTTTGCTGGGAACTTAAACATAATGAGATAAGCAAGGATTTTGTCAGGTAGTTCTATGCCTATGTCAATCATATTCTTGATAGAGATTTTGATATTGGTGACAAAGTTCATGAGTCCATCCTCCTTGAATGTCAATTGGAGAAAGTTGTTAAATATTCTGGCCCAATTAGAAGCTTGCAAGGAAGAAAATTGTTCCTTAATAGCTTTCCAGGCGTCCTGGGCTGAGTTGACATTAGCTGCATTGATTACATTGTTGTGGGTGACAGAGTCAACCTTAGATATAAGGAGAAGCTGAATTTCATCGTTATCTTGAGTCTCTAGGGTTCCATTGGCTGAATCCAGAACGTCCAGAACTCCTCTGAGTTTAAGCAACACCATCATCTTGTCCTTCCAGATCCCATATTTCTCTTTGGTTAGGAGAGGGGTTGTCTCTAGTGCTTTCTTGAGCATAGCTTGTTGGAAGGCGTCCAACAAAAATCCCAATGTTGACATGGTCCTGAGTCTTGCTGGCCTAGGTGAGCAATTTGGCTTTTAACCGTATTACTTTAGTTGATGATTGAATTTCAGACCAGCAAGAAAACTATGAAGGGAAAAAACCTTGAGGAGATCAGATGACATTGAAAAACAAGCTTCTCAAACAAGATAGAGAGAATGAAACCAACACTATGAAGACCTTACCCGGATTGCAAATAGGATAGGAAAATGGTTGAGACGGAGATGATTATGATGAGAAGAAGGATCTGGGATGGGAAAGAATGATTCTAGAAGCAGAGGATGATTCTGAGTTGAGAGTTAAGTTACGTTCTGATGATTGTTGATTGGGATTGATCTTACCAGTTAGTTGTAGTTCAGTTTGGTGGATTGGGCGCTGGTTGGACTATGATGATGCGTCAAAGAAATTGAAGATTGAAGAGAAGAGATTGAATAATAAAAAAAAAGGAAAGAAAAATGAGGGACAGATGATAAAAGAAGAAAACACAGAGGTCATCCCCCGTATCCTCCTGAAGCATCCCAAGAAAGAGTGTTGTTTGGCAACCTCTGTTTAATTGGAGTGTCCTCATTGGGTTGAGAGGACCTGCGGACATTCATCAGATTCTTACGTAGTGGAGAGTGCACCCGCAGACAACCACCATTACAACCACCATTCTTACAATAAACTGAACTATATTTGTTTTTTTAGGTTAAAATGGATGGGAGATTTGGAAAGGAACCCAAAATTACCTCTAAAGCTGACTTTGATTCCCAAAGATTTGACTCCATTGATTCCAAGGAGATGGTAGCTAATCCCCAGCCAAGCAATGGGGATAAAGAGGAAACCTTCATTGAGGAACCAAAATTTATGGAGTAACCCCTAAATTTGTCAGAATTTGTAGCTGAGAAATATATTAAAAAAAATAAAAGGTCCAATGAGGTCCAAATGAGAATTACAATCCATCCTTGGATCCAACACTAGCTTCTTTAGATCCTTTGATTCTGAGCTTTTACCAAGTAATTTGAAATAATCTCAACCTAGAGATGGAGGATTCTGATGCACCATCTCCTCCACAACCAGCAAAATTTATTTTGGTATCAACAGAAAGCATTTTTTTATTAGCTTTTTTATTAATTAATCTCTGAATTCCTGTAAAAATCCCCACCATTTTTTATTAAACCAAAAGCTTAAGCAAATTGGGCTTCCCACTTCACCATCCAATGCCAGTGATGATGTTTAGCTAAATTAATCCTTGTTAAATGAAAAGAGAAAGGCAAACAAGTCGAAAAAAATTAACACCAAATGCCATCAAAGGCAGAGGAACAATTCTAGCTTTAGATTTTTTCAAGATATACTTTAGAAGCAAGATTTGAATGAGTAAATTGAATTCTTCCACCATTTTAAGTACATGTATACATAATAAGTCACCAATTTGCTTTTCAACCCAGTTAAACCACAGATCAAAAACAATAAGCTTGAATTGTAAAATCAGAAGCCTAGTTCTTAAAAGGAAAAATGGGTTCTTCAACTGGAAATTGATATAGCAAAAAAAGGAGGTGAAAAAAGGACTGAAGAAAAAATGCTGGATTCTCAATTGAATTTGAGACTGACTGAGAGAGATTTTGAAAGAGATTAGAAGGATATGGATAAAGAGCAGGAGTAGAAGGATTGAATGGTATATCCAACAAATGACATTTTATTATTAGCTGTTGCATTTGTTGATATTGGTTTACCTTTGAAGGAAATAGAAAGAATTTCTCAAATAATTGGATTTCAAATCAATTTCTTTGCACAATCAAAAAAATCAAAAAAAGGCCCAGGCTTTAATCATGCCAAAAAAAACTAACCACAGGCTGTGGGAGATAAAACCTAATATATAGCCATAAAACTAGGTTTTCTAGTGTAAGCATAACTCCAGTCCTCAGAATAACCTCAAAAATGTATTTTAAACCAAAAATAAGCTGTAGTCACTCAGTTAAATTATCCCTCTATCTCTTATTGAATAGAAGATAAAGCTCAAATCAACCCTGTCCTACTTATATTCCAATCAGGTTTCACAGACCAGTGAAATAAATATGGAATTACTCTGGAAGCCCTGAAATACATACCACATGCAGTACAAACCCATGACCAAGCAAACTCCTGAAGAAGTATACAGAAGTAATATACACAAGACACTGTATGAAGAACCAAACAAACTCTACCAGAGTAATATATGCAAGACACTGCATGCAGAGCCAAACAAACTCCTGCAGCAGTATAAATAATTAATTTATGAAAGAAACTGCATGCAGCACCAAAAAACTCCTGCCGCAGTATACAGGATTAATATATGCAGGATACTGCATGTAGAACCAAACAAATGACCAATCACCACACCAGAGGCAGTGAAACACATTTCACCACCCATCACAGATTTTTTCAAAGGCAAAACACCCCCTGATGTCACAGAGGGCCTCCCTTCAGCCATTTCTCCCCCATCCCCCAGGCACCCAGCCTGGGGTGTTCACCCCTTATAAAGGATATTACACCCTTATAAAATTATATCAACCATTATCAACAATAACCAACCCTTACAAATAATATGAAACCCTTATAAAGGTTATCAAACTTTTTAAAAATTAACCAACCCTCAGAGAAATCTCAAACCATTATATGAATTACCACCTTTACCCCATACTTTTGATCATCACCAATCACCACCATTCTCAAACATTACCTCATACCTTTGACCATCATCCATCACTACCTTCATCAAACTTGCACCCAGACCTCCAACCATCCCCATCACCTACCTTGACCATTATCATCATCATCATCATCATCATCATCATCATCATCATCATCATCATCATCATCATCATCATCATGATCATCATCATCATCATCATCATCATCATCATCATCATCATCATCATCATCATCATCATCATCATCATCATCATCATCATCATCATCATCATCATCATCATCATCATCATCATCATCATCATCATCATCATCATCATCATCATCATCATCATCATCATCATCATCATCATCATCATCATCATCATCATCATCATCATCATCATCATCATCATCATCATCATCATCAT
Organism: Puccinia polysora; assembly: GCA_025617555.3. Lineage (NCBI taxonomy): Eukaryota > Fungi > Basidiomycota > Pucciniomycetes > Pucciniales > Pucciniaceae > Puccinia > Puccinia polysora. The sequence goes on along the minus strand of CM062616.1, from coordinate 43,926,903 downwards.
CATCATCATCATCATCATCATCATCATCATCATGATCATCATCATCATCATCATCATCATCATCATCATCATCATCATCATCATTATCATCATCATCATCATCATCATCATCATCATCATCATCATCATCATCATCATCATCATCATCATCATCATCATCATCATCATCATCATCATCATCATCATCATCATCATCACCCATCATCACCATCACCTACCTTGAACATCATCATTGTCACCTAACTTGACCATCATCATCATCTTCTTCTTCCATTATCATCATCCATCCATACTATGATGATCAGCCATCCATACTATCATCATCAGACATCTATACCATCATCATCATCCTCCATGTTATCATTATCCATCCATACTCTCATCATCCACCATCATTAATTACCAAGTATAGGCTCAAAAATTTCAACCTTATCTGTCATCACCAGTCAACTCAGAGGATTATCCATCAGTAACCACTAAATCCAGATAAGAACATATAAAGGATAATACAAGATGAAAGATTCCTCCCTTATTCATCTTCCATAGCCAAGTCACCTATCTGTTCCACCTGTTCTTCCTTATCAAGATTGATAATATTGATCCTAGGTCTGATAGAGATTTCTATAGAAGCAAATATATCTGAAAATCAGCCGCAAAACTCTTTTATTTAATTTTTTTAGGACTTACTATAGCACTCAGAGGGGCAGGCAATTCAAAACAACCCTTTTTATTCCTCTATCATCCAATAGTTTTAGTACTGAATTCCCCCTCAATTGACTGCCAGAAGACTCTTTTCTAAATTGATCCCAATCCCAAAGGAGTCCCTACAATTCCAGAGGCTTTATTTTAGAAAAAAAATGCTAAAATCATGCCAACAGGTTTCATTGGCATCCATATAGCCCTTTTTTTCTTTTCTGATTCCAAATGGACTTCTTTCCAATTCCAGGAAGGCTTTCAGCCTATTGAAGGTTAAAAGGGGTGCCTGGGGTGATAGAAAACACAATTTTTTGGTTTTTTGGGCCCTCCAATGCCTGTAAACATTAATTGAAGCCCTGAGGGGCTACGTCAAGGCCTCCAGACCCCCAGTGGGGTCTATCTGGGCTAGAATATTTTTGAGAACTCAACAATGGACACCAATTGAGTTGATTTAAAGATTTCAAAACTCTATGAATAGTAATTTCTTGCAAGGAACTCAGATCTGAAAGAATTTTTTATAAAAAAATATATCCAATAGGGCATATCAGAGTTAAGAAAAACCGCCATTTTTTAATGGAGGGTCCCAAATCTGCCATTTTGAACTCACCATTAAAAATTGAAAAAACACATTATTTCACATCAGATGTGTCAGAGTTACCTGAAAATAGAGTGGATCAGAGTTAGAAAAACCACAATTTTTAATGGCAGGTTTCTGAAATACACATACCCCCTAACTGGTGTGTTTCATGTAAATGGAAGGTTTCAAACATCAAACCTGCCATCATCATCCATCCCATGCAAAAAACCCATCCACACCTCCACATCAGCAAATCCATACCAATCCCATCTCAATTGCATCACACACACCTCATCTTCATCAATTCACATTTACATCACTGAAGTCAAGAAAATGTTTGGCTAATAAAACCAGTAGATTTCAATCATCAATAAGCAAAAGAAACAGAAAGATGAAGGAAGAACAGAGAATGAATGAACCTAATAAAACCAGATTACGAGTGAGGTCAGAAAAAGAATGAATGTATAAAATATAGCTGATGAGAGGTATTGGTCTATCTTGAGGTCTGGCGCAGGGCTGATGGGATTGCTGTGGATGGTCAATGAAGAATGAAAGTTGGAGTAGCTTGACTTGAAGTGCGGCTGGAGGAGGTTTGGTCAGATTGTTGAGTTGGAAGATACTGAGAGTAAAATGAGCAGCGTACCTGATCCTAGTCCCCTGGGTGCCGGTGGTGCAATCTCATGGTTTCACAAGGAGAAGAGAAACCCAGGATCTAGGATCAGTGAGCAAGAAAAGTTTGGGGCTGGTTGCTGGTCTTGAAGTTGGAGTTTCCACACTCGAGCACCTAGTCAGGTTGTGCGGTGTAAGACTCCAAACGGTGCTAGGCCGTGGAAGTTCTGTGGAGGGGAAAGGTGCTGTTTAGGCTTCCCTCCTGAGTGTTACAAAAATATTTAGACGTAACCAAGATCAAGGTCCAGAACCTGGTAAATGAGGAATCAAGGAGTTGAGAATAAAGATGACAATGGTTTGGTAGCGATGGAACAGCACTATCTGAGACAAGATCATGCAGGGAAAAACTTGAACAAAAGAAGTTAAAGTCTGCTTAGAGTTCAAGGAACAAAAGCTGTTGTATGTAAACAACGCCCACAAGCTAATAACTCTGGTTGTCAGCAGAAGATTGGGGATGATCAACTCAAACCCAAGCAACCTCCAGGTTCTCAATGAACCTTCCCAACTCTCCGCAATCAAGCGCTTGAAGGGTACCAGATAACTGAGGGTGGCTGTACAAGACAAAGCACAATTTTTAAGAAGCTCCAAAGCAAACAGTAACTGATTTGAAGCAAGGATAACCTCAACACTTCTCAAGGGACTCAAGAATAGGCTGGCGGAATGCAACTCCAAAGAAAATAAAGGGAGGTATAACACTCCAGGTCTTAAGCTTAATAATACCTCTTCAATCAATTGTGATTGGCTCCAGAAAGGTGATCAGGGATCAGGACCAGTATGGTCAGAGAAAGGGATCAAGGAGTGGTATAACACACTCAAAAATTCCAACAGACAGAATTTTTCTTCAACCAGAAAGGCTATTGGTTGGTGATAAGGATCAGGCCACAGATGGGCAAAGACTCAGGGTCAAAATGAATCAGGGGGCAATCAGAGATATACCCAGGATAAGGATCAGGATTCAATTTCTTGATAATGGGGGGACACAAGCACACACCCCTATGGATGATTCTATTATCTTATGATGCTATGATATGATATCCTGATATCCTAGAAAAATCAGGGTAGAGCCCCTCCTTTTATAGACCAGAGGCCTGTAAGCTATTTACAAGAGAGATTTACAAATAGAGCGGAAAGAAGATTTTTTTTTTTTTTTTTTTTTAAGAATCAAGATCATGAGAAAACAAAAGAAAAAAAGAAACAAACAAGCACTTGGAGAAAAAGAAATCCGAAGAGAGACGCCTGCGGGAATCCTGACGGGCCCGGGCGACTGCCCAGGCCGCGGATGACCGCCGGCAGGTGTCCCATGGGTACCGGCAATGTAAGAGACCCGCGCGGGAAACGGACAAGCCGCGCGGGAGACCAGCAAGCTAGAGTTGGGGATTGGAGATAAGACCCCAACTTGAGCGTAGAACTGGGGGCAATTGGGGTGCTCGGGCCTTGGTCATCAGAATTTGAATTGGGGTTAGTGACCTTGGTTTGGACTGGATGGAAGGATTCATCCAAGGAGATTGGTGATTCAAGGATCGGAGTTGATGAGGGAGAATCAAAATTGAGCGGAGGAGGATGAGGATGATTGGGATTGGAAGCGGTAGGAGGAAAAGTTGAGAGTGGGGAGTGAGTAGGGGTTGTCAGATGTCTGCCTCATCCCAATTGGTATTGAAGTCAATCATTAAGACTCATAGGAGTAGTTAAGAGTTGGATGATGTGTGATGATTGATTGGATTTGATGACTTTGGCTTGAGTCAAAGGACTGTGTGAAATGATGAAGGATGGATGATGAAGATGCTGTCAAAGGAGTGACAAGGTCATATGACCCAATTCTAGAAATCCAAACCAAAACTGCCGAGCAATCCAGGCTGCTAGACAGGCAGTCTATGAGTGATAGGGTAGCTCTATTAGAGCATTGAGGGAAGTGCTGATTGGAATGAACTTAGCCTGGGAGTTGGATTGGAGGATGTTGATTGGAGCTTGAACAAAGGCTTGAGAGGTAGATGGGATGGTGGGAGATGATTTTTTTTTTTGATAATGATACCTATGAAAGATGATAAGGAAAAATCATAAAAAATTAAAATCTCCCTCCTGGCCAGGGTGTCCAGGATGGGGCACCACAGCGGGTGTTACTGAATCAAGGGTGAGGTTGAGTAACCAGTCTGAGATTGAGTTAAAACAATAGAAGGAAGAAGAGAACTAATAAGAAGAGATCTAAAACCAAGACACAACACACAAAATTAGAGATCAACAAAAGATTAGTAAACAGCACTTTCTCAGCATTATCGGGAATCCAAAATTGCAAAAATCACTTCCCATCTCCATTGCTTCCCATCAAAAAACCAACTACAGATCACTATCCCATCCTCATCATCCTTGATCAGCATGACTTGAATTTTTCATACTAGCAGCCTTCAAAAGCCTAACATAATGATAACCAGAGCATCCAGAGTACAGTCACCTTCTCAATCCTATTTTTCTTCTCCTCCCTTAACTCTATAATCCCAACCTGGATCTCAGTCTCTCAAATAGGTACATACATACCTCCCTCACTCAAAATTCCCTCTTTTGCTTTTATCTATCAATCCATCCCCAATCTTCCAATCCAAAGGAAATCAGTGCTGCAACAGCCATCCTATTTGCATGTGCCAGTGCCAATCTCATCATCACTGCTTGCAGGAGATGTAACTTGGACCAAGTAAAACTGGATGCCCATTTTTCAGGTCTTCAATCAGGACTTTCTATCCAAAGTATCCCCCAATACGCTTGATATCTATCAATCATTAATGAAAGCCTCCTTTAGTTGCAAAGGACCATTCCTCAAATGCTATGAATTCAAAGGTAATGCATTGGAAAAAATGATTTTGATTGCCTACCAACATGCAAGTACCAATTATTTCTTCAGTGCTATGAGCAACCTCTATCACTTCTATGGGCTTTACAGTAGTTGCAAATACGGTGAGTCTTCTCCAGCCTTGATTGATTTGGTGATTGGTTCAGCTTACCAATCAATCCTTGCAACAGTTTTCTTCTTCTTATTCTCAATCTCAACCCTTTTGTAGAATGGTTTAGTAATTGCATGACCATTATCCCTCTCTACTTTCACTTGCTCCGTGGTCCTCCCATGTATGTCCAGACCAATATCAATAAATCAAAGCTACTTGGCTGATCTCATGACGCTTGCTGTATTTTAAATCTATGAACCAGTGAAACAGAAATCATCTAAGTCATCCAGGAAGATTCTTTAGTTTTCTGTCTCCCCAATAACCCCTTCTTTCAAACATCCACCCAACATTCAGTACATGAAGCGGCATATGCCTATTGTGGTTCCATCTTCTTGCAAATATCTTTGAATCCTCTTGGTCTGTCTTACCTTTCTATCAAGGGGCTCTTTAAAAAATCAGACCCAATGCAAGCCAGTGTCCTAAAAAACATCAAGAAAAGTTTTTGAGAAGAAACTTTTACTTTCCAGAATATCACCAAGGTTGTCTTGGCCTACCCATCCATTTTTAGTATTTACTCTTTCCTGTGGGGGGTAATCCACATCTGCTAACAAAGATTGTGATCTTACCCTAGATCTGATTGCTCTATGTGAGCTTTGCATTGGTTAATTACATCAAGGACTCATCATCCAGGCAAAAGTTGATTTCAGTCAACGACTAAGCATGTAGACCTTATTGATTGCTAGCTTTTGTACTCCCATTATAAAGGTACTCACCAATTTTTTCTTGATTCTAGGCCTACTTGAACCTACTCAAAATCAAAGCTCCCGTGACCATTGCTTTGTTCTATTGTTGTTTTTTTGGCTAACATTTGGTGTATCAAATCATTTTGGACAGGCACATTGGCTCATCTGGCAATGGCACACTTAGCTTAGGGGTTAAAGAATCACTCACCAATGTTGAGGTCATGGGTTCAAATCCCATAGTGTGAAACTAAAATTTGAATTTTTAAACCTCCATTGTCCTGCAAATTTTATAAAACCAATAAAATCCTGTCTTGATCCTTACCCCAAGAAAAGTAGTTGCATGGAAGGGAACAAGATGGGAGGAGATGATTTGAAAAACATACAGCAACATGGAAAGAATAAGGCTTGAAACCCTCAAAATTTTATGTTATTAATTGAATCCCTTCTTGATCCTCACCCTGAGCGCATTAGGTGCCTGGGAGGTAACAAGATGGGAGGAGATTATTTGAAAAAGATGCAGAGATGTGGAAAGAATAGGTCTTTCAAGCCTCAAATTTTCATAAAATGAATTGAATCCCTTCTTGATCCTCACCCCAAGTGCAGTAGTTGGGGATGGGAGGAGATGATTTGGGAAACATACAGAGACAGGGAAAGAATAGGGCTTTTCAGCATTGGCTAAATCAGCAATTTTTGGATTTATAGTTCTTGAATTGCTTCCTCATCTGTTTGGATGGAAGAGCCAGTCTACCTTTGTTTTATTCTTTAGTTCATTGGTCATAAGGAGATAAACATTAAAATTAGAGGATGGAGGTTGGCAAAGTTGTGTTTCATTGTCAGATCCAAAGCAAGTGTCATAGTTGGAGTGAATTTGGAGCCATTTTACCAGGATGTTATGATCAGCTCTCTTGAGCTGACTTGAGCCTTTGGAAGCTGATGGGGGAGGATTTTTTTTAGAGTTCCTGGGGGATGTTTTCTTTGGTCCATTTTATTTTTGAGTGGACTTGCGGTGGGAGGTTTGCTGTGGGGCCATTTGAAAAGAATAAGAGGGATAAAGGTATGAAGCAATGTGATGAAAGGGGGCATGAAGCAATGAAGCAATGAAGTGATGAAGAAATGAAGCAATGAGATTTAGGATGTGATGAAAGCGGGAATGAAGGGATGAAGCAATGAAACAATGAGAGTAAGTATGTGATGAAAGCAATAAAGTAATGGGAGTGATGAAGCAACTGTTGGAATTCAACAACATGCCCAAATCATTCTATCATTTTCTCATTTCTTCCTTATTCTCATTTCATTATTTTCCATCATTCTGCTTTCTCCCATTTTGTTCTGTGTTTCTTTTCTTTCTTATGCATCTCCAGCTAGCCCCTTTCCGTATCTCTCACCCTGCTGTGACTATGATGTGAACCAACTGTCACCTCTCCTCCCGCGCGTACGGCTTCCAACACAAACCGCTTTCAATGCTCCGATTCCAAAGTTCTGCTTGTCTGCTCCACCACCTCACCTACAAATCAAGGACGGCTCCTTGAAAAACCTTCAACCTGATTCACCAGCTACCGTTTACCACTCAACTCACTCACCAGCTACCGCTACCACTCAGCATCATCCACCAACTACCGCTATTGACACAAGCTCACCCCATGCTCACCCTATCACCATATCAAGAACACCACATCAGATCCTTACTCCCCTTCCCACCTCATTTTATCTTCTCTTAGTACCCGTGTTGCCTAGTTCAATTCACTTTCTGGTCCTTTTAAGGTGTTTCCTCAGTCTTATATTTCTAATCTTGTTTGCTTTCAGCTGAAATTAAACAATCCTTTTAAGCCTGTCAAACCTTCAGCAACAAGAGTGTTTAAGCGGTGAGAGTGATGAAGCGATGAGGGGATGAGAGTGATGAATCAAAGAGGATAGGAAGTGATGAAGTGATGAGAGAAATGAAGCAATAAGAGTGATGAAGTGATGAAGCAAAGGGGATAGGAAGAGATGAGAGTGATGAATCAAATTTTACCAATGAGGTTGGAGGTAGAATTTTTCCAATGAGGTTGGAAGTTGAAACCAGGGATTATGAAGTGGAATGACATGTGGTTGATGTGGTGAAAGCCTTTAAATACTTTATATGAAAAAAACCATTCATTTTCAGGTAACTGTGACACTTCAGATGTGAAATAAGTGGGTTTTTTGGATTTTTAATGGTGGGTTTTCTTAACTCTGATACACCATAATAAATGGTTTTTTTCATATGAAGTATTTAAAGGCTTTCACCACCTCAACCACTTATCATTCAAAATCATACAACCCTTGTTTCAATCTCCAATTTCATTTGAAAAATTCCACATACAACCTCATTAGAAGAATTTGGTTCATTGCTCTCATCTCTTCATTTCTCTCCTCATTGCTTCATCTCTCATCCCCTCATCACTTTATTTCTCTCAGAACCTCATCACTCTCATCTCTCCATTTCTATCTGTTGTTCTAATGTCTCTCTCCTTATGCTCTTGACCTGCCTCAGGAGTGGGGACACTCCAATTCTGTTTCACCCGTCTGCCAGCTCCCTTGTTCACCCAAGTCCTCATTTCAATACATCATCTCTTCTGCACCTGAATGTCATGTCCCTTTCTAATAAAAATCTCCTCAAACATCTCCTCCTCCCTTTCTTGTTTCCCTGACTCCTATCAACCTCCTCCATCTGCAAGTCTTGTCTCAATCCGCCCTTTGTTCTCAAGTCTCAAATTGATCCGCTCAATCTCACCTCAATTCCAATCCCTCCAACCATTACACCCATCTTTGAAGTCACTCCTCAAGTTGAAATTCTGGTTTCTAGCTGTGAAATTCCGTTTGAAATTGTGTTTTTAATCATCTCTGACTTTGATTCTGTCCAGCCTGTCCTCTTCTGCCCAGTTTCTTTGTCTCAGTCTTGTGTCTTATTGCCAACCTTCTATTGCTACTCAACCATCAACCCAGTGAGACTCCCGTGCTTCAACACGCTTTATTTACTTCATTTCATTTCCTTTTGTTTACTCCTTTGTTCCTGTAACCAGAATCTAGCTGGTCCTACTCTGAAATAAAACTATCATCTTTTCACAGTTAAAAGCCAAACAATCTTCTTCCAACCAAGCTCACCAGGCAACCATCATGACCTCCCCTGGACCAGTAGATTCAAATTCCTCCCTTCTAAAGGCAATCACCAACTCCATTCCCAATCTCAACAAATCTAACTTCTCACTCTGGAAATCCAAGATACTTACTATACTCTCTCTGAAAGGTATTGCTCACTGGCTAAACAACCCCAAACCCGACAAATGTCCTTCAGAAATCAACCTGGAAATTGTTGGATATATCTTAGCTAAATTGGACAATAGGACATATATTAATTGTGTGAAAGAGCATCACCTTAATAACGGGATTGACCTCTGGAAGTCCATCAATGAGTTCTACGCCTCCTCACAAACCGCAAATAGATCTTGAGTCTTCTTCAAATTCCTTAATCTCCAGTTCAACCCTAGACAAGTGGAAAAATTCATCACCAAAGTGAAAGCCTGTCTACTCCAGATATCAGAGATTGGAATTTGTATGGATGAAGACATCATTGCGTATCTGATCCTGTAAAAGTTTCCTCCCAAGCTAGAACACCTCAAAACGACCATCACCCACTCTCTTGGCAAAACTTGCATTGATGGTGATCTTGTACTCAGACATCTCAATCAAGTTAAAAATGAGGTTGCAACTGGCACATAAGCATCTGCACTGGTTAGTAGAACTGAACTTCTCCGCTGCAAAACCACCTGGCATAATCTCCAAGCAATTCATCCCAAGAACTCGTGCTATCAATTGTTTACGCATCTCCGACCCAATAAAGATCAATCTCAAAGCAGCTCTGATATGGGCAACACTCCTTCAGGCAGTGACCCATCAGCTCATCTGACCTACATGTTTGCCATGACCCACTTCCGTGCTCTGGATCAACACCAAATTCTTCTTGACTCAGGAGCATCAAAAAACATGTTCAACAATTCAGACTTCTTCAAAGATCTTCTCCCTGACAACTCTGAGATACACACCGGGAAACCCAACGCTTGCGTGTCATCCTTTGGAATTGGAGTTGCTAATCTGAACACCCATAACGCATCCTTAAGGTTGAGGAACTCACTCTTTGTTCCAGACCTCACCATAAATTTGGTCTCACTAGGACAACTAATTAGTCAAGGCTGCTCCTTAAAACTCATGGACACTGTAAAATTTGGAGTACTCTACAGGGGAAAAACAATTCTCAAAGGCACCATTGAGGACAACTTGATGTTCATCCATGAAGACAACTCCCATCCTCCTGAAAAGGTCTATTCCTTTCTCTCTCTCTATTTGCTTCATCAACAATTTGGTTATCCGCACGCTGATCAAACCAAGTTAATTTTGAGTGACTTCCAGAACATCAGATGGGATCAAATCAATTTTGTTTTGTGTGCAAAAGGAAAAATTCATCGCCTCCCTTTTGATAAACATCTTCCCAAGAGTCAAAACTCTTTTGAAATCATACATGCTGACGTCTGCGGACCCATTAATCCTATCTCTCATTCCAGATTCAGATAATTTCTTCTCCTCACTGACAATTTCTCCAAATTCAAGACCTGCATCCTGATCAAATTCAAATATGATGTTGCCAATGAAGTGATCAAATTTGTTAAACTTTACGCTAATCAATTTGGCTGCATGTTGAAGAAGTTCCACTTGGACAACAGAGGAGAGTTTCTTAACCACAAACTGTCCACCTTCTTCAATGAAAATGGTATTGCCCACTCAACTTCCAAACCCTATACTCCTCAACATAACCCCGTAGCCAAAAGAGGAAATCAAATCTTGCTTGAGTCTGCCCAAACCTTCATGATTGACATGAAAATTTCTCTTGAGCTCTGGGATGAAATCCTGGTCAGCTCATGCACTATACTAAACTTTCTTCCTTCTGTCAAGACTAAAGTATCTCCATTTGAACTCTGGTTTAATCAGAAACCCAAGTTAAACCTCATAAAGACCCTGGGTTCTAAAACAATTGTTCTGAATCAAACCTTCAATCACTCAAAGCTTGAAGAAAAGGGAATTGAGGGAATTTTAGTTGGTTTTGATATCCAACTGAACTCCTATAGAATCTACTTTCCCTCCATGAAACATTTTGTCCACTCAAAACATGTAAAAATCTTCGAAAATGTTAAATCTGACAATCCAACCTCCCTATCCAACTCACCATTTGATTCCTTCTTCAAGGACAACAATCTACTCACCAATCTCCTCACCTCAAACACCAATCCTCCCATCCTGTCAAAAAACAACTTGCTCTGCTCTAAATCCAATCATCCTGAGGATGAGAACTCACACTCATCAACTCCTCTCCCCAATTCCTCCTCCTCCTCATCCGGATCTCAAGATCAATTGTCAATCAAACATCAACTTGTTCAGTCAACTCCCTCCGAACTACCTGTGCTTTGTGATTGTTCAACCATTCAAAAACCCCAACGGTACGGTTTCATTACTTGCTTTGTTCCCAAGAGATATGCAGATTTTTTCAAATCTCCCAATAAAGATCACTGGATCAAGTCCATGAAGAGAGAGACCAATGGAATCAATCTTCTCCAGGTGTGGGAAGGCTGCTCAACTCTACCCACAGGCAAACAAGCTCTTACTACCATGTGGGTCTACAGGATCAAAGACAATCCCAACAATGATGGCGTTCAATTTAAGTCTAGACTCTGTGTACAGGGATTCAAACAAGTAGAATTCTTTGATTACGGCGAAACCTACGCTCCCACTGGCTCAATAGTGAAGCTCCGAGATCTCTTGATCTTTGCTCTCCATTACAAAATTCCGCTACAACTCATGGACATTAAGTCCGCCTTTCTTCACGCCCCACTTGATGAAGAAATTTACATCAAAAATCCTGAAGGCTACAACTGTCCATAGCCTTATCCAAAACTAAACAAAGCACTCTATGGTCTAAAGCAAGCTCCAAAGAGCTGGTACGACACCCTAAAAAATTGGTTGATCAATGATGGGTTTTGGGCTTCTTCTGCTGACCCTTGTTTATACATCAATCAAGCTCAGTCACTCTGCGTGTTTGTCTACGTTGATGACCTGTTAATAATAGGGAATTCATCTGAATTCTCTGCTAGAATCAAATGTAGGTTTAGAATATCTCATGATTTGCCCCTTTCCAAAATATTGGGCAACCATTTTGTGAAATCTAAAAGCAGATTCCCCTCATTGTGTCAACCTAATCATATTGACACCACCTTGGAGGAGCTTGGGCTGACAGAATCCAAGCCAATCAGCACCCCTTTAACTCCCAATGTCAAACTTGAACCTGCCTCAGAAGAAGACCACCAGAAATTTCTTGAACTTAACATTAAATTTTGTACCTCCACCGGCTTCCTCAGTTATATTGCAAGCCAAACTTGCCCCAATTTATCACACTCCGCCTCCTACCTCTCTCAATTCAACAACAAACCCGGCCTGTCCCATTGGAACAAAGCCAAGCAAGTGTGGAGATACATCAACTCCACCAAACATTTAGGTCTTAAACTCCATTCTCCCTCCTTCAAGTTTGACATGGAATGCTATAGTGACTCTGACAGCAGCAATGATCCAATAAGCTGACAGAGTCATTCCGGCTATATTGTATTACTTTATGGCTGTCCGGTATCCTGGCACAGTAAACTACAAGCCACTGTATCCCTCTTTTCCACCAAAGGAGAGCTTAAGGCTCTTGTTCTTGCCACTCAAGAAACGCTTTGGCTTCTCAACCTCATTAAAGAAATCAACCCAAGTCTCCAACTCACTCATTGTTCCTACATCAATAAAAAGGCCCTAAATGACTTAGTTACCTTAGAATCCCATCATGGAGCCCTCAAACACATTTACACCCAAATAAAATGGCTTCAAGAACAACGTGACAAAGGTCTTCTTATAACTCAGCTGACATTGTCAGGCAATATGCTAGCCAATGCTCTTACCAAAGCAGCCACTAAACCTTCTGTCAAATTTCTTGCATCAACTTTGCTGTCATCTCACAACTAGACACGGCGGTGTTTTGTTCTAATGTCTCTCTCCTTACGCTCTTGACCTGCCTCAGGAGTGGGGACACTCCAATTCTGTTTCACCCGTCTACCAGCTCCCTTGTTCACCCAAGTCCTCATTTCAATACATCATCTCTTCCGCACCTGAATCTCATGTCCCTTTCTAATAAACATCTCCTCAAACATCTCCTCCTCCCTTTCTTGTTTCCCTGACTCCTATCAACCTCCTCCATCCGCAAGTCTTGTCTCAATCCGCCCTTTGTTCTCAAGTCTCAAATTGATCCGCTCAATCTCACCTCAATTCCAATCCCTCCAACCATTACACCCATCTTTGAAGTCACTCCTCAAGTTGAAATTCTGGTTTCTAGCTGTGAAATTCCGTTTGAAATTGTGTTTTTAATCATCTCTGACTTTGATTCTGTCCAGACTTTCCTCTCCTGTCCTTGTCCTCTTCTGCCCAGTTTCTTTGTCTCAGTCTTGGGTCTTATTTCCAACCTTCTCTTGTTACTCAACCATCAACCCGGTGAGACTCCTGTGCTTCAACATGCTTGATTTCCTTCATTTCATTTCCTTTTTTTTACTCCTTTGTTCCTGTAACCAGAATCAAGCTGGTCCTACTTTGAAATAAAACTATCAACTTTTCACTATCCTCATTGATTCTCCTCTTGTCCCCTTGTCACTTTATTTCTCTTCTCACTTCATCACTCTCCTCAATTTAACTCTCTCATCACTTCATCACCCTCATAACTTTATTGCTTTCATCACATCCTAACTCTCATTTATTTATTGCTCTCAGTGCTTCATCCCTTCATCCCTCTTACTCTTTTCAAATGGCCCCTCAGCAAATGTGCCCCCACAAGTCCACTCAAAAATACAATGGATAAAAGCAAACACCCCCAAGGAACTCTACATCAAGCAATCCTGCCCCATCAGCTTCCAAATGATCAAGTCAGCTCAAGAGAGCTGATCACATTATCCTGGTAAAATGGCTCACAATTCCCTCGAACTATGACACTTGCTTTGGATCCAACAACAAAACACAATTTGGCCAACCTCCATCCATCCACCAAGTTTAATGGTTATCTCCTGATGGCCAATGAATTCAATAATAAAACCAAGTGTGGGCTGGCCCTTTTTCCAAAAAGATGAGGAAGCAATTAAAGAACTATCAATGCAAATTTTGCCCCTTTAGCCAATGCTGACAAGCCCTATTTTTTGCCTATCTCTGTATTTTTTTCCAATCATCTCCTCACATCTCTTTCCCTACCATCCACATACTTTTATTGGGTTGAAAATCAAGAAAATTTATAACATTTTGAGGGTTGAAAGCCCTATTCTTTCCACATCTCTGTATGTTTTTCAAATCATTTCCTCCCATCTTGTTCCCTCCCATCCACATACTACAATTGGGTTGAGAATCAAGAAGCAATTCAATTCATTGTATAACATTTTGAGGGTAGTGGCAGTTTTATAGTCCAAAATTTAGTTGCACACTATGGTATTTGAACCCATGACCTCCACATTGATGAGTGATGCTTTGACTAATAAGCTAAGTCTTCCATTTCCAGATGGCCAATGTGCCTTTCTACTCACTAAGTCTTAACATCAAATGAACCAATTGATTGAGCAATTGATTTCTAATTGATTTCTCAATCAAATTCCAATGGATTTCTCAATCAAATGCAAATGGATTTCTCAATCAATCAAGCAATTGATTTCAAATCAATCATTGATTGCAAATCAATCAAGCAATTGATTGAAAATCAATCAAGCAATTGATTGAAAATCAATCAAGCAATTGATTGAAAATCAATCAAGCAATGGATTGAAAATCAATCAAGCAATTGATTGAAAATCAATCAAGCAATTGATTGAAAATCAATCAAGCAATTGATTGAAAATCAATCAAGCAATTGATTGAAAATCAATCAAGCAATTGATTGAAAATCAATCAAGCAATTGATTGAAAATCAATCAAGCAATTGATTGAAAATCAATCAAGCAATTGATTGAAAATCAATCAAGCAATTGATTGAAAATCAATCAAGCAATTGATTGAAAATCAATCAAGCAATTGATTGAAAATCAATCAAGCAATTGATTGAAAATCAATCAAGCAATTGATTGAAAATCAATCAAGCAATTGATTGAAAATCAATCAAGCAATTGATTGAAAATCAATCAAGCAATTGATTGAAAATCAATCAAGCAATTGATTGAAAATCAATCAAGCAATTGATTGAAAATCAATCAAGCAATTGATTGAAAATCAATCAAGCAATTGATTGAAAATCAATCAAGCAATTGATTGAAAATCAATCAAGCAATTGATTGAAAATCAATCAAGCAATTGATTGAAAATCAATCAAGCAATTGATTGAAAATCAATCAAGCAATTGATTGAAAATCAATCAAGCAATTGATTGAAAATCAATCAAGCAATTGATTGAAAATCAATCAAGCAATTGATTGAAAATCAATCAAGCAATTGATTGAAAATCAATCAAGCAATTGATTGAAAATCAATCAAGCAATTGATTGAAAATCAATCAAGCAATTGATTGAAAATCAATCAAGCAATTTATTTCAAATTGATCATGCAATTGATTTTGAATTTATCAAGGGATTTGTTGCAAATCAATCAAGCAATCAATTGTGAATTGATCAAGAAATTCAGTGCTAATCAATCAAGAAATCAATTGAAAATTGATCAAGCAATCAATCCTAAATCAATCAAGCAATTGATTGTGAATTGATCAAATTGTTTATTGCAAATCAATCAAGATATTGATTGTGAATTGATAAAATTATTCGTGGCAAATCAATCAATCAATTGATTGTGAATCAATCAATTGATCCATCACAGATTGATCAAGCAATTGATTGCAGATCAATCAAGCAATTCATTGTGAATCAAGCAATTGATTGTGAATCAAGAAATTGATTGTGAATCAAGCAATTGATTGTGAATCAACCAATTGATTGTGAATCAACCAATTGATTGTGAATCAAGCAATTGATTGTGAATCAAGCAATTTATTGTGAATCAAGCAATTGATTTTGAATCAAGCAATTGATTGTGAATCAAGAAATTGATTGTGAATCAAAAAATTGATTGTGAATCAAGCAATTGATTGTGAATCAAGCAATTGATTGTGAATCAAGAAATTGATTTTGAATCAAGCAATTGATTGTGAATCAAGAAATTGATTGTGAATCAAGCAATTGATTTTGAATCAAGCAATTGATTTTGAATCAATCAATTGATCCATCACAGACTCATCAAGCAATTGATTGCAAAGTGATCAAGCAATCAATCACAAATCAACCACTAATCCATCAGGAGGGAGGGAGGGGAAGGGGGAGGAGGAGGAGGAAGGACCAAAATTACCTGAGAAAATAGAGGAGGAGGGGCCCTAATGATCAATGGAGGAGAAGGAGGAGGAGGAATTGGTCAGTTGATTGATTGAAGGGAGTGGGTGGAGGAGGAGCTGGGGGACTTAAAGTTTTGAGTGATTGACCAATGGGGAGTAGAAGCAGGAGAGGAGGACAGGGGGTGGTTTTGAGGTGGAGGTGGAGGTGGAGGTGGTTAGTGAGGAGGAGGAAGGGTTGGACTGGTGGTTTGATGGGGTGAGGTGGGTGGTTTGTAAGTGTTGATTGATGATGTGATAGAGATGTGAAGCAATGGAGATGAGATGTGTGTGATGTGATGGAGATGGGAATGGTATGGATTTTCTAGGGTGGAGGCATGGATGGGTGCTTGTTATGCAATGGATAGTGTATGAAATGATGGTGCATAAATGGCGTATTTCATGTTTGAAATCTGCCATTTCCATGAAACACACCATTTCAAAATACACCAGTTAGGGGGTATGTGTATTTCAGAAACCCGCCATTAATAATGGTGGTTTTAGTCAAAAGAAATGGCGGGTTTCTAATGGCAAGTTTTCTCACTCTGATACGCCCTAATGTAAAAAAAATGACAAAAATAATAATAATTCATTTTTTTACACAAAGTCTAATATTTAAAGTGGAACATACATCTATTTGCATCAAAAATGAATAAATAAATAAATACAGAAAATGCTAAAAGTATCTATTTCATTATTTAAATTCAAATATTTTAAAATATGCAAACAAAAATATCATCCAGCACATAAATAATTATAAAAAATATACAAAACATACAAAACATACTTCTTTGAAGATAATTGAATTTTTGTGATGAAATCCAGATAACTTTGTACCAACAATAAAAAGAAAATAAACATAAGACATAAATCTATTTCAAAAAGAGATTTACAATATTTTGAAACATTTCAAATAAAAAATCATCAAGTACAAAAATAAAGACATCACATGCAAAAAATTCATTATGGGAAAAAAATAAACTTTTGATATTTTTTTGATCATTCATGCGCTTGATGGAGTTTATTTTGTAATTTATGAAAATATTTTAATTACTCTCATTGAATTACTTGATTTGGGTTTTTTTTAGATTATTTATTCTTGTAAAAGATACTTACATTCCATAAAAAATAATACTTTTTGTCAAATAAATCAATTTTTGGTTTTACTATTCTTATCTTTTTACTCAATGAATCATTTTGGGGAATATTTAAAAATAATTAAATCATTCTCAGATTGTAGTTATATATAGCATTTTTCTATTTTATTTTATTTTTTGTGGTAAGGTATGGAAATCCCACTGGAAATTTCTATTCTTATTCAAATAAATTGATTTTTTCCATTTTATGTCTTTATTTGTTTACTTTATTAAAACTTTACTGAAATATTTCAAAATATTTCATTTTCCATCATTAAATAGATACATGTAGAATCTTTCCATTTTTTTATGTGTGATAAAATGGTATTTACATACAATTAGAAATATTTACTTTTCTTCAGTAAAATCTTTTTTTATATTCCTTGTAATTATTCATTCACAGGATAATTTTTTTGTTTGAATATTTCAAAATATCCAAATTCAAAGCATGAACTAGGTAATTTTAGCATTTTTCTATTTTTCTTTATGTTTGTTACAAATTTATTTATGTTCTGCTGTAAATATTACAAGAATTGTTATATTTTGAATTCTCCAAAATATTCTGCCCCAGACAGACCCCACCAGCGGTCTGGAGGCCTTAAATTTAGCCCCCAGAGCCTCAATTGATGTTTACAGGACTTTGGGGCCCAAAAGGTCATGAAATAGTGTGTTATCACACCCATGCACCCCTTTAAACTTTTCAAAGGCTTCATTCCTTCCTTTCATGTTAAAGAAGGCCTTTAGGCATCAGAATAGCAAAAAAGTGTTATAATGATGCCAATGATGCCTTTTTGCATGATTTTGGCAATTTAAAACAATAAAATCTAATGAATATTGTTGTGATTACATGAAATCACAAAAAAAAGGGGGTTTGATGAATTCACAACCCTATACAACCCGTACACAACTTGAATTGGGTCATGTGGCACGGTTCATAACCCATTAAAGTTGTGCTCACCTTCCCACAACCCACAGAGTTTTGAACAGCTGCTCACAACTCAGATGGATTTTGAGCCATTCCGCACAAACCTTTGCAATTGTGGTGTGCAGGTAAGGACTTGTTCATAACTCCAGGGTTGAAAAACAAAGAAAAAAACAGGTAAAAAAGGGAAAAAAATCAAAGAAAAAAAGGAAAAGAAAACAGTTAAAAGTTAAAATGAAAAAAGAAAAAATAAAAAGAAAAAAGAAAAAAGAAAAAAGAAAAAAGAAAAAAGAAAAAAGAAAAAAGAAAAAAGAAAAAAGAAAAAAGAAAAAAGAAAAAAGAAAAAAGAAAAAAGAAAAAAGAAAAAAGGAAAAAGAAAAAAGAAAAAAGAAAAAAGAAAAAAGAAAAAAGAAAAAAGAAAAAAGAAAAAAGAAAAAAGAAAAAAGAAAAAAGAAAAAAGAAAAAAGAAAAAAGAAAAAAGAAAAAAGAAAAAAGAAAAAAGAAAAAAGAAAAAAGAAAAAAGAAAAAAGAAAAAAGAAAAAAGAAAAAAGAAAAAAGAAAAAAGAAAAAAGAAAAAAGAAAAAAGAAAAAAGAAAAAAGAAAAAAGAAAAAAGAAAAAAGAAAAAAGAAAAAAGAAAAAAGAAAAAAGAAAAAAGAAAAAAGAAAAAAGAAAAAATAAAAAATAAAAAATAAAAAATAAAAAATAAAAAATAAAAAATAAAAAATAAAAAATAAAAAATAAAAAATAAAAAATAAAAAATAAAAAATAAAAAATAAAAAATAAAAAATAAAAAATAAAAAATAAAAAATAAAAAATAAAAAATAAAAAATAAAAAATAAAAAATAAAAAAAAAAATAAAAAGAAAAAAGAAAAAAGAAAAAAGAAAAAAGAAAAAAGAAAAAAGAAAAAAGAAAAAAGAAAAAAGAAAAAAGAAAAAAGAAAAAAGAAAAAAGAAAAAAGAAAAAAGAAAAAAGAAAAAAGAAAAAAGAAAAAAGAAAAAAGAAAAAAGAAAAAATAAAAAAGAAAAAAGAAAAAAGAAAAAAGAAAAAAGAAAAAAGAAAAAAGAAAAAAGAAAAAAGAAAAAAGAAAAAAGAAAAAAGAAAAAAGAAAAAAGAAAAAAGAAAAAAGAAAAAAGAAAAAAGAAAAAAGAAAAAAGAAAAAAGAAAAAAGAAAAAAGAAAAAAGAAAAAAGAAAAAAGAAAAAAGAAAAAAGAAAAAAGAAAAAAGAAAAAAGAAAAAAGAAAAAAGAAAAAAGAAAAAAGAAAAAAGAAAAAAGAAAAAAGAAAAAAGAAAAAAGAAAAAAGAAAAAAGAAAAAAGAAAAAAGAAAAAAGAAAAAAGAAAAAAGAAAAAAGAAAAAAGAAAAAAGAAAAAAGAAAAAAGAAAAAAGAAAAAAGAAAAAAGAAAAAAGAAAAAAGAAAAAAGAAAAAAGAAAAAAGAAAAAAGAAAAAAGAAAAAAGAAAAAAGAAAAAAGAAAAAAGAAAAAAGAAAAAAGAAAAAAGAAACAAGAAAAAAGAAACAAGAAAAAAGAAAAATGAAAAATGAAAAATGAAAAATGAAAAATGAAAAAAGCAAAAAGAAAAATGAAAAATGAAAAATGAAAAATGAAAAATGAAAAATGAAAAATGAAAAATGAAAAATGAAAAATGAAAAATGAAAAATGAAAAATGAAAAATGAAAAATGAAAAATGAAAAATGAAAAATGAAAAATGAAAAATGAAAAATGCAAAATGAAAAATGAAAAATGAAAAATGAAAAATGAAAAATGAAAAATGAAAAATGAAAAATGAAAAATGAAAAAAAGAACAATGAAAAATGAAAAATGAAAAATGAAAAAGGAAAAAGGAAAAAGGAAAAAGGAAAAAGGAAAAAGGAAAAATAACAATGAAAAATGGAAAATGAAAAAATGGAAATGAAAAAAATTTCAAAAATTTCAAAAAAAAAGAAAAAAAAAAAAACAGAAAAAAAACAGAAAAAAAACAGAAAAAAAACAGAAAAAAAACAGAAAAAAAAAACAGAAAAAAAAAGCAGAAAAAAAAAACAGAAAAAAAAACAGAAAAAAAGGGGGGGTGATTTGTGTTGAATTGTTAAAGAAGATTCGAGAATTCAAGAACAAAGAGGGCTAGGAACAACACGACATTAGTTAAGAGAAATCAGATAAATAAAATAAAAGAGATTTAAGTGGAAAGAAAAAGAGAATTCAGTGGAAAGAAGAAACCAACATCCGGCTATAGAATGAATTGAGATATTCAACAAGATTGAGTGATTTTGGGTTTTTGGAATTGGAAGAGTCACAGGCAGACGGCGATGATGAACTTTAGGAAGAAGTTTTAAATAGAAAGTCAGACTTCTAAGAAAAAGAAAGAGATTGTGACGAGTTCAGATCTTACTAGTCAGGTCTTGTTGAAGGATAAACTTGAGAAGTGATGTTTGAGTTGATTCGAGTTGAGCGTTGGAAGTTATTGAGAAAAATAAATGAAGAAACAAAGAATCATGAAAGAAGAAAATATAAAAGAAGAAAGATAGAGATTTTGTCGAGTGATATTGAGTTTTTGGTATTGAGGTTTGTGTACGTGGAAGGTCCTTCCAAGTTTTCTGACGTGGAACTTCTGAGTAGAGAAGTAGAACAAAAGGGGTGAACATTGGCGTGAAAGAGGATAAGATCTGTGACATTGATCGAGGTCGCGCGGATGTGTTTGATGTAGCTTGAGAAGCATGGATGTGACATTGAAGAGAACAAGAAGGATAGCAGGGAACAGGCAAAAGAACAAGAAGAAAGACAAAAGGAGAAAAGAAGAGGCGGCAGACAGTAATTTATTCAACAATTTGCCATCCCAGGATGCGTGTGTTTTGAAAAAAAGCCTCTGTTCACAACTCAAATGGGTTTTGAATTGTGTTTTGCGCCTGTTGACAACCTGGGGTCTGGGATTCATCATTCCCACAAAAAAAAATCAAAAATTAAAAAAAAAATAAAGAATGGAGTAGGTTCAATTGGAAAAAAATTGGAGATTGTTTTTCTGATCCCCAATCCATATTTCCATGCCATTTGAAGGTATAAAAACATCCAAAGAATTTTTCATTTCAGAATATTCAAGACATGACACAGAATAAATATTCTGATTAAAAACATCACAGTTAATTTCATTCTGCGAAAGTTGAGAAGATTTCTAAAACTCTATAAAAAGTTTTTCAATATCTCTTTGAAAATTAAATCCAAAAATAATTACACATAAATCTCAGAATAAGTTTTTTCTTTTTCTTTGAAAGATCAGAAGAAAAAATATAATGATCATGTGGTATTTCCATGAGTAATTTGAAATATAATGATCATCTTTACAAGAAAACATCTGGAAGGGATTTCTTGATTATTTTTTTGTTTATTTATTTTGAATCCTACCCCTTCAAAAGTTTGCTTTTTTTTAGTGTTTAAACTTTTTTTAAAAATGCTTTTGGGAAAACTCAATAAAATGTGTATTATTTTGAAAATCATCTCAATACATATGGATAGTTTGATAGAAAGATTAATTTTGAATATTTTTTGATGGAAATTTTTTTATTTAAAATTTCAAATAAAGCAAGTAGAAAAAAGTCTTGAAATCCTCAAACAATTAAAATTGGTTTGAAAAGTGGTTGAAAGCATGAAAGAATATAATGCTTTTAAGTAATGATATCATAAATGAATATAAATTAAATTATAGTTCATTCTTTTTTTAACCCCCCAAATCCTCAAATTCACATGGTTTCAATGTCCTGAAAATGTCCTGTGTCCACACCTTTTTCCTTCAATTCACGTGTTTTTTGTATTTTGCCAAAAAAAAACGCTGGCAGGTAGCAGGATTCCCAAAACCTCTCAAAAATATTTTTCAGAATTCTTAGTCTATTTTAAGGCCTTTAAATGTGGCTCAAAAATTTGAAAAAAAAAATGTTGTAACAAATTTTTTTTTCCTTTTTTTAATGATTTGTTCCCAATGATTTTTGAAAATGTGAAAATACAGATAGTTTTCAAATATAAGATAAAATTCAAAAATGATTTTTTCATATTTTTAGTACTTCATTTTCTATCTAAAAAATGAGATTAAAGTGAAAAGTGTTCTTTTCAACTTTCTTTTTCATGAATTCCTGAAGTATTTTCAATTTTTTGAGCTTTCAGTATTTTATTGAAAATTGCAAAGTGCACAAAAAAATTAGCTGGGGAATTTTAGGATCAGTCATTTACCTCCAAGTAATTGATGAAAAAAAACAATAACCAAAAATTTCTGCTTTTAGTTGTGTTTTGGAACCATTTCTGATACTATTATAATTTTTCATATGGAAAATCTGAGACTATACTTTCAAAAAGCACTTCATATTACCCACAATTATATTCTTTTTATAGTATTTGAACCCTCTTTCAGACCTAAAATCACCAATTTTAGACCCTTTTTTTGGGGTAGTTCTGCATTTTTGGGTTTTTATGTATGAATGATCAGAAATTAAATCTGATTTTGAATGATTTCCTGCCTCCTTCTCATCTTTTTAGGCATTCTAAGCCTCTTATAAACTATCAAATAGCCTTCCAACATGCAGAATCCACTCACACCACAACAATCACCCCCATTCGTCACAACTCAACACCAATCACACATCACTACTCACCACAACTCAGCAAATCCAATTAAACACTCCAACCCCACTAAATCAATACCCCCAAATCTAAAAATCCAATCAAAAAGAAATAAAATCACTCCTCCAAAATATTTCCTCAATTTTTTTTGAGTTTTTTTCCTGATCATTAACATATCAATCCAACATCAAAAAATAAAAAAAAGCTATTTTCCTCAAATCTCAAATCTCTAAACTCTTCTTTTCTCTCAAATTCTTAATATTTCTGCTTGATTTCATACTCTATCCAAAACTCCAAAGTCTTCATAAAAACAAAATTTCTCAAAATCAAAATCAAAAAACTTCTCAACAATGCATCAACCCACTTTTCCACTCTGACTCCGCTACTTCTTCTCCTGCTCCTTCTGCTTATTTAGATCACCCCCATGATTCCACACCTTTGGATCCTCCACCTGAATCATCATATAATCTGAAGGATTAACTTTTGGATGCCATTCAAGGATGAGCTAAGTCCCATGGATATGCCATTTCCACCATTTTTACAATGATCAGGAGCAAATATATACTTACCAATGTGACAAATCTGGGAATATAAACCAAATTTGGATAAAAAAACCTTTGAAAAACAAGAAAAAAAAACTTCCTTTCAGACTCTCTGCAAAATTTTACAAAAACACTGGGGTTTGGAAAATAAAAATACAATTCCCTGATCACAATCATCCTCCATAAACTGATCCATCCACCCATTCAGTTCATAGAAGTATTCAGGGGGCTCAAAAAGTATGTGGTCCATTCTTTAAAAAAATCTGGGGTTCCTCCCCTCAAAATCTGAAATTCCTGAATTCAATCCTTTTTTTCCCTTTCCTATTAAATAGTATCAATTTTTCTTTCCATATTATCAATACAAGAATTGAATTTTCCCCAAGAAATCCATACCACAAATTTTATATGTCCAAGATATGATGAGTGATGGGAACTGTGGTTTTAGATCAGTAGCAGTCAATTTGGGCTATAAATCTGAAGATTGGACTTAAATATTTCAGGAAATGATCTGCAAGGAATTGGATCCAAACTCCCTCTTCAATGATGAAAATTTCATGGATCAAGTCTTGGATCAAAATTTTTACCAAGCAAAAAAAATCTCAACCACACTTTTGGGCCTTCACCTCAAAGTTACTGGATGAAATTTCCTTTCCTTTTTTTCCTTCTGGAAGCTAAATACAAAATTTCACTGTTACTTTGATCTCTGTTGATTCCATAAACTTATTTTCCCCTCAATTCCCCTCCTACTTCCAATTCTCAAACTTCTCCCATATTTTTAATTATTTTGGAACATTTTAAGCACATTTTTTTTCTTCTATAATTCTGAACTGTGGCCAGATCACCAATTAGATCCCCTTTGGAAGCTTTTTTATAGCAAGGAATCAAAAAAATTGGATGATTTGATTCATCACAACTGGGAACTTGATTCAATTTTTTTTTCCTCCTACAAAGTCTGCACATCCAAGAAAAAAAGAGTAGCAGACATTTATGATGATTGAATGATCTTTTTGTTTCTTTCCTGATTTTTTCATGATTTATTCTTCTATTGATTATTGACTCAATGATTTAGAGAAAAAATGCCACCTTGTTATTTTTAATTATGGATTTTTTGGGACAGAGAAAAATGCACAAGAAATCCCCAGATAATTTTCTTGTGCCCTGTTTAATTCCTACCAAAAGAGGGCAAGCTTGAATCATGAAAAACACTTCATTATGAAGAAAAAATTGAAGAAAACATTCTTTTTATTTTGATCCATTTTTTTGGTGGGAAAATGAAGTGCTGAAAATCTGAAAAAAAACATTTTTGAATTTTCTGCCATGTTTTGATAATTCTTGTCTCCTCATATGTCCAAAGATAATGAGCAAAACATAAATTAAAAAAGGGAAAATATTTGTGATGCAACATTTTTTAATGTTAAATTCACGGCTCCAGTCGTGTGGGAGTTGTGTAGGGCCCCACACGACCTGTGGGAGTCTTTTAGGGCCCCACACAACCTGTGGGAGTTGTGTAGGGCCCATACACTACTCCAAACGGTTGTTCTAAACACATGAAACCCCTGGGGGGGCATAAACCCCCCATAATGGGCATTTTTTATTTTTATACCCCTGTAAACAAACATATTATTTATTATTTATTATTTATTATTTATTATTTATTATTTATTATTTATTATTTATTATTTATCATTTATTATTTATTATTTATTATTTATTATTTATTATTTTTTATTTATTATTTATTATTTATTATTTAATATTTATTATTTATTATTTATTATTTATTATTTATTATTTATTATTTATTATTTATTATTTATTATTTATTATTTATTATTTATTATTTATTATTTATTATTTATTATTTATTATTTATTATTATTTATTTATTATTCAATTTATTATTTATTCTTTATAATTTATTATTTATTATTTATTATTTATTATTTATTATTTATTATTTATTATTTATTATTTATTATTTATTATTTATCATTTATTATTTATTATTTATTATTTATTATTTATTATTTATTATTTATTATTTATTATTTATTATTTATTATTTATTATTTATTATTTATTATTTATTATTTATTATTTATTATTTATTATTTATTATTTATTATTTATTATTTATTATTTATTATTTATTATTTATTATTTATTATTTATTATTTATTATTTATTATTTATTATTTATTATTTATTATTTATTATTTATTATTTATTATTTATTATTTATTATTTATTATTTATTATTTATTATTTATTATTTATTATTTATTATTTATTATTTATTATTTATTATTTATTATTTATTATTTATTATTTATTATTTATTATTTATTATTTATTATTTATTATTTATTATTTATTATTTATTATTTATTATTTATTATTTATTATTTATTATTTATTATTTATTATTTATTATTTATTATTTATTATTTATTATTTATTATTTATTATTTATTATTTATTATTTATTATTTATTATTTATTATTTATTATTTATTATTTATTATTTATTATTTATTATTTATTATTTATTATTTATTATTTATTATTTATTATTTATTATTTATTATTTATTATTTATTATTTATTATTTATTATTTATTATTTATTATTTATTATTTATTATTTATTATTTATTATTTATTATTTATTATTTATTATTTATTATTTATTATTTATTATTTATTATTTATTATTTATTATTTATTATTTATTATTTATTATTTATTATTTATTATTTATTATTTATTATTTATTATTTATTATTTATTATTTATTATTTATTATTTATTATTTATTATTTATTATTTATTATTTATTATTTATTATTTATTATTTATTATTTATTATTTATTATTTATTATTTATTATTTATTATTTATTATTTATTATTTATTATTTATTATTTATTATTTATTATTTATTATTTATTATTTTTTATTTATTATTTATTATTTATTATTTATTATTTATTATTTATTATTTATTATTTACTATTTATTATTTATTATTTATTATTTATTATTTATTATTTATGATTTATTATTTATTATTTATTATTTATTATTTATTATTTATTGTTTATTATTTATTATTTATTGTTTATTGTTTATTATTTATTATTTATTATTTATTATTTATTATTTATTATTTATTATTTATTATTTATTATTTATTATTTATTATTTATTATTTATTATTTATTATTTATTATTTATTATTTATTATTTATTATTTATTATTTATTATTTATTATTTATTATTTATTATTTATTATTTATTATTTATTATTTATTATTTATTATTTATTATTTATTATTTATTATTTATTATTTATTATTTATTATTTATTATTTATTATTTATTATTTATGATTTATTATTTATTATTTATTATTTATTATTTATTATTTATGATTTATTATTTATTATTTATTATTTTTTATTTATTATTTATTATTTATGATTTATTATTTATTATTTATTATTTATTATTTATTATTTATTATTTATTATTTATTATTTATTATTTATTATTTATTATTTATTATTTATTATTTATTATTTATTATTTATTATTTATTATTTATTATTTATTATTTATTATTTATTATTTATTATTTATTATTTATTATTTATTATTTATTATTTATTATTTATTGTTTATTATTTATTATTTATTGTTTATTATTTATTATTTATTATTTATTATTTATTATTTATTATTTATTATTTATTATTTATTATTTATTATTTATTATTTATTATTTATTATTTATTATTTATTATTTATTATTTATTATTTATTATTTATTATTTATTATTTATTATTTATTATTTATTATTTATTATTTATTATTTATTATTTATTATTTATTATTTATTATTTATTATTTATTATTTATTATTTATTATTTATTATTTATTATTTATTATTTATTATTTATTATTTATTATTTATTATTTATTATTTATTATTTATTATTTATTATTTATTATTTATTATTTATTATTTATTATTTATTATTTATTATTTATTATTTATTATTTATTATTTATTATTTATTATTTATTATTTATTATTTATTATTTATTATTTATTATTTATTATTTATTATTTATTATTTATTATTTATTATTTATTATTTATTATTTATTATTTATTATTTATTATTTATTATTTATTATTTATTATTTATTATTATTTATTTATTATTTATTATTTATTATTTATTATTTATTATTTATTATTCATTATTTATTATTTATTATTTATTATTTATTATTTATTATTTATTATTTATTATTTATTATTTATTATTTATTATTTATTATTTATTATTTATTATTTATTATTTATTATTTATTATTTATTATTTATTATTTATTATTTATTATTTATTATTTATTATTTATAATTTATTATATATTATATATTGTTTATTGTTTATTGTTTATTATTTATTATTTAGTGGAGGCTACACAACTTCATTTTAGTTTTTTATGGTGCCACACGGCCCATGGAGTCATGTACAGAGTTGTGTACACGACTCAAAGAGTTGTGAATTTAACATTACCCTTTTTTTCAAAGTTTTGGAAAAAATTTTGAAGGCCTTGAAATAGACTCAAAATTGTGAAAAATATTTTTGGGAGGTTGTGGAAATTCCTGTACCTGCCTTTTTTTTGGAAACATCAAGAAACCACATGAATTTAAAAAAAACTGTGTGGATTCAGGATGTTGTGGGGACATCCATACTGCATGAATTTAAGGATTGGGGGTGTGAAAAAAATAATGCCCTTAATATAAGCAAAATAATTAAGAAGAAAGAAACAAAAATTAAAATTAAAAACACCTAAAAGTGCATGGATGGAAACAAAATCAAAACTAATTTGAATACAAATAAACAATTGAGACTGATTTATTGAAAAAATCTTTACTTTCAGAAAAAAAAATATTATGAAGAGAAAAAAAAAACAAATGAATATTAATAAAAAATAGTAGAACAAGAAAACACATATATATATATAGTCAAATGGATGAAATTAAAAATGAAATTTTGAAGATAAATAAATCTTCAACATTAAAGTGATTTAAATCATGAAATATCAGGAAATCTTTATATCAACCACTCAAGATTTGATTTAAGCTAGAAAATAAGTAAAATTGAAATGGTTTCAATTTTGATGCACTTACATTTCTGAATTTCATAAATTCAAAATTTGCAATGATTCCAAACCTTCTGAATTCCATGAATGCACTAGAAATTCTAAGAATACCAAATAAATGATACAACAAGTTTTCTCAGGTTCCTACTCAAGTTCAAAACCAATTCCCAACACATTCAAAACAAGGGAAACTCAAGTTCCAGGTGCTACACCTTCCAGTAGGTGCACCCTTTTTTGTCATGGTGAGTATGCCACAGCCCCTGAATTGCCCACTCCCATTACTTCTCAATGCTTGTCCACAATCATCTGGCATGCCCTGGAAACCTTTCCCATTCCCTTACTAATTTTAAAACCTCTTTGAATACTTTCCCATGAAAAGGCAGAACACCTATCTGAATTCCATCTCTTGTGTCCTTGAACATTGTTCCATGGAAACCTCTCACACAATCCTCTATAAGGCTGTGACCCATTGGCATGTCCCAGGGCATTGCCCCAGGTTCAGGCTTTTCAAGATGCCATAAAGCCCTGGGTATTTTTTGGTTGCCTGTTTTTTATCTGTAAATATATGTATTTTTTTGGTTTTTAATAAAAAAAGTATCAAAATAATGAAAAAACAGATCAAAATTAAATGGGACCCTTGAAGGCTTGGTGGGCAAACCAGATGGATTGGTTATTGAACAACTCAAGGGCCCACCCATCCCTGGCCACCTTCTTCCTGAATACCAGGCGGTTTCTGTAAATTCTGTCCCCCTCCTCAACAGCATCTTCCTTGCCCATCTTTCCATCAGATTGATCTTGCCCGCAGTGGAACTGGTGACAATTCCTCCTTTGTTTTCCTTTTCTTTAGTAATCTTCCTTCCCCTCTTGATGGCTTTGCATACACTGCTAATGAGTTGCCCCTCCTCCCAACAGGCCCCCCCTTGTGTCTCTTGCCCCCCCTGGTCTGCAGGGTGTCTTGTTCTCTCAATTTCATGATATTAACAGTGCGCAATGCAATAGGCAAATATGCGCTTGAAAAGAAAAGTGATGATTGCTGCCAGGAAACAATCCAACGTCTTTTCAGACCAACAACCTTTGGAGAAAAATTGCTCAGCCGGTTGTGGTCCACTTCCTAGGTTGTGTCTATAAAAGACCATTACACCGTTTACCTCCTGCGGGAGAGATGCTCTTATTAGACAGACCCACTCGCCGGATTTCTTGACGCCTATGCCCAGTAGACTTCCCCTCGGGGACCGTTGCTCTGTGCCCCGGTAGGACCGGTTGAGGGCGTCGCGGTTGATAGGGACCATCGACCCCCCCGATCGGTTTTATCCGAACAGAAGCAACGGCAGCAGCAGCAGCGACTTGGTCGATGCGCAGCCAGGCCACCCTCCGACGCAGCAGACCAGACAGAGCAGGCCAGACCCTCGAAGGACAGTCGGCAACCATCCGAGCCAAGAATTGTCCAAGTTACCGATTGCTAACGATATTTAAATAATTTTCATCAGCTCAGATTTGAATGAAGAGATACTCTTGAATAAATCGATTGGCAGCTGCTCAGCCCTTCGACTTCACCCTTCTCTTCCCCCCATCCCATCGCCGCCATGTCCCACCCTTCGTCCGATAACTCGGTCCTATCCTTCAGGGATTTCTCCTCTCGTAGCCATGCTCGCGTCTCAAGGAAACTCTACATGCCATCCAGCGATTTACAATTCGATCTCGAGGTCGGTCCCAATCCTTTCGGCTGGCCAGATAACATCCTTTCCTGTCTCTCTCTCTCTCTCTCTTCTCTCTTTTGCTTTCTACCTCATCAGATTACCCCCTGCCTAGATATCTATTTCCTTCTCAATCATACACTCCTGATCGTCATCATCTCCGTCGAACCAATCGATCGCAAATCAAAATCAACCAACCCATCGATCCCATCATCCCTACCACCTTCCTCCCCTGAGCCACACCTGATCTGATCCAATCCCTCCCTACACCCTTGATGCCCCCCGTCACCCTTGCTCCCGCTCCCGTCGACCCCCGACGCTCACCCCCCGGGACGTGCATCGAAGATGGCCCGGCGTTCCTCGACCAATCACCCCGAATCCGAGTCAGCCAGGGACGAGAATGGCGAACAGGCGAAAAAACTGGTCGTCGAGTTTGGTGTCCATACTGATGATACCCCTGAACTTGACGAAGATATTCTGGAGCAATTAGGTGAGTTCCTCTTGGATCATCACCGATTCTCACGCGTACTCATCCATCCCCTCCACCTCTGATGCTCGACTTCCGATCATGGTCTATCGAACCGGAATCATCCTTGAACTTTTAGCCATCCCCCCACCCCTACCCTACCAGTCTGGTTTGGAACGGGAACTAAGGTCCAATGCAATATTTATGTACAACCGATCGATCGCACTGTTAACAACCGAGCAAATCATTTCTCATGCTCTTAAACTACTTGGTCATCAAGGCTCGACATTCACTCATCTTGAATGGATCGATGATTTTTCTTGTATATTGGCGTTTCGTTCGAATAAGGCTGCAATCGAAGCTCTCACTAGTCTTCTCATGAAACCTGATGAATTGGAGGGCGAGAATGGATTACCCGAAGCGTTTGCCTACCTCATTTCTGAAGAATCGGCCGATGAGGTTCTCACTGCCGCTTATGAGTTCATCTCCACCCCTCGTCCCGCCAAGCCCTTCCCGAGCAATTTATTCGATGAGAATCCTAAGAATAAATTACATCGACCCACCAAACCTGAACAGCTGATCCCGTTTATCCGATTTGCTACCACCTTTGACGTCAAAGATTCGAGCTCGAGACATCGAAGTTTGTTCTATGCTCTCCATGGTGCTCAGGCTGGTCAAGAGGGTGTCCTGGCCAAACGAGCGGTCTCGTTATCATCGTCGAGCAGACGAGCACCGATCTCCTCCAAAGGGTCACCTAATCGACGGTCACATCTTGATCGTCTTGATCAAGCTTCCTCAGGCTCACTCCGCCCAATCAAACGATTACCTTCAAGAATCACAAGTATGCAGTCATCCATCTCTGCGGCGTTGGATGATGAGCTCGATCAATTTATGAAAAATGGGGATCTAACATCATCGCAAGATCTAGGATCTGGCTCGGTCAATAGCAAACGTAACAGAGGACAGATGTCGACAGATCAACACGAAGATGGGCGGCAAAAACGAAGGATATCAGCGCCTATCCCAACCCGAGTTAACAAACCGACCATCGAGTTACTTCCGGATCGACCCGGAACTCGCGGTGGAAACCTACGGGATGAACTTTTCCACAGCGATACATTGATCACTAACTTCGAAGGCATCGAGCCCAGGATTTATCCTTATCAACCCAGCTTTAAGGTCGAAGAGGAGAGCCGAAATGGCGCAGACAGCAAAGAGCCTTCTCCAACTGAGGATGATGAGGTTGATGGGCTTCAAGACGAACAGGAAAGTTCCAAGCCTTCGAACGCGGATTCTAGATCTTCAAACTCTAAGCAATCGATCCCTCAAGATAAAACTCGTTGGGGTCCTCTATTTAGTCGTTTATCTTGAGAATCATTGCCACCTTCGTTACTTCGGTTGTTTCGATCTGTACGTGTAGAAATGGGTCTTCCCCCCCCCTTTGCACTCGATGTACTATTTTGTCTCGCATCACTTTGAATTGGAAACAAAAAACAATCATCCACAAGGAGATATCCATCAAGAAATATGGCCGACTTGTTTTGCCGACCTCCAGCCATGCTTTCGCGTCCTGTCCCCATCCATTTTGATGGGAATATTGTGTCGAATTCCTGACACCCCCCTTTTTTTTGAGTCTGTGAAGGATGATCGCTTGAAATTCTACACTGAATGTTGCCCCTTGTTTTTTTTTTAAAAAAAAAACCAACAAAAAAAACAAAAACCCGGATAATGAAAATGAGGACAAATTTTGACGGAGAAGCCCTTCCCAGTGTAGGAATAGACCAAAGCCCCCAGTGTTCCATGAACGCTTGAAACATCAGAATAGATGAGGCTTTAGGGAGACTTCCACAGCTGGCTGACACACGACCAAGGTGGCAGGCACTAATCAAGGGAGAGAGGAGCTTGGAGTACTAGTGAGGAGAGAATGTTCCCTTGAATTGGCTCTAGCCAGACTGGGGGTATAAGGGGAACACTGAGGAGGACTGGTTGCAAGAACATGATTAGTACGAGTGGGGGGGGGGGGAGACACCAGAAAAGGTGTGGGGACCAGTAACACTACAGGCTTGGGAGATTTTTTGGCCCTCAAGTAGAGAAGAGAAAGAATGGGCAGCACAAGCAAACTAATTACAACAGTCAATATCTACAGGCCATGGCATCTTCAATTTATAATGTTTATAACAGGCTCAAAGAAAGGTTTGAATTGGCTCAAGCTAATTAATTGAACCTGTCAGAGATCTTTCAAGCTGTGGTAGAGACTACTCAAGTTAATCAATAAGTGTAACTAGGATCTACCTCTCTTCTTCTTCTTCTTCTTTTTTTTTTTGAAAGGAGAGGTACAGTCAAAGGGAGGGAAAGGTGCATGTTGATTTGAGAGTGAAGCTTTCAGCATGGAATGGAAAAGGATCCATGCTATTTTATTTTATTTTATTTGGGGGAAGGGGGGGGGGGGAAGAGAAGAAGGAGATGAAATTAGGATTGACTTGAAGAGGTTTTGAAGGATCATACCAAGGATTGAGAGAAAAACTGATGAGCTGAGAGTGGTGTGATTGACTAAATCTTAAGGTTCTATTGCCACCTGACATATCAGAGTAATAATCTTGTAGGTTTTCTTAACCCAATCTGATGGCTGCTTGTCTGAAAATAAAATTTTTACAGTGCCTTTCATATCTTGAACATGTGATATAGGTGAAATTTAGGTTGGAGGGGAAATGAAAAATGCTTACTAAAAACTACAAGGTAGAGCAGAATCATTAAGAGTTCAGGATAAAAGTAGGACCAAAAGGTTTTTTTTTTACTGATTGATACTAATCACTTTCTCTCATAAAAAAAATTTAGTAAAATTCTAGAGGATTAAATTCAATCACTTAAAGGACACCCTCCATAATGATTTACAAGTAAAAAATAAATAAAATGTGGACCTAACTCTTCAAGGGGGCTTTATTTTCATTTCAATTTTTTTTCAATTAGATTTTTGAGGGGGAGAAATCTTCAGCTGTAGGAGTTTCATATATATACATGGAAAGACCAAACATTGTTCTCAAATGGTGTATCAGGGTTAAAAACCCACCATTACAGGCCTAATTTTCTGTCATTAAAGCTACAATTTGAATAACAAGTTTTCAAAATACACTCCAGCCCTAACTTGCGGAATTGAAAGTGGCAGGTTTTAGATTGATAAAAAAAATCAAATCTGTGATTCATAAATCATGAAACATCATAATGCAAAGCTCACTTTCCATGCTTCCATATCATCAATCCCTCACCACACCTCCATCACCCCCTTACACATACTTCAAAACAACTCTTTGACTCCTAAAATCCCTACCCATTGATAAAAGCACCTCCATCAGCAAATCAAACCCTTCATCAATCACCACATATCAATCCACCAATACACTCCATGATTGGTTTGTCCAAGTCAAAACTTTCAAACATACTCAAAGGATTTTTTTTTTGGGGGGGGGGGGGTGTTCTACTGACCCTAGAATATCAATGTAGCTTATTTAATTACATGTAAATTGTTATATTTATTCAGTTCACTCACTGCCCCTCAATCCTTAAATTTTTCATCACTTGATTTGAAACTTAGATCTCAAACTATCTTTCTTTTTTATCAATTTATTTTTGTTGAAATTCAGTTTTTATTTATTTATTTATTTTTGATTTGAAGGGATTTTCAAATTTATCTCTAACTTTTTTTTTGTAACTGGATCTGATATTTCAAACAACCTTCAACCTTGAAAATAAAAATTGTGTCTCAAAACTAATCCACTATCTCAAAATATATTTGACCTCAAGCTTAATGTTCCATCTTTGATCCTTTGAGGAAATCTTATCACCATCAAATATTCAAAAGCATTAGGCAACACAATTGACAAATTCATAGAATCTTGGAGATTTAATATTCACCTAGGTTCCAAGTTTCTTGCACAATTCAGTTTTATTTTTTTATATTTTTGCTAGTTCCAACTTTTACTGGAATGGTTTCAAAGAATAAAATGGGATGATCCCCTCAAAAAATTCTATTTCAAATTGGGTCTCATCAATAATCCTTCTTGTTCTATTTTGATTTGTGGATGATCTTTAGAATCATTGAAGAATGCATTTTGAACAGAAAAAATACATGAAATCAGCCACCCCCATCTCCTCACCAGGTTAAGCAATTTAACATTAATCTTATCATGTTCTTTGTGATTTATCCATCTCTTTTCCTCAAATAAAGTAAATATCAAAACAAGAATGGGATCAGGATAATTGTAGAAATTTGAAATAATTGATATATTTTTTTTGAGTATCTAGATCCATCTAGACACCTGGTTTTTAGTTCTGATTCAGTACCCTACAGTTGGGAAAGATTGGAGAATTTTTTTTGAAGAAGTGAAATTTGCTTTTGAAGGAGCACTGAAACCCAAGAATCAAATTTCCCATCTCAAATAAGATCTGATCATAAAAAAGATAAGAGATGAAAGATTCTAGTAAACCAATGGATCCGTAGAAACCAGCTTTTTAAAACAGTCTAAATTCTTTCTTCAGGAATTTTGGATTTTGAGCTATGTATTTGTTGCCCAAAACTGTGGGCATAATTCAAGAAAAACTTTTACAGATTGTAAATAATTATTCATTATATTTTAAAATTTATTATCTCACTCAAACACTTTTGAGCACTTCTTGTAATTATTCTACTTGAGCTAGGCCTGATTGAGAAATCAGTTCATCCTCTTTACCTCCCCTAAACATTCTGGAGTGTGCTTTGAGCACCCGCTCAAGATCTTTTTCCCTTTATTCCACAAGTCCTTTCTCCTAATAATTTACATCAGCCCTTGAAAACTGGTGTAAATTTTGAACAGGAAATCTTCTGTTTCAATGATATGTTGTTGAATTGATTAAATGAAATCATTTTAAATGTAAAAAAAGTTGAATTCCAATGAATTTCTGTCTAGTGAATTTATTTTGTAAAGAAAGCAGTTATTTCAAATTTTAAATAAATATCTTCAAACTTTCAATAAAAACAATTTCATGAAAACCACTGTATAATGAAATGAAAATGAACAAAATTTCAATCAAAAAAGATTCAACATAATCTTATCTGCTGAGCCCCTTTTTCCAAAAAAGTGAGTCTCAAAATTCAAGAATGATGAAACCTTAGGGAATCAAAGAAAAAAAGAAGAAAAATATGTTTTCCATGAAAGCTCTTTCCTAGATGATTTTCCTGAGGTATGGTGAAGAAGTGGAACCAAAATAATAATAATAATAGGGTTTTTGAGTTGATGAAGTGGTTGATCAAAATTTTCAGGTCTAGGCTAAATCAAGGCCCCCAAAATTAATAAATACATACCTCTTTTGTGAAGAAGGTGTGATTCTAGTAGTTTTTTTTATTTTTTCTAAAATCATGCCTTTTTTGAAAAAAACCAGAAATGTAGTAATTTTGTTAATAAAATTATACGTTTTGCCATTTTTTTACCACTCAATGGAGGCTTTAAAAACTTGAAAGTTTTTGAAAATTGAAAAAATTTGTGAATTTAGAAAGACAAGGTT
Source organism: Puccinia polysora (assembly GCA_025617555.3). NCBI lineage: Eukaryota > Fungi > Basidiomycota > Pucciniomycetes > Pucciniales > Pucciniaceae > Puccinia > Puccinia polysora. The sequence goes on along the minus strand of CM062616.1, from coordinate 43,890,738 downwards.
TTTGCAACCTTTTTAAAGTTTAAACAAACTGCCTGTGTGCAAAAATGTGCCTTTTGAGGATCTGTACATTTCTTTTAAGGTTCCAAGGACTGCCTTGTTAGAATTATGGCCAGAAATTACCTTAGGCAAATGAACAATATTTAAAGCAATAGAAATTCTGGACACTGGGTGTCAATATTGGCTAATGGGGCTCTCAAAATGGGGCAATTTCTTGGATGAATTTGATTGGAATGATGAATGAATGGATGGAAAACAGCAGGGAGAAGAGCTCCTTAAGTACAAAATATTGGCCTCTTGTGAGCCCATGATACAACAAGCCAAAAGGCAAATTTTCCGCCCCAGAAGAGCTCTACAGGCTCTACTGGCCTTGTTACTTGGTTTGGACTACATCAGCCCACATGGCATCAGTCCCTTTACCCTTACAACCAGCCTATTCCGGTTATTTCTGGTGTTTCCACCTCAATGGGGCTGAACCAGCCCCTTAACTGTTCAATCCCCTTGGCTGGTTGTCCGTTAAAACCAGACATGATGACCTAATTGCCTTGTTTATGGGCTGGTTGCCTCACGCAGCCAGCCCCTGGCCCCTCAAATGGGCCAGGTGGGACCCAGGGCACACCTGGGTCTGGTCTCAGACTCACATGGGGGGGGGGGGGGTGACCAGCGGACATGCTGTCCCCCCCTCTTTCTCTCAAATCCCTGGTGGGGGCGGTCAAATCCCCTCACCAGGGGCCCTGGGGGTTGATACCCCCAGGGCGTTGTCAAGAAAATTGGCCTGGGAGATGATCTGGTCCCCCCAGGCCCATCGCTCCTTCCCCTTGGTAAAGGGGGGGGGGGGGGAGAGCGCCCCTTTGCTTGGTTACTTCACACAATTGATGGTGGAGGGGTGATGAATTCCCCCCCACCTGCTGGTTTCTACTCTTGCGGCCAGAGCCGCCACCTCCTTGGGCAAGGGGGTGGTTGGGTCCCCCCTGCCCCGACCAACCGCGCTGTTGCGGTCAGTCGCTGGCTGGTTCAACCCAGCCAGCTCGCACCCATCCCTGTCGCAACGGCAAGCAAGGGGAGGGGGAGCAAGCCGGGGCGGCAAGCCCCGGCTCCGCGGCGCAACCAGCCGGGCCTGCGCAGGCCGTTGGGCCCCACGTGGGTTGTACGGAGGAACACAGGCGGCCAAGAACGGGCCGCGACGCGGGCAGCGGCCCCGAGCGAACGGCGACACGAGCGGCGGCCCCTAGCGGGCCGCAACAGGGGCGGTGGCCCCAATGGGCAGCCCCAAGCCCAAATCGTGAGAATTACATACTTTGGCAGGCCAGGCCGTCTGGCCAAGTATGTCCATAATAAAGCTTGGGCCCTTTTATGCCAAAATAATCCCATCTGGATTGGTTGGCCCATCCACCCTCGCGGGCCCGTGAGGGCCCGTGTCCCAAAAGACCATAAAAACGTGTTTTGGCGCCCAAATGCCCAAGACCAATAACACTTACATAGGCCCACGTGGCCCACGTGATGTCCAATGGGCCGTGGAGGCCCATTTTTGCATCCCGTTTGGATTACACACTCCTATGCACATTACCTGAGTGCATCTGCATTTTAAAATGCCTGGCTTGGAAAAACACAAAATATGAGGCTGTGTTGGGCTATTGGAGACCTTTGAATATTTTTTAAATGCGTGGGGTGCTAAATCAAGGCCTCCAGCCCCACTATTGGGTCTTTCTGGGGTAGAAATTCATGGAAAATCCCATATGGATCCCAATTGAGTTTATATAAATGGAAAAAAAGCAAAAAAACATTTTTTTTGAAATGAATTTACATCTGAGCTCAAATTTAAAACGGGAATTCAAGAAATTTAAGAAAAAAATGCTTAAAAATCAGTTTTTTTTCCAAACAATGTGATGTTTCTGCTATGCACCAAAGATGATAAAACATAAAAAAATGACACCTGTAATTTTTCTTTTTGAAAGGGATCCCAAATATTTTTCAGTTCTGAGAAAAAAAAATCCATAAATTAAATTAATTATAATAAAAAAAAAAAGGCTATGGTAAATTGACAGCCAAAATGAGCCATGTACACAACTCATTTGGGTTGTGTGGCATGCTACAAGGCTGGATTTTAGTCATGTAGCCGCCATACAACTTGAGTGTAGTTGTGCGGCTCCCACACAACAGCCTGTGCTGTGTGGCACAATACCCAACTACATTCAAGTTTTATGGGCTTGAACACAGCTGGAATGTAGTCGTGTTCCCTGCCACACAGCTTCAAGTGTTGAGGGGAAAAAATAAAAAAAATAAAAAATAAAATAAAACACATAAAAAGCTAAAATAAACTCAATAAAAAAAAAACAGAAATCAACCAAAAGATCAAAAAATGTTGATTTGTTGGTTAAAAAAAAATAAAAAAAAATAAATATAATTAATGAATAAATAAATAAAAATAAAACTGAATACAAAAAAAACAACAAAAATTAAATAAACAATGAAAGAGTCTAGGGGGCAGCCCTAAAGTATAATTTCCAAAAAATACAAGTTCAACTTGACTAGCCCTAAAGTAAAAACACCAAAAAAACAGACAAGTAACTTGACAAGCCCTAAAGTAAAAACACCAAAAAAAAGGCAAGTAACTTGACAAGAGCTAAAGTAAAAAGACCAAAAAAATGACAAGTAACTTGACAAGCCCTAAAGTAAAAGCACCAAAAAAAACTTCAACTTGTGTTAAGCTGATCTCATCACAAGAATTAAAAATAATCCTTATGATGGGATCAGCCCAACACAAGTGGAACTGACTTACCAATAAAATCTCATTCAAAACACTCATCACAATCATCTTAACTCAAAACACTCAACATAATGATTTTCAAAATGTGATAACCGTTTATATTATTAGAATTACAAGTAAGCTGCAGCAGAATTAAAAGTCATATGGGAACCCAATGATTAAATGATCTTTATAATTGAAGTCAATAATCTACAATAAACATGCATTTGATCTTTGAGATGATCAACAAAACCAGAAGCTTTCTTTGAAATGAAAGCAGAGGGCTTTGCTAAAATAGGAGGGATTGGAATCATTTCTCCCTCAAGTAATAATAGAACCCAGTGGTTATTGTTGAAAAAGGAAATATAAATAGGCTCTTATTGATCTGTAACACCCTTTTTCATTGGAGTATAAGAGCAACATGACTCCAATGAAATGAAAAATATAGGTCTGGCATATGCATCTGCTAATATTTGACCCATATCCAACTTAGACATCCATTTTGAAGAGGGAATCTTTGCATTGATTTCTTCAACATAAAGTCTTGTTTTAATATTTTCTACCTCTTTTGCACCACCAAGCATCTTAATGTTTCTCAAATGTTTCAATCATTTTCTTTCTCAATTTAAACCAAACATGTTAATCATACCCAAGCAATTTAGAAATGAATCTAAATCAGCAATTACCATCACCAATTGGATCCCAAACCTCACCCAAGAACTTACTTAATTTATCAGGTATTTGATTGATGTATTTCACTTTGGCTTCCTATAATCAAAACTTTCTCAGCCAAAATTCCAATAAAATTAATTAATCACATCATACTCACCAAAGATGAGCTTCTGGTTGACGCTTCCTGCATGTCTTCTTACTCTGAAAAGGCTTCAAATCCCAAATTAAGTGAAGATAATTCCCTTTCAGTCCCTTCCTCTGAGCTATGAAATTCAGATTCTGATCCTGCTGACTTTCACTAACAATTAACATAATATCATTGTTTAAATTTCTTTTTTGACAGATCTTCTCTCTTTATGTTCTTTATTTCCTCTCTTTCTTATTTTCTTTCCTCTATTCTTACTTTTCACTTTTCTCTGTTTCTTTTTACTATTCAAAATCATGTGAAGTTGTTTTTTATCTTTTACCAAATCAGGCGCACTTGTGTTCTCCTGTGATCCCTCTTGTGACAGTCTTGCTCGCGTGTTAACACTCCCAATCTAGATGATTCTTCACCTTGATCTCATTCCTCACTTCTGACTCTCCAATCTGAATCCTCACCACCAACCCTTTCATCATACTCAACCACCACCAACCCTTTCATCACACTTGACTAATTGTCTCCACTCTGAAACTGCCTGTTTACTCCTCTACTATCTATTCTTCACACCTGTTCTCACTCTATCTCTCCCTAACATCTTTCTTCCTGCCTTCCTGACTTCTTTCCTCACTCTCCTATCTGGATACGCAGTCAATGATTCCTTTAGGTATTTTACTCAATCACTGTTCTCTCCTTGTAATTTCTCTCTCTCACTCTTGCTGAAATGATTCCTTTAATTTTATCCTTTTAAATAAACAATCATCATCAGTTCATTAAACCAAAAAAATGAAAATTTTGCAAAAGAAAAGACTTAAAATATTTTGTCTTTTCTTATTTGGCTCTCCTCCAATTATCTTATTCCATTTAAGTTTCTTCTCAAAGTGTTTAAATTGAGAAGGATCTCTCCGGTTATCTTTCAATATTGGATGTCCTCTGCTTGATTACAAAACTTTAGGTTCAAGTCTTGGCTTTGATTGAAAATTTGCGGTCTCCATCATCAAGTGCTTCAACAGCCGGCAACAATCTTCTTCAGGGTATCCCAAAATCATTGCATTGAGATTCTCATGTAATTGAGGATTTCTGAGAATTTCATCAACGTAAGCCTTTCAAAATTCAAAAGGATCAAATATTAGTAAATTAGGAAGTATCATTCAAAAAGCATTAATCCCATTAAACCAACTTACAGAAATTGAACTTCAAGGGTCATAATCCAAACTCCACTGAGGATTAACATCCTCAGGCACAACAGATCCTTGCAAAAATAGTAGATCACCTATTTTGTGGGAACAGGGAAAAACCATAGTCTTGAAGTATAACTTGGTGCACACATTGCCATCATGGTTTGGCTTTAATTTCTTGAATTTTTCCACAGCAAGTTTAATTTCCTCTAAAGAAAACTTGTATACCAACAGTAAAATTTCAGTAGAAAGAACTATTCCTATATTAATTCAAGATTTTTAAATCACAGCCAGAACCAATTTGATTTGATTGGAAACTTTTCCCTTTAGTTTTTGCCAAACATCCAACATGTTTCCAAAAGAATTTGAAAGGAATTATTTTTTCTTATTTCCAAAGTCAGGGTTTCTGAAATTCCAAGCTGTTATAAATGTCTCTTTTATACAGAAGATGTTATGATCCATATACTCAAGCACACCCTCACGGTCTGCCAAGAAACACTTTACACAAGTTACAATGTAAGAAACCCAAAACTAGGAAGATTAAAAGTGGAGGCAGTGATTTGGAACTTACTCTAAGTTCCGCATCATTAAAATCTGCCTCCTTCTTGGTTTCTGAGGCCCCATACTTAGCCCACAGAGACCTAAAGCTTTGAAACCCTTCAATTTCATTATTAAAGTTCAATTTACAGTTTGCTTATATGTTTTTAGAGAAGTTCCATTGACAACACTGTCTTTTAGACTCAGGGAAACTTTTTTCCATAGCACAAATCAAATATTTTTCACAGTCCATCACAAAGACTTTGGGAATTCTCTCAGGATCATAAGCCAGACTTCTTATTGCATTTACAGACCAACTGTAGAGCTCAAACATTTCTCTTTTTATAAAAACAAGAGCTTTTGTGGAATTTCTTTTGTTTTCTGTAATTCCTACAACATGCCATAGGGGTATGTTTTATGTATTTTTTTATAAGTACAATCCAACATAGCAATATGATGGAATAGCTTGCAAAGCTTTAATGACTTGGGGTGAGCCAAGAATGGGGCCTCAAAGTGACCCTCTCCTCTGAATTTTGCTCAATGAACCCAACCTGATTTACCAAGTTGTTCAAAGAGGACCTCCATAACACTTTTTCCCTTCAGTTCTTCAAGTGCTAACTTACGCTTGGTGTTATAGATTGTTTGGTTATCAAAATATTTGACCCAATCAATCTTTCTCAATTTTATTTAGAGTTGAGTTGTATTGAGCCCATCATTCATGCCTTCTTTTAGATTGTCTAAGGCTACCCAAGAGATTCTCCTTAGGTGAGGATGCACTGAGGGGTGTAGGGATGGTTGATGGTTATGTTGATCATGTCTGTAGGAGATTTGCCACAAGTTTTCTGCCTTAGTGTGACTTGCATGGATCAAAAAATTTTACCCAACCTTCCTTATGCAAGTTTGGCTTGACCATTTGGTGAGCAAGTGCCCAGAGTACAAACCATGTCTATCACAGGCTAGATACACATATTTATCATGATTTAATTTGAAAACTGTTAAAGCATAACCATGCTTCATTGCCCATGTTTGACAATAGTTTTGTGCCTCTTCCCTAGTAGGAACAGCTCTCACAGGAGGTGGGTCAAGTGGACCTGTCATAATTACATATTCATAGTTACAAGCCACCAATCAGTTTACATCAAATTAAATGAGGCAAAGACCAGAGTAAAATAAAATTTTATGCACCACCAGAGGTCATTTCCATTTGTGAAACATTTTGTTTCTCAATTTTCACCCTAGATGAGGATACAATTGGGGCTTCCAATGAGTCATTACCCAAATAATTTTTTTCTGCAGCTTTTTTCATGGCACTATCAATGTAGTCCTTCAACGCAGCCATGTTACAAAAAGGCCAGCACTTGCCACTGTTCCCGTAATGCAAAAAAAAAGTGCAATTGTACTTCAGTATTCAATCCAAATTTAAATTGAACCACTACCAAGTTTGCTCACTTTTGAGTTGAGAAAGATCAAGTTTAGTGGGATCTTTGTATGCATTTTCCCTTTACTTTTACTTGAATTTCACTTTATTTCATTTTAGATTCACTTTAGTTTCACTTGGGGATTGCCAGGTGTGTTCCAGCTGTCCCAAATAGTATGTGTTGATACCAAATTTGGGTTGATGGAACCCAAATGTGGTCCAAGGGGTCCCAAAAATTTTGGCCCAATCCCCAGGGGGCCATGCAACACCAAACATGCTTCCAAACCGCCATGTACGGGGTACACGGCTCAAAAATGCAATGTACAGGGGGTTGCACATGTTTGAAATGACACTTTCAACATGTTTCTTGGCCTGCATGCGCACTTTGGATATGTGTATGGGCCCCCACGGGTCCATTGGGCCGTGTAGGGCCCCACACGACTGGGATTTGTGAATTTATCATCACCCAAAAAAAATTGCTTTTTTTTGAATAAAATTTTGAAATTTCTGATGGGATTGAGAACCCTTTTTTCCACACATGAAAAAAAATTAAATGTCAAAACTTCATGAGAAGAATTCAAATATGTGGAAATTTCTCAAGAAGAATAAAATAAAGCTGAAAAATAATTAAAACACAGAAAATTAATTTTTTTTGAATAAAACTTTATATTTTTGATGGGATTTCAATACCTTTTTACCAAAAAAAAAAAAATTAAAAATTAAAAATACTACAATTTATTTTATTTGAGAAATGAAAATATCTTGAAATTTTAAAAAGAAGTTAATAAAGTACAAAAAAATGAAAAAAATCTCAAGAGTAAATTTGGTTGAATAAAAGTGAGTGTTTCTATTGGATGTAAATAAATTTTTACCAAAAATGAAAAAGCACAAAAAAGTGCTAAATGAACCTGTTGATCAGCAGAATAAAAATGGGTGAAACTATTCTCACAAAAAATTCATGAAATACAGAAATAATCATAGAAAAATCAAAAATTAATTTTTTCAATGAAATTCAATATTTCTGGTGGAATATAAAAATAAATTTATCAAAAAACACATACACATATAGAATTTCAAAATAAAATACTTTGATATACTTCTATTCAAAAATCTAAATGTTATATTTATATATATTGTTTTTTACTCTATAGAATCCTTTTAAATATATTAGGGCATATTGCAGTTAAACTTTTGGAAAGTTTAAATAGCTTATTTCAGGAAAAATATCAATTTTTCAAAAAATATTTTTTTATAAAGATAAACAATGAATCAATAGTTCTAACTGAAAAAAAATGAAATTTTGAAACAAAAATGGATAGGCCTGAAATCAGTCATTGAATGTTTTGGGAATTTTAACTCTGTTATGCACTATTGGTGCATATTTGAATTAATTTCATTAAATAGGTATATGTAGCATATTTGTATTCTTTTTGATTTTTGAAAAAGGTATTTAAATCCCATCAGAAATATAAAATTTCATCCAAAACATAAATAGCCAATATTTTTTATTATTATTGATTTACTTAATTAATTTTTCCTCAATTCATACAAAACAATTTGGAATTCCTGATAAAATTAGGGGCGGAGAGCCCAAATTTTTTGTTGTGAGGTAACAGGGTGGGCAGGGCTTAAGTGCCATTGAGCTAGTTCTCCATGAAGCGGGGCTAAAGTGCCATCTGGAGGACCAATGGTCTGAGAATCAATGATTCATTTCAATGTGTCAGTCTAATCAAGCTTTTAAATAGACTGGATACAATGGATCAACTTGTGGGTCTGTTTGTGACAATGAATAGGAAAATCAATTGATATTCAAAAAAGGAAAGCAAAGAGATGGACAATTGGAGACAAGTGAAATTTCAACACGCCTCCTGAACTCATAGCTGATAGACGTGAATTTACAGATGGAGGGCTGGATACCTCTGCTTGAGTTACTCAAGTGTCTCTTCATCTTCAGGGGTGTACTGGGTGAGGTGAGCCGAGTGGTTTTTCAAGGATGGTTCAGGGATCTTGGGGTGTTGCTTGTCAGGATACTTCTGGTAGCAGTTCTCCTTGGTATTTCCTCTTTTGAAGCAGTGCAAGCATGCGCGGAAGCCCTGTTTGCAGTAAGGGCCGGTGACGAGTGAGTTGGTTGAATGGGAGTAAAATGCTTGCATGGAATTCAACATTCCCTTTCTGTTGCTCAGCTGGTTTTGAGCTGCAAATTCCTAAAACTTTCTGAAGACTTGATCAAAGGGGCTGGTCTCAAAGTTCATTGCAATGTTGGTTTTGAACAAGTGGAAGTATTGGGGCAGCTTATCAAGCATTAGTATTTTTTTTACTTGGTTGTTGAGGGTGAATCCCGAGAGGACAATCTTTTGATTTGCCAATTGAATGAGGGGGAAAATGTGGAAAAAGATTGGCACTTGATTGAAAGAAAGTTCTTGAGTGCCGTGGTCTTAGAAGTTATATTGTCGCCAGCAAACTTTGCTTTGAGGAGTTGCCAGAGCTTGAAGCTGTCAACCTTGTTGTTGGTTGGGAGAGATGAGCTGACGTAGGCCAGAAATTTGGGACTCAGGTGCTGTAAAATTTTGACGTAGGCATCTTCATTGAGCTTGAAAAATAAACGGGCATTGTCTTTTTCCTTTTCAGGATTGGGACAGGATATGGTGAGGGCTTTGGTCTTGTAGAGCTTTGCCTCAATTGGGATGAGCCATAGGGCGTAGTTGTTGTTGTTGAGCATAACCTTGTTCTTGCAAGCGACAGCAATTTTGTTGGAGGACATGATTGAGAAGACTACCAAGATCAATGAGGCAAGGATTGGTAAGTTGGTTATCCCAATTGGGATAAGTCAACAAGAGATGCAAGTGTTGGGTCCAAGGAAGTCAACAAGAATTGGGCCGCAAGGAGAGAGATTGGTCAGGGATGATCTAGATTGCAAAGGTGAGATCGGAGAGAGAAGGTGGCTTCAAGATTGATAGGGTGGAGTTGAGGTTGAAGCAGATTGGAGTTGGCTTTGACTTTTACTGTTAATCATGATAAAATTAGGGGCGGAGAGCCCAAATTTTTGGTTGTAAGGTAACAGGCTTGGCGGGGCTTAAGTGCTGTTGAGCTAGTTCTCGAGGTGGGACTAAAGTGCCATCTGGAGGACCAATGGTCTGAGAATTAATGATTTATTTCAATGGGCCAGTCTAATCAAGCTTTTAAATAGAATAGATACAATTGACCAACTTGTGGGTCTTTTGGAGACAATGAATAGGAAAATCAATTGATATTCAAAAAAGGAAAGCAAAGAGACAGGCCATTGGAGAAAATTGAAATTTCAACAATTCCCTCCATAAATAAGTATATGTAGATCTATTTTGTGTTTTATTATGTTTGGTACAATTTTATTACCATCCAACCAATGTGGTACTCCATTCCACACCCTTCTTCTTTTTAATTAAGTACTATTTCTTCTCAAGTCAAGGCTTGAGGGGTTGGAATGCAGAATGATTGAATTATTTCTAATTATTTTTTCATTTTTGGATCCAGAAGGAAAGTTGAATCATAGTAAATTAATCAGGCCAGCCTCAAATTCCTTCTTGTTCTCAAGATAATTATGGATTGGTTATTGTCCTCCTTGTCAAATCAATATTAATGTACCTACATTTCATAATTTATAATCAGAGCATAGCATGCGAAAACTATAATAATAGCATATTATTGATAAAATAAGCATGTCTGGGAAGCATTAACATATATAAATTTTCCTCTTTTGGTCACCAATTTGTTTTAAATCTAAAGAACATATTCCCTATTTGGCTAATAACAAAGATTCTCTATTAAAAATTCTTTTTAGAACCATGCATCTTCTCACTAGTTTCCTAGAAAGATATTTTGGTTATAATCTGGTCAAATATTTATTGCACCTGAAATAAACATAATAATAATCTGGAAAATCTCAAGACTTTCTTAAGATGTCATTTTAACAGAATCTCAGAATTCACATTATTGTTTTCTCACAATGCTCTCTTTTATTTCAAATGGGTATACTTTTTATTTCAAATATGTCATAAACTTGTTGTTCCTTCATACTCAGTGACTCCGTCTCTTACTCTTAAATACTGGAGAAATTGCTTGATTGTTGTTGGTTCTTTTTCTTCTTGTGATCCCTCCTTGAACAACTCTTTCATTCAAGCTTCACAATGGTCTCACACTGTGGTGTCAATTTATAGACACGGATTGGGAACTGCGTCGCGGCTGCGCGCTCAGCATTGGGGGCAAGCAGGCTCAGCATTGGGGTATGCAGAGTACTCAGCAGCAGCCGCTGTTTGGCACCGCACCTGGTGGACGGATTGGGCTCAGCATTGAATGCGGCGTGGGCAGAAATACGCCCCAGAGATTGGATTCAGAAGGTAGTGTGCTCCGCTAGGTTTGCAGGCGCGCCGGTTCGGATACGTAGGGGCGGAGCAATCCGCGGGCTATGAAGGAACGGATGGAGCGCGCGTGCAAGCGCGCGGATCATGCTGGATATTACCAAACACCCACGACGGGCGCGGACAAATGGATACGGACAGGCGCGGTGCGAGGACCGCGTCATGAGAAGGACAAACCGGATGGACAGAATGGCGTACGGACAACGGGGGAGTTTGGTACGGAGGAGGTGGGGAGAGGAGGCTAGGGTTTCTGTTTTGGGATTGTTTTCTGTTTCTTTGTCATACTGTCATTTGCGCGTGTACTTAGGTTAGGGTTGAGGGTGAGGACTTATCCTCACTCCCAACTCCGGATTAGAGGAGGGGAATGGAGGGGAGGAGGAATCATCACATCACATCATTGGATTGGATCACTCATCTCACCAGGAGATTAAAGGAACTCATACCTGATACACATCCAGGTGGAAAGTTCTTAGGATTGAAGGATTGGAGATTTCTCTCTCTCTCTCTTCTTTTCTTTATCTCTTTATCTCCTTATTTCTATTTCTCATTTAAGGGCAACTTTGGAAATCCTCATCTCCTTTCAAACGCAGGGAACCTTTAACTTCCAAACCTTGGGACAATTATAGGGGGATAACCCTTATTCTTTCCACATCTGGGGGTCTGGCCGGGAAGTAACCTTCCGTTTCTTGTCTTTTGAAGGTAACTGGGCGCAATTTCCTATTCATACCTCCCTACAGTTGCTCCTTCTTCTTCTTCTCCTTCTCCTTCCGTCTCTGGGTCCGCTACTCCAACTCCACTCTTGTCTTCCATCCCTCCTCCTCCCCCTCCCTCCGCTCAACCCAGGACAAGCTATGCCATTCCCCCATTGGTCTCCAGTTACCATGAACCCACTCGTCCGGTTTGCATCAGGCCGCATGACTACCCTCACATCCAATTCAACACTGCAGATGTGGAGCGATTCATCTTGAGATACAAAGGTATTGCAGATGCAGAAGGTGCGTCGGACGCCAATAAGGCCCGGCTTTTTGTCCTGTTCATTATGGACAAAGAGAAGCTCCGGGATGTGGAGGAAATGGAAGGCTACAAGAATCAAGATTGGCCAAAACTGAAGGCAGAGATCCTAACGCGGTGGGGTAGGCACAAACCTTGATTTTGGGAAAGTGATTTTGACCGCGTGGCCTTGGAGGCAAGCGCGCTGTGGTAGACCAAAACTGTCCTATAGCCATCAGACTCACTTTTCTAGTGTAAAAACAGCTCCAACCCTCAAAGCAACCTCAGAAATGGATTCTACATCAAAAATAACCTATAGTCACTCAGCCAAAGTACCCCTGTATCTCTCATGGATTAGAAGATACAGCCCAAGAACCCTTCAACTGTGGCAAACTCATACCCAAACAGGTGTCACAGCTCTGTGGAAGGCATAAAGACATACCTTTCAAGCCCTCAAGTACATACTAGTAACAGCCTACCCTCAACACCAGAACCATACACCAACCCTGTCACCTTAGACAGAATACAGCAATACAGATACAGGAGGCAGTGCAACTAGTTCAGCTCCTGTCACCTCACCCAGGATGCATTCAAATACACATACACAAGGCTATGCAGAAGTATACAGGACATTATAGGCAGGAGGAAGTGAAACCAGTCTCAACCAGATCCAAACAAACAAGCAAATACACATACACAAGACTATGCAAAATTATACAGGACAGTATAGGAAGGAGGAAGTGGAACCAGTCTCAACCAGATCCAAACAAACAAGCAAATACACATACACAAGACTATGCAGGAGTATACAGGACAGTATAGGCAGGAGGAAGTGGATCCAGTCTCAACCAGAACCATGCAGTACCAAACAAACTCAGCACCTCACAGAAATCTATGTAGGCAGAAGCATGTGATACCAAAAAACCCACCAGTACAAGTACCACAGGGCTACCCAGCAATATATGCAGGCAGCCAAGAACATGCAGCAACAAACAAAACACCAGTGGATGCACAGCAACACATGTAGGAATTATCAAGTAGCACCAGACCAACCATTAGTACTGCACAGGAATACATTTTATCTGCACTTCACAGCAATTTATGCAGGGCTGTGCATGCATGAAACCCCTGTACCAGCTTTCTCCAACCAGCAGAATTGCCTCAGTTTCATGCAGTGTCTTTTGTCCAACCAGCAGAATTCCCTCAGTTTCATGCAATGTCTTTTTCCAACCAGCTAAAATGTCTCATGTACCTGTATCCCACTGTAACAGGGGAAGCCCCAGGGAACCCTCAGGGGCAGCCCTGAGCATCCCCTGAGGACCAGATTGTCTATTTAAGGAGGTCCTCTCTGCCCTATCCAAGTTTTATCCTCATGCCATCCATACCAATCCCCCACAAATAACTCACCCCATCAACCCATCTATCTGTGGTACCTACCCAGATAAAATATTAGTAGTGAATCAGTTATAAAAGGAAACAAGAAATCAGAAACCAAGTTATTACCCATCTTTAACCAATTAAACCACCCACCAGGTGCTTGAATAAGGGTTCTTCTGTGACCTAAATATTCAGAACCATATTAAAGAAACCCCACCCATTAGTTAATAAATAAACCTTTACAAAGAAAGAGAGCACAACAAAAAGAAACTACCAACCTTCCCTCTGCCCAGCCCCCTGTGGGTAAAACCATCCTTGTGTTCTCTCCTGAACCAGCCCTTTGATAAACATTTGAACCCTTTAATATTGGGGTATTGGTTAAGATCAGACATATCTGATCAATAAATTAACCAATAGTCCAATACATCTGGTCTACTCTTCAACAAATCCTACCAAGTTAATAATTAATCTAGGTCTGATCTGAGACCTATATAAAGTCTCAAAGAAACCAGCCATTAATCTAAATAAATTATTGTGCAGACTTACTATAGTACTAGAAGGGCAGGCAATTCAAAACCACTCTTAGTATATACTAACACTCCAAAGGAGTAGAAGTAATGCTAAATTCCCCTTCAAGGACTGCCAGCAAGCTATTTGCTACTTTTATTTATATAATCCCACAGGAGTCTCTACAGCGTGCAAAGGAGTCAGAACGCGGGTGGAGCTGGCGGAGTACACCTCGACATTCAATTGGATCTATTGGTACTTGTCAAAGAACAAGGTGGTGGTGGGAAAGACGGGGGCCATGAAACGCGCGTTTCTGGGCGGTTTAGGCGCTCAACTCCGGGCAAGGGTGCAGCGGCATCTTTAAGATCACAACTTGGTAAAGCAGTCATTGGACGGGAGCATTGCGCTCCTTCCGGAGTTGGCTGTCATTCGCCAGGCTGTGGAGAGTGAGCTCGACTTAGAGGAGCTTATTGAGGACACCGCTAAGTCCTTCCCAGCGGGACCAAAGAAATCTGCCCCCCAGGTTCCGGCTCTGGCGCAATTTCCGGCCCCAGTTCCACCTACTTCCACGCGTGTTCCGGTTCCTCAAACCGCGCCCACACCTCCGGTAAGCAAATTGACGCAACTGATGAAGGATCTGAAGATCTGCATGAGCCGTATGGGCCAGCAGCAGCTGCAAGGGCCTCCACCTCACATGGTGGAAGGGTTTTGGCTGCCCGGTACCTTTGTGCCCAGGGGGTGCTTGTACTGCGGGGCAAACGGTCATTGGCAATTGGTGTGCGAGGAGCTTACAAAGGATCTCAGCGCAGGATTGGTTCAAACGGCGGGGATGGGGTACATGTTTTGGACGGGCAAACAGATTCCAAAGGAGCCAAGCCAGCCAACCGCAATGCAGCAGGTGCGCACACGGGGCAGGAACGACGGCGCCAGCGTCACTGGGCATTGTTACTGGTCCCGGATTGTGGCAACCACCTTGGGTGGAAGCTGAGGTAAGGGTAGTGGCAATGGAAGAAAAGGTGGCGGTCTCTGATAAAATGGAGGTGGATGCAAAGGAGAGACCCCCGTTGGCTGTTCCAAAACCAGCTGCGCGTGTGCCCGGAACTGAGGTGCCGGAAGCGAATCCTGTAGAGAAGAAGAAAGCTGCAGACATTGTGCAAAGGGTGATGGGTAACAAGGCTCCGGTTCCGCTGACCTTGCGGGAACTGGCGGCCATGTCTCCGGTGGTGGTAGACAAGATGGTTCAGGATTTGCGGGATTGCGGTCAGGGCCGGGTACCTCAGACGGTGCAGCGGTTTCATGTGGCGTGGAAGGAGGAGGGGCGCGGGGAGTGCGAGTTGAAATTGGTTTTGACTCCTCTTGCTTACGTTCCAATGGTCATAGCGGGAAGGAAGGTGTGGGCTATGGTGGACAGCGGTTCAATGGTGAACCTGCTGCCATTGCAGATGGTGGATGATTTGGGGTTGGTTTGGCAGAAATGCGCAATGGGTCTCCGCGCGCTTAATGGAGGGGAGTGTTGTGTGGATGGGGTAGTCAAGGAGGAGGAGGTCAAGGTTGCAAGGGTCCGTAGGCCTCTTTCTTTTCTTTCGGTTGATTGTGGGGATGTGATTTTGGGAAGGCCGTTCATGTTTGGGTTTTGAGCACGAATGGTTTTTGGTCCGGAGGCGGGAACGGAGGCATTGACAGTGGAGGATTTGTCCGGCAGAAGGTTTGAGACAACTATCTCCAATCACGGGCAAGGGAAGCAGAGGAGAGTGTTGGAGTATGAGGAGGAACCGGACGCAGAGTTGGTCTGCGACGGGCAACCTTGGGAGGATTTTTCCTAGTCGACCAAGGAGACCGCACGGAACAAGCTCCGGTTTCGCGCGGGCGGTTGACTAATGAGGAGCAGGGAGGGGGAGGAAGGAAAGTGCAGGGTGCGCACGTTGCAGAAGTAAGTCCCTCTTCTCAGTATGCATTGCCCGAGGGTACTACGCTTCAAAAACCCTATCATCGTGCCACACTCGTGAGCAAAGGCAAAAGCCGCGGTTCTGTTCTGTGCAGGACTTACAGCAAAGGATGCGTGCGGATGATGCGGTGCAACGCGGGCAAGTACAAGCTGGTGTCACGGAAGGTCTGACCAAGGAATGAGCCAATTCCCCAGGAACTGAACGGACCGCTTCAACCAATCGCTTCGTCGCGGGAGGTCACGCCAATTAAGGCTTTGGGGTGGGTTACTAGTTTGGCGCGGATCACGGGGGAGCGGATTTAAGCTTTCAATTTTGGCCCAAAGGGATGGTTGAGTACGGAGGAGCGTGAGTTGCTGATTTTGGTTCTGGTTCTTTGGGAAAGAGCGCTTGCATTTGGACCGGAAGAGCGGGGGCTCCTGAAAAACAATATTGGCGACCCCTATGTCATCCCCACTGTCAATCACAAGCCGTGGCAGATCAAGCTGATTCCACTACCGTGGGCGGTCTGGGAGCAGTTTCTGGAGTTGGAGCGGGAGCAGGTGAAGACTGGCCTTTACAAACAGTCAACATCTAGTTACTCCAGTCCGATCTTTGCGGTGGTTAAGCAGGACGGAAAGTTGTTGAGGATTGTTCATGATCTACAGCGGCTCAACTCCTTTACAATCCGGGACTCAGGACGGCCCCCTTGCGTTGACGGGTTCCTTGAGTCAATGGCAGGGTGCGCTTGTTACGGTTTAGTGGATGTGATGGGGGGATACAACCAGCGCAAGTTGGATCCTTGCTTGCAGCCTCTAACGGAATTTGAGACTGGGTTGGGAAGAATGCAGCTGACTTGGCTCCCGCAAGGCGCGACCAATTCCGTGGCGGTGTACCAGGCGCAAATGGCTTCAATCCTGAAGGATGATCTTCCGGAGGGAGTCCAAATCTTCATTGACAACGCGGGCATCAAAGGTCCAAAATCCGATTATGAGGGAGCGGAGCTGGTTGAAGTTCCTGGCGTCCAATGTTTTGTGTGGGAATATGCACAGACATTGGAACGCATCCTGTTTTGCATGGAGGAGGCAGGACTCACGGTGTTGGGGAAGAAGTTGGCAGTTTGTGTCCCCGCGCTTGAAGTCCTTGGCCATGTTGTTGCTTCCAAGGGCTGGCGCATTGCAGAGAAAAAGCGGAACAAGGTCCTCAAATGGCCAACCCCGCGGACGGTGTCACATATCCTTCAGTTCTTGGGATTATTTAGCTATGTCTGTATGTTCATCGAGAGGTTTGTGGAGGTGGTGAGCCCGCTCCGATCACTAACGCGGAAAGGGGCGGAGTGGAAGTGGGGGGAAGAATGCAATTGCGCGTTCCGGAAGCTCAAGGAGATTGTGGGACGTGACATTGTGCTCCGCGATCTTGACTACAATGCGGGAGGAATTAGGCTAGCGGTGGATTCCAGCAGATTTGGCGCGGGGGGGGGGGTTCTCACTCAAGAGGACAACGGCAAGGATAGGCCGGTACTTTACGAGTCGGTCACCTTCACTCCGACGGAAAGCCGGTACTCTTAGCCAAAGTTGGAGTTGTGCGGGGTCACCAAGATCGTGCGGCGGCTCCAGTATCTTTTGTGGGGGGTTCACTTTGAGCTTTTGGTGGACGCAGAGGCGCTGGAGCGGATGATCAATTCCCCGGCGTTGCCCAATGCTCCCATGACCAGGTGGGTGGCGTTTCTTCAACTTTTCTCATTTGCTGTTGTTCATGTTCCGGGGAAAGCATTCACTATGCCGGACGCGTTGTCGCGGTATCCAAGGGACAACCCGTTTTAGGACGCAGAACTGCTTGATGTAGAGACCCCGGTTCTCAAGGTAGGGGTTGTGGAGGCAGGCGTTCAGCTGCCACTCTGGCAGACTGGGTGGTACGCAATTCTTTGTGACTACTTGCAAGACCTTTGTTTTCCCAATGGAGCTACGGAGAAGGACATGCAATGGGCAAAGCGGCGGGCGGGGAATTTCTGCGTACAGGAGGGGCAGCTTTGGCGGCGGAAGACTCTGGTTCCTCTTGTGGTTACCACTTCAAGGGCGGATCAGGAAGCTATCCTCCAAAGCCTTCACAACAATCTTGGTCATTGAGGGGAGGTCAAGACGCGGAGGCGGGTCAAAGAGCGGTTCTGGTGGCCGGGGGTAGTGCGTGTGGTGCGGGAATGGCTGGCGTCCTGAGAAGCCTGTCAACGGCGGAGCGCAAGAATTCCCAAGGAATTCGGAAACCCCACAGGGGAAGACGCCCTCTTTGGTCAAGTCTCGCTTGATGTTGTTCACATCAAGGCCGGTAAGTTTGCCTATCTGCTCGTTGCGCGGGATGACCTGTCTGGTTGGGCGGAAGTGCGTCCGTTGGTCAAGCTCTCGGCGGAAAAAGTTGCTCTATTTCTGGAGGAAGATTGGTTCGCGCGGTACAGGTCGCTTTGTCTGGTCACAGTGGACGGAGAAGCTGAGTTTTGCAGCCGTTTGGTCAAGTTGGTGAAGAGTTGCGGAGCCAAGTTCGGTCAAGTAACGGAGTACTATCCCGAGGGGGCCGGCATGATCGAACGCGGGCATCAGCCAATCAAGGACGCCCTGGTCAAGATGTGCGGGGAGGACGGTAAGCGCTGGCAGGAGACCCTTCCAATGGTTCTGTTTGCGGATTGGATTTTGGTGAAGCGGTTGACAGGCTACTCGCCGTACAAGTTACTTTTTGGGCAGCACCCCGTGCTTCCGGTGGAAATTGAGTTGGAGAAGTTCCTGGGGGTTGACTGGTGGAAGGTGAAGACTTCCGCGAAATTGCTTGAGGCTCGCGCCGAACAGCTCCTTTGACAGGACGGAATGCTTGCAAAGGCTGCAGACCGGCTGAAGAAGACTCGGACGGCATTGGTGCGCTATTGGGACAAGCGCTGCTTGCATTGTCTCCAGGATCTCTTGCGGAAGGGGGATTTGGTGCTCCTGTACAACCAAAGTCTGGAGTCTCAGTGGGGGAAGTTGTTTGCTAACCGGTGGAACGGCCCGTTCCGCGTGTCGTCCAAGTTTGAGGGCGGCAGCTATCAGTTGGAGGAATTAGACGGTACTCCGCTGAAACGGAAGCCGGCAGCTTCGCATGTCAAGCACTTCTTTGCGCGAGGATCTACTTTGTTCGACAAAACGGCGGAAGGGGGTGAAGGATCTGAGGAGGGGAGTGTGGAGCACGGCGATGGTGTAGGAACGCGATGGGGGATTTGTCTTTGGGCGGAGAAGCGGAGACCGTGCCGTTGCGACAGAGTAGGCGGTTGCAACCAGCTGGGGACAGTGGCCAAGTTGGGGGGGGAGGTAGAGGGGGTAGGGGATAAGTTTTGATTTGGTGAGGGGGTGCTCTAGCCGGTTCACAGACGGAACGACTAGACACCCCAGAATTTTTGTTTCTCTATGTTTCTTTCTTATCTGGATTGTGGGGTCTTTGCTGGCTTGGGTTTTTTTTTCAGGAAATGCGGGCGCGGCACAAAGCCGGGTCCGTAAACGCGAGGACAAGCCCCGCGGAACCGGGATGTGTGCCCAATCCCGCAGATGGGGGAAGCGGGACGAAGAGCGATTTGCGGGCAGTCTACGGGCGTTGTGCAAAAAAAAAGTGTTCTTTTCTATTTTTCTTCTCTGTTGGTTTATTTTTATTTTTTTCTCAGGATATCTCAAGGATGGGTGGTTGGTATGGGGATAAGCTTTATTTGGTGAGGGGGTGCTCTAGCCGGTTCACAGCCAGGGCAACTAGACACCCCAGAATGTCCGTTCTCTTACTCTCTCTCTCTCTCTTCCCTTACAGTGGCGCGGGCTGGTGTTTTGGTTGTTGCGTTTGTTACAGGAAGGGTACAGGGAACAGTGTGGCAGTTTGTCTGGGGCGGTCCAGGTGCCTCTTTTGGAACAGCTAGTCATTTATGGTTTCTCACGAAGCAAGCGCTGTGGAAAGAATAAAGGTTATCCCCCTATAATTGTCCCAAGGTTTGGAAGTTAAAGGTTCCCTGTGTCTGAAAGGAGATGAGGATGTCCAAAGTTGCACTTAAATGAGAAATATAAATAAAGAGATAAGAGATAAAGAAAAGTAGAGAGAGAGAGAGAAATCGCCAATCCTTCAATCCTAAGAAATTTCCACCTGGATGTGTATCCGGTATGAGTTCCTGTAATCTCCTGGTGAGATGAGTGATCCAATCTAATGATGTGATGTGACTCTTCTTCCTCTGCCTCCATCTATGCATCCCCTCCTCTAACCCGGAGTTGGGAGTGAGGATAAGTCCTCCCCCTCAACCCTAACCTAAGTACACGTGCAAATGACAGTATGACAAGCAAACAGAAAACAATCCCAAAACAGAAACCCTAGCCTCCTCTCCCCACCTCCTCCGTACCAAACTCCCCCTGTCCTCCATACGCCATTCCGTCCATCTGGTTTGTCCTTCTCATGATGCGGTCCTTGCACCGCGCCCTACTTGGAGCCCCCCGCCCCTGTCCGTATCCGTTTGTCCGCGGCCGTCGTGGGTGTTTGGTAATATCTTGCCTGATCCGCGCGCTTCATCCGTTACTTCATAGCCCGCGGATTGCTCTGCCCCTACGTATCCAAACCGGCGCGCCCGCAAACCTAGTCAAGCTCACTACGTTCCAAATCCAATCTCCAGGGCGGATTGCCGCCCACCCCGCATTCCATGCTGAGCCCGACCTGTCCGCCAGGTGCAGAGCCAAACAGCCGCTGCTGCTGCTGAGAACTCTGCATACCCTAATGCTGAGCCCGCTTGCCCCCAATGCTGAGCGTGCAGCCGCGATGCAGTTCCCAATCCGTGTCTATAAATTGACACCACAGCGCGCGGGCGCGGACTCAATCTCAAGCTCACTCTCTCAAAGCGTGGCTGCGCACTTTTTCTCAGAAGGTTAGGACCTCGCGCGGAGACATGTATTTTCTTAATGAAAAGGAAGCGCGTTACAACAACAAGAAGAGAAAAAGCAGAGGAAAGGGAGAAGGGGAAAAGGGGGGCGCGATGCGCCTAAGCCATCTTCATCATTTCCTCCATTTACGCCCTCGAGGCCGTCAGTAAAGCCTGGAAAGAGGCCAGGAGTTCGCGCCAGGATTCCTAGGATTGTGCGCTGGGGATTGCAAGGAAATTCTGAAGCATTGTGGTTGACCGTTCCGCAAAAGCCTCAAAGCCGGCCACCGGGAGCGCCATTAAAATCGGAATCTCTGGGATCTTGGGAGGGCTGGGGGGAGGAGCGGCCGGTGAAGATGGGGCCTCTGGGGAACCAACAGGGGGGCTTGGTCCAGCTGGAGGTGATGAAGGGACAACAATTGGTGACGGAGGCGGAGGGGCATTGGGGGTTGCAGGCCTCTCATCCAAGTCCGCTGGTGGCGCGGGCGGTGTCGGCGTTTGTGGAGGAGGAGAAGGGGGTACTGGCGCGGCCGCGGGTCTTCCAAAGAGTCTTGGGTCCGGTACCGTTTGGTTCACGCCAACAGCAGCAGCCCAAGCGCGGGTTGTCGCGCACCATTCCTCCAAGGTTTTGTATTTGCCCCATTGCGGAGGTCCAGCCTTGCGGAGGGGTGATGCCGAGTCGCGGCTCACGTGCGAGGTGGTGGGTGACAGAGCTTGGGGGCGGCGGGATGAAGGTGAACCGGGGGGTGTCCACAAGCCTTCCAAGATCGAGTCGTTGTCCGAAACCACAAACAGGTCCGGACAAGCCCTCTTGCGCGGCCAGGGGCGAGAGCTGGATTGGGGGGGAGCTCAAGGGATGCTGTCGCTAAGCAAGCAGCAACAATGGCCGTGACGGCAAGCAAAACAGGCGCGTTGACTGGGGACAATCAAACATGCGTGCCCGTTCCGGGCGCAGAACTTGCATGGGAGCATATTTGCAATGATGCGGAAGGAGGACGGGGAAGGTGGTAGTGGGGGTGGTAGTGGAAGTGGCGGGGGTGGTAGTATGGTGAAGCAATGGGAAACTTCTGGGGACAGAAATCAAGTTGGGGGGGGGATGTGGTGTCAATTAATAGACACGGATTGGGAACTGCGTCGCGGCTGCGTGCTCAGCATTGGGGGCAAGCGGGCTCAGCATTAGGGTATGCGGAGTGCTCAGCAGCGGCAGCTGCTGGATCAGCAGCAGCCGCTGTTTGGCTCCGCACCTGGTGGACGGGTTTGGGCTCAGCATTGAATGCGGCATGGGCGGCGATCCGCCCCGGAGATTGGATTTGGAAGGTAGTGCGCTTGACTAGGTTTGCGGGCGCACCGGTTCGGATACATAGGGGCGGAGCAATCCGCAGGCTATGAAGGAACGGATGGAGCGCGCGTGCAAGCGCGCGGATCATGCTGGATATTACCAAACACCCACGATGGGCGTGGACAAACAGATACGGATAGGCGCGGGGGGCTCCAAGTAGGGTGCAGTGCAAGTACTGCGTCATGAGAAGGACAAACTGGATGGAAGGAACGGCGTATGGACGACGGGGGGAGTTTGGTATGGAGGAGGTGGGGAGAGGAGGCTAGGGTTTCTGTTTTGGGATTGTTTTCTGTTTCTTTGTCATACTGTCATTTGCGCGTATACTTAGGTTAGGGTTGAGGGGGAGGACTTATCCTCACTCCCAACTTGGGGTTAGAGGAGGGGCACGGAGGGGAGGAGGAATCATCACATCACATCATTGGATTGGATCACTCATCTCACCAGGAGATTAAAGGAACTCATACCGGATACACATCCAGGTGGAATGTTCTTAGGATTGAAGGATTGGCGATTTCTCTCTCTCTCTCTACTTTTCTTTATCTCTTTATCTCTTTATTTCTATTTCTCGTTTAAGTGCGACTTTGGACATCCTCATCTCCTTTCAAACGCAGGGAACCGTTAACTTCCAAACCTTGGGACAATTATAGGGGGATAACCCTTATTCTTTCCACAAAGCTGCTTCTGTTCTACCAATTTTCCTTCCTAACCTTGTTTTCCACCTTTCAGGTATTATTCAACTTCTTTGTTTTTGTTACTTGCGCTGTGATTCTTATCCATGAAATCAAAACCTTTCAGTTCTGATAATCTAACAGATTTATAGTCCCACGTTACTCACAAAGCACTAAAACCTCATCTACAAAAGTTGAACCTTGACACCATTCTATCCTCTTCATCATGACCAAGAAAGAACTAAAGGACAACACCAATGTGCCAATTATTGATGGCACCAACTTCAGTGAATGGCAAATACGTATGGAGATCCATCACTGCTTGAACGATCTCATGGAAGCTTGTGAAAGAGAACTGGCTGAAGATGCTTCCTCTGTGATTGTCAATAGATGGACAAAGGTAAGTTATGAAGTTGTTGGAGTGATCACCAGTCAAATAAATCAGACTTTCTTCATTTCTGTGATGAATAATATTACAAAGAAAAACTCTGCTTGACTTTGGGCAAAAATTAATGAATGTTATGCCTCAATGTCTGCTCTGAATTGTGGAAGCGTTTGGATGTCAGGGATGGCATTAGACTATCATGGAGATCTACAGCAATTCATTCACAGCTGTCAGAAAGCCATGATGGACCTCTCCGCGGGCAATATAGAAATACCAAACAACCTTCTTTTGTACTACATTCTTGGAAAAATGAGCAAACACTCCCAACTGTATTATCTTATGGATGGATTGGCCATGGATGAAGCTGCAGTCAAAAAGCCTACAACAATTTTAGCCAGATTAAAAAGCTATGTGCATCATCTTGATTGCAACAATCAATCTTTGATTGAGAAATCTTCCACTTCCGCCACGGCCCTTGCCACCAAATCTGATCCAGATTGTCCTTTGAAAATAGTCTATTTCTGTTCAAATGGCCGCCATAATCCAAAGGCTAATTCACATAAACCCATAAAATGCTACATTGAGTTCCCTTATCTACAACCACAAAAGAAGAAGAAGGACAACACTGATAAAGCCAATGCCAACGTCACGTATGCTCCAGCATATGTGACTGAAGAAGTCACTAAAGACTTTCATGACAAGGCAATCTTGGACTACGGGGATACTCACCACATGTTTGGTAGGAAGTCACTGTTCACCAGTTTCCAACAGTGTGAACCTTTCTCCATCATCACAGGGGACACCACCAGTCAGTTGCTTGCACTAGGAAAAGGAGATGTTACGCTTCTAGTCAGAGGAACTTCTTGTCAATTGAAGGACTTTCTCTATGTGCCCAAACTCAGAAGGGACCTCATTGCGATGCTTCCTCTAATACACACAACCATCACCATTTTCAAAAAGGACAACAATTTTAAACTCATTGATAACGGGACAAATCTCCTCTCCAGTCATCTTCAAGGGTGATTAATGAATGTTCCTTACCAACTGCCAAATGCAAATCTAACCAAGAATCCTCCAAATGTATGGCATCATTGTCTTGGGCACCCGGGAATGGCAGTCTTGAAATCTCTGGGTATCTCAAATACTGGATTAGCACCATGCACCACTTATGTTGAATCAAATATCACTGCTCTTCCATTCCATGGAAACTTTGATCCCACTTGCAAGGCACTCGACTGCATTCACCTTGATCTTGTGGGACCTATCAACCCTCCATCCGTCTCTGGCTTTCAATACTTTCTCACTATTTTCAACCAACATACCTCTTTAAAATTCATTATATTGCTAAAAAAGAAGTTGGATGCAGTCAAGGAGTTCATCAAAGTAAAAAACCTGATGGAAACCTTTCATGACAGAAAGATAAAGAAAGTGGTTTTGGATCAAGGGGGCAAGTTTTTCAACAAAAGCTTTCAAGATCTCGCCAATATTCATGGGTTTGTTCATCAATTATCTCCTCCAGAGACTCTGCAGAATAACGGGATGGCCAAACAAGCAAATTTCAAAAGATTTGACAAGGAGAGTTGTCTTCTTCTTCAATCTTTGCTTCCAAGAAATTTTTGGGCAGAAGCAGTTAGCACTGCATGCTTCTTTTCCAATCTCTTGCCAACACCATCCAGAAATAACCAAACTCCCTTCTACCCATGGAGCAAGTGTGCCCCAAGGATCAAGAAATTGAGGTTATTTGGTTGCAAAACCTTCATCTTGGTCCCAAAGCATCAATGATCATGGAAATTGGGACCCACTGGTGATGAAGGGATATTGTTACAATAAGAAAATAATGCTGCAACCTATTGGGTACTTCAATTAAGGGACAACCAGATAGTCTTTACTAGGCACGTCCAATTCTTTGAACACAAGTTTCCTTCTTGCTAACCCGCAAACTCTGATGAAAATCTATCCTTGGACAGGCGTGGGGACTTCTTTATTGAGGAGGAAGATGAATTCTTCAATTTTATGGATCATCTACCCCTGAAAGCATCTGATGAAGTGTTAATCAACCCTCCACCAGCCTCAGATATGTTTTCTGTTAATCCGGTGTCTTCTCCATCTCAAGACCACTACAACAATTCTACTTGCTTGTTTGTTCAAGGCTTTCATTCTTAATGGCTTTCATCTGGTGAGAATCTGATCAAAAAACCCCAAGATCAAAACATTACTCATCTTCTGTTTTAGTCCTCTCATCTTTCCTATCCACCTCTCTTCATTCATCTGGTGTTCTCATCTCAGTCATCTTGACACTACTTCTTCATCTCTGGGCGGTATGATTAATTTCTTCAATTTCATTGGTTGATTCTCTCAATCATTCTCATGCTCTTTTTCATTCATAGCCTAAATTTCATGATTGTCTCTTATTTATAAATTGTCTTTGTGTTATCAGACTGGTTTTTAGTTCTGGAATCATAAGATCAATCTCTTCAGTTTCATAACGATTAACAGTCAAAACACACCAAGTCTTTCCAACAAAAAACCAGCCGTCACCACCTCTAAGATTGACAACATCAATCCTACAATCTTAAAAACAACAATTGAGGCTATTCCTCTGTTAACAGATGACAACTTTGCAACCTGGAGAACACAAATGAGCACTCTACTCAACATAGCTAAACTCAAGAACACAATTTCCTTGGACGGACCCAATCTTGACTCAAAAGACAACACTATGCTGGTCTTGATTCTTATATCTAAACTGTCTCCCTCAACTCACACCACAATTGTTAATTCTTCCAATGAAGAAGACGCCAAGACTCTCTGAAAAGACATTCTCAACCACTTTGTGTCATCTAAACCAGCTAATCAAGCCAGAATATACAGCTTATTTGAAAGTATTGTCTTCAATGAAAGCAACATCCAATCATTTGTACTGGATATTAAAACCGGAATTAATAAAATGCAGGAGATTGGAATACTCTTGCCTCAAAACATACTGGCGTACACGGTACTCAGAAAACTACCTGACTCCTTCAAGGTGATTAAGCAGCAAGTCACACTCAAAGGTCTCCTCCAAGATCAATCCAGACGCTGTGCTTCATCAGTTGCGAATTCACTTGAATGAACAACCCTTCAATTCTTCCGCTGAGAATGGTGGTTCCTTGTCCAGTCCAGTCACCTCTTTATTCACAGATCCATTGGGCAAGTGTAAGGCAAAGAAACACAACACCTTGGCCAACCATCCAGAGCACAAATGCTGGATGCTATATCCTCATCTGCAACCTAAAAACAACTCTAGGTCCCAAGCCTACGTTAGCACACCCTTGTGCTTCTGTTCTGACTCCTTACTTTTCACCCTTGATTCCGGCTGTTCCAATCACTTGACTCCTGACTCCTCACTCTTTACAAATCTAGACAGAACAAAAAAAGGAGGACTGATTAATACAAGCTCTGGACTCGGATCCCTGGAAATCAAAGGAGAATGTTCTCTCAGATTGATGTACAATGGCGGCACTCTCAATCTCAATAGGGTTCTCTACGTTCCAAAACTTACTGTTAATCTCTTGTCGCTCCTTAAACGGATACTGGATGGGTTCTTGGTTGATTTCAATCTCAACTCTATCTCCTTGCATCTCAACAATACGCTTGCAATGAAAGGTTTTTACCAGAACAACATACCCTGCTTTAAATTCTTGCTATCTTTTCATGAGTCTTATCTGTCCTCTGCCAAATATCTTCATAAGTCTTTGGGTCATGTTAGTTACAATCAATTGAGGCATAAGTTAAGCTTTCCTGTTAAGAAACCTCAGACTGCAAATCCTGCCCGCTATCAAAAATCACTAAATCATCCTTCAAGACAAGAAATTCTACCACTGACAAACCATTCTCCAAGTTCAATTTAGATACCATTGGTCCGCTTCCTGCTTCCAGAGTTGATCACAAGTTTATTCTCACTACAGTAGATTTTTTCTATCAATACTCTCAAGCAGTTCCCATATCCAAAAAAGATTCCATTGGTCCTACCCTAGTAAAGCTCCTAAGTTTGGAGGCTAAACGCTTTGGTTACTACCCTCTCATCATACACTCGGACCAAGGAACAGAATTCAAAAAATCCTGTATGGAACTGTTCTGCAAGAAAAACCTGATCAATCAGACTTTTTCAGATCCATATACTCCTCAGCAGAACGGACTTGCTGAAAGATTCAACAGATCTATTCTAGAATCGCTTAGGACCATCCTGCTCAACTCAAATCTGCCCAGGAATCTGTGGAACAAAGTAATGTCAGGAGTTACTCTTACTTTAAATCAAATCCCTACACACAAGAGCAAAAAACCCCCCTATGAATTGTTCAAAAATCACTCTCTTCCTCTGTCTTATTTCAAACCCATTGGAAATCAGGTCTCTTATCTTCTGACTCCCACCAAAGCCGGATAAAAATTAAATTCCCCAGGTGGACTTGGAAACCTAATTGGCTACTCCCCAGCACTACAGTCTTATTGTATCCTCAACATTTCCAACAAGATAGTAGACACAAAACATTTACAGTTTCTGAGCTACAAACCAAAGGACATAAAAACAAAATCTACCTCTGAAAAATGGTTCCTCAATCACCTAGAGAACTCAATCAATTCCGACCTTGAATATCTTGAAGACAAAGACAAACTCATCATTTCTACCAACTCAACTCCTATTCCCCTAAACACGGAGGAGGACAACGTTGATAGCACCACTAATCCAGAGTTGATCTTGGAACCATCTTCTAATATTGATGTCCCCGTCAGAATGCTTTAACCACGCACTGCCAATATCAAACCCAACAAATATTCTTATCACTCTGAGTCTCTTGATCCCCTGTTGGTTACCAAGGCTAAGAGTTCCAAATTGGAAAACATCAAGGCTCATGATGTTTGGGAAGATCACTTCAATAATCCCAATCATTATCTCCACACGACCTGGGCCACTCAACTCAAACCAGCTACTCTCTCATCTGCCAAGAAGGTTAAAGAAAGACTTTGTGTACAAGGCTTCTCTCAGATACCTGACCTAGAATATGGTGACACCTTTGCCCCTACGGGAAAGTTCCCATCTCTCCTCCTCTTGCTGATCCTTTGTCTAGACAAAAATCTTCCTATCAGACAGTTTGATGTAAAAAGCGCCTTTCTTTTTGCTTCCCTTGAAGAAGATATACTTATCAAGACTCTAAAAGAATCTAATCAAAAGGCACCCTTCCTCAAGTTAAAAAAATCGCTCTACGGTGTGGAAACTTTAGAGGTTATCCCTCACGAAGTTGCCGCAGGTTCAGGAGTTCTTGGGTCGAAGCGTCTGTAAGGATTAGATACCAAGCGTAAAGAGAAGTTTTTGAGAGCCTGAAGAGGAGAAAAGGAGAGAAGAGGGGAGTGATTCTGTTTTCCTAAGTCCGCTCCCTTTTCCGCTCCCCGCCTCCTGATGATACGATGGATAGATGCCCCCCCCTACAACCCGGAGTTGAGGGGAAAGGTATTTGAGCCCTCCCCCTCAACCCTAACCTAAGTACAAGCACATGAACAACCCGACAAAAATGAAGAAGGAAACCCTAGGCCCAAAACCCTATCCCATATCCTAACCTGTAACCTGTCCGTATCCTATTCTGCTTGCTCGCCTGCCATTACACGCATCCGGTTCCTCCCCCGCGGCGCGGCCCTCCGCCGCGCGCTTCTCAAAGTTCACCGCGATTGCCCGTATCCGCCCAACGCGCCGTCGTGAATTTCCTAGTCCTGTAGCCGGCCCGCGCTTGCGCGCGGCCGTCCACGGGTATAGCCCCGCGATCGCTCCGCCCTTTCCTTCCCTAACTAACCGCCCAAGAACCTGATCTGCCCGGCTCCATCACTGTGTTGGACACCCAAGCGGGTCGCGGCCCGCCTCCCCTAGTCAGACCCGGCCCGCAGCTGCGTGCTTCGCCCTGCTGCGCCTTCTGCTGAGCCCGCAGCGGCCACTGCTGAGAATGAGCGCACCCCAACTGCTGAGCCCGACCTACCAGATGCTGAGCGCGCAGGCCGCGACGCAGTTCCCGATCCGAGGATATATATTGACACCACAACGGCTTAAAACAAGATCCTGCAAATTGGTATGAAAATATTACCACTTGGTTTACCAATCTTGAATACCATCAATCTACCACCAACGCCTGTTTCTTTGTACATAAAGACTTCAACTCCTTCATTTTCTTTCACTTTGACTATTTGATAGTTGTGGGACAAACCAAGTTCTTTGAAAAATATTTTCTTCAACAATTCCCCAAGTCTTCAGCTCACGATTTTGAAACCTTGCTCAGAATGGATGTGACTGTTGAAAAACATTCCATTTTTCTTAGTCAAAACTGTCTCATCAACAAAGGACTTCAGCTTTCTTGATTTGACCAACTGCAAACCTGTAAACACTCCTTTGACTCCTCACATCCATCTAACCCCGGAGTCTCTACAAGAACAAGAAGTGTTCTCCAAGTTAGGAATCAACTACCAATCATTCACTGGTATGCTGAATTATTTGGCTTTCCAAACTTGTCCTGACTTGTCTGTGGATGTCTCTATTCTGCCTTGATATAATCACAAACCCGGAATCAACCATTGCAAAGAGGTGGTTCACTGTTGGAAATACCTGAAGGGAGCTAAAGATATTTCTCTAACTCTCCACCCCAATCCAAACTGTTGCACTGTACAATTTTATACTGATGCTACATGGTCAGATGATCCTGTTACTTGTATATCTCAATGCGGCAATATTGCCTTCTGGATAAATTTTCTGGTATTTTGGGGCAGCAAAAAACAGCGCAACATTACCATGTCCTCAAACAAATAGGAACTATCAGCTCTCTCAGATGGGGTGCAGGAAAATCTCTGGCTTACCACCATGATCTCCGGACTTTGGAACTCATCCATCAGTCCTACCTCTTTTCACATTGACAACAAAGGCCTTCTTGATAAGCTCAAACACTTTGGTTTGAACTCAAAAAAAAAACACATCAACATAAAAATGAAATTCCTTCAAAACCTATACTAAGAAAAACAAATCTCTTTTAAACTCATACCAACTACTGAAATGGTGGCGAATGCTCTCAGAAAATCCTCAACCTTCCTCTCCCTTAGGAATCTTGCTATTTTTTTTTGGCTCAATTCTCATCAGATGACAAGGGGTATTCAAAAATCATGCTTACTGTAACCTGGAGGAGCTCGTTTGTCCATCCTATTAATCAGTTCAATATCACTCCCATGTCACATGGATGACACACACTTTCTGTTGTGATTCCAGATCAGTCAAGCCTTTGTTTTTTACAGTTTCTTTCTTTCTATTTCTTTTTTTTCTTATTCTATTTACCTATTTTCCTTTTCTATTTTATTTTCTTATTTATATTTTCATAATGTTCTGGGTGACCGCAAATGAGTGTGAGGTTGCGCGCGGTTCATATTCAATATGCATATTCATTATCATCTACATTCATTATGACCTCTCAACCCGCACTAGTTTATAACACTCTCAAACTCAAGGATCAAGAGGAGGAAGGAAAAATTGTCAACTCCTTCATTTACAAAACTTGAGCTCTTCAAATCTCAAATCATTTGATTAACAATTCAAACATATGAAGGCTTCATGGAAGATTGATCAATAACAAGCAGTTCAGGCTAATTTGGTGCAATCACTATCATTTGTGTTCTACTCCCACTCACTGAATCAAAACCTCAACCCAGTTATCAGTACAGGTATCATTACTAGGCTCATTTGAAAAGTTATCACCACTTTGCTTGATCTCAATCCATTTATTTATCATCTGTTATCTGGGTAGGAACTCTCACACTGTCGTGATCTTGATTTACTTGTTCTAATGATCCTTGTTATTATCTATCAGTTCCTTGGTTTTTATAAGACAAAGAAATTCAAAACCTATCACGATTAACAGTCAAAGGCGTTTCAAAAAAAAAAAAAACTACAAACTATCCATCTACAACAATTGAATCTTTGAACCAAGGAGCTAGAAATGTCTGAATCAATGAAAGCCACCATACTCAAGACAGCTATCAAGGCCATTCCACTGCTTACCATGGAAAACGTTTTGATCTGGCGTAATCAAGTTGTGTTTGAAGCTCTGTGCAAAGCATCTAGCCTTGAACCTCTTCAAAACTCCATTAGTTTCAAACTTCTTTGTTAACACTAATCTAGACCCAACAATGGTCTTTCCTTTTGGAAATGAATCCCGCTTAACCACTTCAAACACACTATTATTCCCTAGAGAATCAAATTCCTCAAAAATAGCTGTCTTCCAATTGGCTCTCTCATCAGAATTCATAGCTTGGCCAAAGCTATTTGGGTTAACTCTATTACCCATTTCTGCACTCAACTGTAGAATCTCATTAAGCATACACTGTTCCTGAAGTGTATCTTCCTCATATTCCCCAGAAGCATAATTGGACTTCCATTCCCCATACCTATCAACAGGCATTCTCATCCTGCCACTCCTTCTAACTGGAGGTGGGGGCTCATCAGGTTCTGATTCCACAGACTCCCCTGAAGTGGAAACTAAACCCTCCTGTGGCACGTCTGCCACCTCAATATCATCACTAATGATATTCTCTCCAGCCTCTGCTGGGGAAATAGGCTCCAATGCTATTTCCTGCTGTGATTCCTGAACAGCACTAGGTTTACCCCTTTTGAGTGGAAAGTTACTTTCTTCAAATTTTACATCCCTACTACGGATAAACTTTCTTGTCCCTGGACAATAAATCCTGTATGACTTACTTGTTAAGTCATAGCCCACAAGTTCCCTTGTTCTGGCTCTAGGATCTAACTTTCCAACCATCTCATTATGGTGGACACTATAATACACCAAGCAACCAATTGTTCTTAGGTGTGATGTTTTGGGGTACAACTTCCAAAACTGATAATGAGGACACTTCCCATTAACACTTAAAATATTGTGCAACAGACACACTGTGCACACCAACTCAGCCCATAAAAACTTTGGTAGACCAGATTGAGCCATAATAGTTCTGACTTTGTCCAATAAAGTCCTATTCATCCTCTCAACTATTCCATTGTTTTGTGGAGTACTAGCAGTAGTAACTATATGAGTGATACCATAATCATTCAATAGTTTCTCAAAATCTTTACTCACAAACTCACCCCCTCCATCTGTAATAACCCTCTTGATCTCCCTCATCAAACAATTCTGTTTCCAGACTTTGAAGATTACTGAAACCTCCTCTGTGGTTTGATCCTTTGATCTTATTGGTCTTACCCAAACAAAATTAGTTTCTGTATCAACCAAATTGATGAAGTATCTTGCCCCTCCAAGAGACACTCGTGAAAATGGCCCTGCCAAATCAATGGAGAATTCCTCTCTAGGAACTTCTGTGTGGTCTCTACTCTTTGAGAACACATTCCTGGTCTTGGCCCCTAAGGTACAACTCTCACAATTGCTGTCCTTTACTTTATGGCCACTTCTATTGTGAGCAACAGTGCTCAGAGCTGAAATCTTGAACAAGTCAGCACAGAGCAACTTATTCCAAACTTGTCCACTCAGGATAGTTCTCCCATTCAAATAAATAACAAACTTATCTTCTTTAAGATAAAAAATCTGGAAACCCTTTTTCCAGAGCACTCCAAGAGACACAAGGTTATAAGGCAAATCTGGTACATAGAAAACTTTCTCAAAAATTATTTTGAAACCCATGTGATTTGCAAGAATAACTTTTCCAATCCCCTTAATCTGAATTGTTCTTCCTTTTTGGCCAATATTTACAACACCATCAAAATCTCTAATATTTGAAAACAAATTTGGCTCAAAAAACATGTGGTCTGTACAAC
Organism: Puccinia polysora; assembly: GCA_025617555.3. Classification (NCBI taxonomy): domain Eukaryota; kingdom Fungi; phylum Basidiomycota; class Pucciniomycetes; order Pucciniales; family Pucciniaceae; genus Puccinia; species Puccinia polysora. The sequence goes on along the minus strand of CM062616.1, from coordinate 43,857,747 downwards.
CAGAATCAATCAAAACAAGAACATCATCCTTCAACAATCCTCCCGTAAGGAATGAAGAATTATCAGCCACTGATAAGTTCTCATTTTCAAGGTTAAGATTACATACTTCATAATCAATCAAGTCCATCTGTTGATCCTCTTCAATTTTAGCCTTCTTGTTGGGGACTTGTTCCACAACAGCTTGTTCCATTGAAACATCCATTGCCACCATAGCAACATTTTCCATGGCAAGGTTGACCTCTTTGTCTTCCTTTTCACTTTCCTCAGATTTCTTCCTCTTCTTGGCCTCCTTGCAATCCTTTGCATAGTTCCCCTTCTTCTGACAATTATAACACAAGACCTTTGATAAATATTTTTTGACCTTTGCCTTCTTCCCAGATTTTCCTGTCTTGCCCACCTGAGCAGTTCCTGTGCTCTCCTTCATCTTGAATTGAAGATCATCCTTTTCAATCCTTCTAAGCACATCCTCTTCTCCTGGAAGGGGATCCAACTGAGATATGATCCTGACCAAGGACTCATATTCTTTTGGAAGCTTTTGAAGAATTCAGAGTGACAAACACTCAGGATCCATGTTCAGCCCAGATGACTTGAACTTAGCAATACTAGATCTAGCTTCCCCCACAAATTGTTTACAGTTGCCAATTTTCAACTTAAACAATCTATTTAAAGCAATCCCATTTTGATGAACAGAGTCACCAGCATACTTTGACTTGAGAATTTTCCATAAGACACTCCCCTTCCTCTTCTGTTCCTCCAACAGAGTATCAGCAACCCATGTTACATGATGCTCATCCAAATGTCTAAGAATAAGATGATAGGCCTTCTTCTCCACCTCTGAAGTGATCAAAGTATCATCTCCTTTCATAATATCCCCACAAAAAATGTTATCCAACTCACTGTCCATAAGGACAGCCCAAGCATTATAGTTCTGACTATTCAAAACTATCTTGATGGAGCTGGACTCTGGAATATAAGACATCTTCTTGGAAAACTTGAGGTCCTTGAGGTTATCCAAAGTAAGGTATAAGGGTATATCTTGCTTGGAAATAATGATGATGATGGTACTGATAATGTGTTAGAATTATGGCCAGAAATTAGCTTGGGAAAATTAGCAGTATTTAAAGCAAAATAAACTCTGAACACTGGGTGTCAATATTGTCTAATGGGGCTCTCACAATGGGGCAATATCTTGGATGAATTTGATTTGAATAATGAATGAATGGATGGAAAACAGCAGGGAGAAGAGCTCCTTAAGTAAAAAAGATTGGCCTCTTGTGAGCCCATGATACAACAAGCCAAAAGGCAAATTTTCCGCCCCAAAAGAGCTCTACAGGCTCTACTGGCCTTGTTACTTGGTTTGGACTACATCAGCCCACATGGCATCAGTCCCTGTACCCTTACAACCAGCCTATTCCGGTTATTTCTGGTGTTTCCACCTCAATGGGGCTGAACCAGCCCCTTAACTGTTCAATCCCCTTGGCTGGTTGTCCGTTACAACCAGCCATGATGACCTCATTTCCTTGTTTAGGGGCTGGTTGCCTCATGCAGCCAGCCCCTGGCCCCTCAAATGGGCCAGGTGGGACCCAGGGCACACCTGGGTCCGGTCTCAGACTCACATGGGGGGGTGTGACCAGTGGACATGCTTTCCCCCCCCCCCTCTTGCTCTCAAATCCCTGGTGGGGGCGGTCAAATCCCCTCACCAGGGGCCCTGGGGGTCAATACCCCCAGGGCGTCATCAAGTAAGTTGTCCTGGGAGGTGATCAGGTCCCCCCAGGCCCATTGCTCCTCCCCCTTGGTAAAGGGGGGGGGGGAGAGCCCCCCTGTCCGGCTTGGTTGCCTCAACCAATCAATGGTGGGGGGTGATGAATTCCCCCCCACCTGCCAGTTGCTACCCTTGCGGCTGGCGCCGCCACCTCCTTGGGCAAGGGGGTGGTCAGGTCCCCCCTGCCCTGACTGACCACACTGTAGCGGTTGGTTGCTGGCTGGTTCAACCCAGCCAGCTTGCCCCCATCCCCCTTGGGACAGCAAGCAAGGGGAGGGGGAGCGAGCCGGGGCCGCAAGCCCCGGCTCTGTGGCGCTGGTTGCCAAGTGCAACCAGCCGGGCCCGCGTGGGCCGTACCGAGGAACACAGGCGGCCCCGAACGGGCCCCGACACGGGCAGCGGCCCCAAGCGGGCCGCAACACGGTGTGGTGCTCTTTTATGGACGCGAGTCAGGAAAGGGCTGCAGGCGGCGCGCTCAGCAATGGGAAGGGCCTTGTCACAGCTAGCCGCGCTGCGGGCTCAGCAGCAGTCAGGTAGGCCCAGCAGCGGTTGGGTTGGGCTCAGCACCTGGAGACGGGAGACGACGGATTGCGCGGACCAGAAAGCTTGCGCGGATCGGAAAGCTTGCGCGGATCGGAAGGCTTGCGTGGATTGGAAGGCTTGCGCGGATTGGAAGGCTTGCGCGGATTGGAAGGCTTGCGCGGATTGGAAAGCTTGCTTGGGTTGGAAGGCTTGCGTGGATCGGAAAGCTTGCGCGGATCGGACGGCTCGCGCGGACCAGGCGGACCGCGCATTGCAAGACGCGCGGATTGGGTCACGCGGGTACGCGGATACCTGGAACGGGTTGTTGGGCGGACGCGCGCGGGCAGGCAAGCTGGGCGTATGTTGATATTGAGGGGCATGGGTTATGGGGCAAGGGATGGAGGGGTAGGATTGGGCTAGGGTTCTGTGCTTAGGGGTTTTATTTCATCATTCTTGCTTACTTGTGGTTGTACTTAGGTTTGGGTTGAGAGGGAGGACTTAAATACTTTGCTCTCAACTCTGGGTTGGAGAAAGGAGGACTTCACTTCACTTCACGGACTGGACTGCACTCTAGGATATCACTTTTTATGGCATCGGATTGGATTGGATTGGAAAGGAAGGAATTCATCTTATTATTGCTCTCTCTCTCCCTCTCTCTCTCTTGAACGGCTGCATCCAATCTCCTTACAGACGCTTTGATCAATAACTACCGGAACTCAAGGACGACTTCTGGGGTGTTGCCCCCTAAAGTTTCCACAACAGGCGGCGGCCCCAATGGGCCTCCCCAAGCCCAAATCGTGAGAATTACATACTTTGGCGGGCCAGCCCATCTGGCCAAGTATGTCCATAATAAAGCTTGGGCCCTCTTATGCCCAAATAAGCCCATCTGGCTTGGGTGGCCCATCCACCCTGGCGGGCCCTCACGGGCCTGTGTCCCAAAAGACCGTAAAAACGTGTTTTGGCGCCCAAATGCCCAAAACCAATAACACCCACATAGGCCCACGTGGCCCATGTGATGTCCAATGGGCCGTGGAGGCCCATTTTTGCATCCCATTTGGATTACAAACTCCTATGCACATTACCTGAGTGCATCCGCATTTTAACACCGCAAGCTTGGTTGGGCTGGCTCCATCACTTGGTCCGGGTTCCCTGGGCGGGTCGCGGCCCGGCGCCCCCCAGAGTAGGCCCAACCTGCACCTGGTGCCAAGCCTCACAATCCCTGCAGCTGAGCCCTCATCCGCTGCTGCTGAGCCTGTAGCAGGCACTGCTTAGACCGCGCGTGCCCCAAATGCTGAGCCTGACCTACTCAACTGCTGAGCGCGCAGCCCGCAACGCAGCTCCCAATCCAAGGTTATAAATACAACACCACAGCGCCCAGGTGAATTTTATTGGCACCATGTGTGCTTTCAAAAAATCTCCAATAAATTTAGGTGCCACCCAAGCAGGCTTTAAATGCCATAATATAGTTCAAAAAATCCACCTGTTTTGTAACTAACTCTGACACCCCTTTTTTAAATAAGTGGTTTTTTGATTTCTCTAATGGTGTTTTTTGAATGCCAGATTTGGATGGAAACATGCAATTGAAAATTTTTGGATTTGTTAACTCTGATACTCCCTAAATTATTTTGAATATTTTTTTTCAATTTCAAAAATTTCTGTTTAAAACTTTTTTTCTCATTGCTTCAAATGCTATTTTCTTTAGATATGATGTATAAGTTCCATCTAGGAGCCTTTTAACATTCAACCTGGTGTGCGCCAAGCGGGACTTGCTTGGATTCTAAGGGGGCTTGATTGGGTATTGTTTGCTGGGGGTCAAGCTTGGCACCCAACCAGGTTTATCTTGGTCCAGATCAAAGCTGGGGGCACATGCAGCCTCAAACCATCATTGATTTTCCTCTCAATTTGATTACTTATTTTTTTTAAAGATGTAAGTATTTTTTTCAATCTCATTTCTTCCATTTTTTTATTGTTTTTGTTTACGTGCCTTGCAGATGGATGAAGATCACAGTGTGACAGATCCAGAATTCCTTGAAATCAGAGTGGGAAAGGCCAAAGCAAGATATCTTTCTCAACAACTAGAAGTACTGAATCAGGAGAATTTTCAGAAGGAAAAAATCCTCAAGGCTCAAAATAACTTGGAAGTGAAGAGAAAAATCAATAAAAATAAACTTACCCATAAAGAAAGAAAATCAAACACCATTATCAAGCCGGAGGTCCTAGAACTGGCCTAAAAAAATTTCTTGGAAAAAGTAATGAACCAGAATGAGGCAGTCTCAAAATTTGATGTTTCACTTTTCAGGTTCAAAGGATCATCAAGTAGGATCCCAATTTTTTCAAGGTCAAAAAGAAACAACCATCAAAATTTTCACATGAAGCACTTGCCAACCTCCTCATGTTTATCAATCAAAAATCCACCTAACCCTCAAGGAAATGGCTTATTTCCACAATAATAAGCATTAGATGAAGTTCACAACTCAAGCTATTTGCAATTTCTTCAACAATTTTGATGTCACCTGGAAGCAAGTAACAAACATCCCAAAATCATGGAACTGACCCAATATTTTTGAGCAGTGGGAAAATTTTTTTAATTGCCATGGATTGGAATTGGATCAAAAGTTGTTTCATTTTGATGAACAGGATTTGAATTTAATGTTGGGCCAAGGGATATTCCTCCTCAGGTTTTTTTTTTTTTTTTGAATTTTTTTATTTTTCATTCAATATAATTCTTTTTTTTAATTGCATTTCAAAGGAATTCCTGCAGTGTTAAGCCTAGTGCCCAAGGTAAAACAGATAACCTTGATTTAGGTGCTTTCCAAAAAATTTTAGAGTATCATGAGATTATCAATGCAGATGGGCCCAAGTCCAAAGGGGTAGCAAGCAATTATTTCTGCTTATTTCTCTCATCATTGGCATCTTGGCTTGCTCAAGACTCCATCATAGTTATGGAAAATGCTCCCATCCATTGTGGGAGGAAGTTTGAAAATCTGCAAGCCAAGTCCAGCAAGTCCAAATCAATCAAAATTGAATTCCCTCCATCTTATTCTCCCTTCCTCAACTCTATTGAGTACTCATTCCATTCCATCACATCTTATGTCCAAGGAAAGACGCAAAAAAATTGAGCTGAATTTGTTCAGAAGATCAATGCTAGAATCAACAAGGTAATAAATCCAGGAAAAAGTCAATAAAATTTATCTCATGTGAGAAAATTTTACCAAAGTTGCCTTGAGATGCAGCCTTTTACAGGCCCTCTCTTGGAAAACCCAAAAATATTTTTTAAAAAATATTTTTCAATATCTGATATTTTTTTTATATTTTATATATATTTTACTTATATTTTACATATATTTTACATATATTTATATATATTTTACATATATTTTACATATATTATATATATATATAATTTTTGTATATTTTTTTTGTTCCATAAAAAATAAAATAAAAAGAAATTAAAAGATTAATTCAGATTATTAATATGTATGTACAACTATTTACACTAATCAGTAAAAAAAAAACTTATTTCTTTTTTGTGCTAACTTTTGAGTCAAAAGAAAAAAAAAAATAGAGTTGAGAATGGTTCCCTGCAACCAGCTTTGGTTGATGCCCAAACCAGATGTGTGCCAACTGGCACTTGACAGGGCACCAAGAGCGCTTTGCTAAGTACCAAGCTGGGTTTTTTGGGCATCATGAGTGCTTAACAAAAAAACCCAGAACTTGGCCAGGCACCCAGATGGGCTTTATACACCATACATGGCTTGGGATTAAAAACAAGATATAGGCACCATAAAAAACTCCATGTCACTTGCTAGCAAGTGCCATCAAGGAGCTCAGGCCCAATCTTTAACCAAACTCAGGTCAAGCTCCAGCCAAGCTCAGGTCCAGCTTTATCCAAGCTTCAATGCAAAGTCACTGTGCACCAAAAACTTGGTTGGAGCATGAGCATCGCTTCAACTCAAGATTGGACAGAGCTCCAACCAGAGATTCCTTGATGGCACTCGTTAGAAAGTGACATTAAATTTTTCTTGGTGAAGAAACATCTCTTGTCATAACTTTTGAGATTGAAATTCCGAAGCATAAGCGGTGATCGGGTCATCGCGATCAAATTGATCGGCGCCCGGGGGAACTTTACGAGGCGCCAAGGTAATTTGGCCGTTTGCCAAGTGGTGCTTGACAAGGCGTCCACCTAACATCGCCAGGCGCCGATGGTTGGGCGCCATGCGCGCTTTACAATAAATGGTAATAACTTTAGGTGCCGCCCAAACCAGGCTTGCAGACGTACGGGTGATAAGGTGAGTTGGCATTGAGGATTACAAAAAACTTCATCAAGGTCAACATACTAACTATGTATCAGCTCGTCGACCAGGTGCCAAGGTTGGATTGATTCCGATAAAAAGGTTTAATTGCTGGGCGTATCAGTCACCCCTCGCCAAAAAAAAACAAGAGAAAGAAAGCAATCACTCTCGAACTATCTCAGTACAAGACGCGATGGCCTTCAAGATCGCTGAAGGTAACGCAGATAGTACGGTTTGATTTCTAGCCCCATCGTTGCTAAATTTCGGGCTTAGGCGACTTGAGAGAATCAGAAGCCTCATTGGATTCTTGACTAACCATGCTGTTTTCGTTTTCAATTCAGATAAGTATTCCGTCATATTACCCACTTACAACGAGCGGAAAAACTTACCGATCATGATTTGGTTGCTGGCTCGCACATTTGATCAACAGTAAGTCCCTGATTTATTATGTGTCTTCTAAAGCATTTTTGGGCGTGTCGTAAAGCTAGAACATATCGTTTGATTCGGTTTCTTTTCTTTTGACGAAACAACAACCAACTGCGACAAAAAAAGTCAATTGGATTGGGAAGTCATCGTGGTGGACGATAATTCGCCTGATGGTACTTTGCAAGTTGCTGAACAGCTGCAAGGATTATACGGTCCGCATCGAATCGTCCGCCCTGCTCCCTCTTCACCTCATCTTACCATACTTTTTGTTTTCCTTGCCCAGAAAGATAGCAACTAGAGATTATGTGCCCTAGATTGATCTCTTGCGCTTTCAACCATCATCATCCCCCCCCCCCCCACGTTTCACGCTCACAAAATAAAAAGTAGATTCTTAGACCAAGGCCTGGCAAACTAGGTCTGGGAACGGCTTATATGCATGGATTATCGGCATGTACCGGATCGTTTACGATCATCATGGATGCCGACTTTTCTCATCATCCCAAGTATTTGCCTACTTTTATTGCTCTCCAACGTGCCAAGGAACTCGACATCGTGACCGGGTCTCGTTATATCCCTGGTGGCGGCGTTTATGGTTGGGACTTCAAAAGGAAACTGGTCAGCAGAGGCGCCAACATGCTCACCTACATCATTTTGAACCCGGGTGTCAGCGATGTCACAGGCTCATTTCGGTTGGTCCAAACCTGTTTCATTGATTTGGTTACTTTTTTTAAGAAAAGGAAGTAGAATGAGGGAAAACGCAAAATAATAGATCTCATTGAAAGTCCAAAATTGATCATTTTACAATACAATGAACTGAATCCGTGTCGACTCTTGAATCTTTTTCCACGTTCCTCCACCGTCTTTGGAAACGCCTGCAATGATTTGAAAATCAAACGGCAAATCACTCATCACACCCGCCACAAGATTATATCGAACGTCGATCTTGAGAGAATTGATGCAACAAACGACATCTCGAGGTTACGTCTTTCAGATGGAAATCATTGTTCGAGCTCAAGCCATGGGGTGTAAAATTGGGGAGGTACCGATCACCTTTGTCGATCGGCTGTACGGCGATAGCAAACTAGGTAAAGAAGAAATCGTTGACTTTGTCAGGGGACTTTGGAAATTGTTTTGGACCATTTGAGCGTTTCGTTTTCTTTGTTGCCCTTGTGCATGTTTGCTTATCGTGTTTGAGTAAATCCAATCCTGCATACCGTTTGATATCTTTGCTTTGTCAAATTTAATCATCCATAGCTTTTTTTATCTTATGATTCCTTGGTTATTTTCCTAGGTCTATTCTTTTAATTGGCTGGTCGATCAATTGCGTATGAATTCTAAAAAGTCACTAATCTTGTCACTCAGGGTTCAAGATCATTCAAAGCACCTACTGGGACCTCCTTGGTGTTCTCAAGTCACCGAGGTGAGAGGCAGTCGAGGAAAGATTGCAATCACTACAAAAAGCGTACTTAACTCCGCCAGGATATTTGCTTAATCCATCAACCCAGGATTCCCTTGAATGGTACTCTCAATTTGTGATTGCTGATTTCTTCTTCCAACAATTTCTTTCTGTCAAAATTTTTGATTTTAAACCAATCTTCAAGTATTCAACTGCGTGTAAAGACCTTGAATCAATTACTCTTCAAGTGTCGCAGCTCCAAATTTGTGCTTCTCTGCCCAGAATGTTCTTGAATGCTCAACCGTTGATATTGAAAATACCACCTGAGAACTCTCTTAAAATGACTGTCTCCTCTCAATTCAGGTTTGGCTCGAGTTTAATTATACTTGCTAATAGATTATGCTGATTGCCTAAACCAACTGGTCTTGATTAATTAATAAAACTTGTCTCAAATAAAAAAATACAAAAATTTAGATTTAAAAGATGGGCAGGTCACATTATGTGAAGTTTTGATACAAGTCTCCTTTATTTCAGCCAACACTAATACTGAGAAAAAGAAGAATAAGGAGCAATGGAGATTGAAAGAAGAATAATGAAAAGGAAGAAAGATGCTGTATCAGTGGTTTTACTCAAGCTAAAATGTGCTCCTCCTTGCTAGGATGGTGTTATCTACCCTGGTTGAGTAAACAGTAGGGTTGTACTCATTGGAACTTGGAGATTGGTGACAAGAGCACCCTGGAAAGGCAAAAATTTATTCAAACAGAAGAGAGAAGGGAGAGATTGCAGAAAGATAGAATCAAGAATGAGAGCACTGAGACTTGATAAGAAACGACCATACTTAATGGAGATAGTGGTGAATATTAACACAATTAGGGTGGTTGACAACAGTAGGCTAGAAGACAAATCAACATTAGAGAATAAAATATAGAGAAAATTTGAGGAATTACCAGACTATGGTGTGCATGAGATAATGTATTGTTTGATTCTTGGGTCATATGGTGTGTGAAGGATGTCTAGGCACCTTTCTAAGTTTGAATTTGCATGCAAAAAGCTAGACATGGATTGGAACCCAGATTGCTTGGTTAGTTTAGGCTTTCAGGGTTTAAAGCTTGGTGCTCAAACAAGCTCCCCTTGATACTGGCCAGAGCTGGTTGCAACAGGCCAACCAGCCTCCCTCCCCCCAACTTCTAATCTATTGATCTCTTTAAAAACTATAATCTTGTAGTATGCAGGTCAGTGCAACCAGCTTGTACTAGCACCAAGATAAACTTGGCCTGGAACCAAGTGAACTTTGTCCTGATGTCAAGGTCACTTTGATCAGTGCCAAGTTAGCTTTTTTTTGGTGCCATTTTCTCCTGAAAAAAACCTTGAATAAATTTAGGTTGCACCCAAAAAATCTTTAAACACCATACATAGATTTGAAATGTGAAACACTCAAATGAAATCAGTGAGTTGAGTCACTTCTGAACACTAATCCTTGACTCTGGAAAGGAGAGGTGATGTTGGAACCAGGCAGCCAGCACATTAATAGAGCATAGGTGTTTGGTGAGAATATTTCCCATAATGTCTTCAGAGGAAACTTTCATACTTCAAACTCAAGGGCTATTGTTTGAAAAAAAGATTGAAATTCCTCATCTGCACAGTATCTAATTTTATATAATAGAATATCACCTAAGAGAACTCCAACAGCTTTTTGCATCAGGATTGCTACTTTTGGAATTCATCAAGGGACAAAAATGTTCCAGTCACTCATTCATCATTTGCAGAAAATTTTTGAGCCTTGCAGTTTTTCCAAAATTATTACCAAGTAAATTTGTATGTGGACTTTGAACATCTTTACTTTAATGAACATTAGTTATGGAATTCAGACCTAGCTTTCATTTGATGCAATTCCAGTAACCATCAGACAAACAGTTTGAAAATTTTCTGTCAAAACACATCATAAATTTATTATATAAATGAACCATTCTATCATTTCCAAGTTTACATACTAAATTTTTATCTCAAACTCAGTTTTCAAGCAATCAAATTATTTGCATTGTCCTTTTTCATTGAATTTATTCCCTAGAAGTTAGGCTTTCCTTCATCCCCCCCAGTCTTACTTTTAGCCTGTAACTTAGATGATATAAATTAATTTTTATCTTGGTTTTAAATACTTTCTTTTATGCCTTTCTCTACTCCTAGCTAGACAAGAAATTCCTCAGTTTGTAACTAGTCATCCTACTAAAATTGAGATTAACTTCAGCAGAAAAGAAATTCATCTATGGATTATTCTTCTATTAGTCAATATAATAAATATCTTTCCTCTTCCTGAGACACAGGTGATTAGATTAAGCTTTCCCCAATCTCTTTATCAGAAAAATTTCATATTTTAACTTTCACTTGGCTTCAAATCTCAGCACTTTCAAACTTTTAAAATAGCCTTTCTAAATTCAATATTCCTTTTAGTTTTGTTAATCTTCTTTTTGCACCACATCTGTAAAATATATTTTCCCCTCTCAGTATCTGGGGTGGGGGTGTGACATTATATTGACTAAATATACTAAATAATTTCAATAAATTTTAGTCCTCTAATATATTCATCTATTATTGATTTCACATGATTTCTCAACTGCTAACATCTAGCTTTCCCCTTATAATTTGATTGGGTAGTGAGAAAAAGTGGCTCTTGGGAAAGTAAGCCCTTAGATACAGTTTCTTCTTCAAGATAAACATCTGGAAGACTCCTTGAAAATCCATTGTCTTACTGGACTGCACCTGGGGAATTCTATATATACCCTCCCACTTGAATATAAATTCAACCAGAATCAAGTTCCCAAAAACCAGGTTGATCCAAGGCTTGTAGGAATAAAAATTCCAAAACAAATAAAATAATTTTCTAAAAACCATTTTGGAAGCTCTCACAAAAAATAATTCAAGGACAGGTAACAGAGGTTTAATTTCTCAAAATCCAGGCAAGAAAAAGTAAGATAAATTTGCAGGAGAAAATCCCAATAATATTTACTCTTAGTTCAAATCTTGTAAAAATAAATTGTTGAGTGACCCAAATAAATTGAGCTCTGACCAGAATAAGTTTTTGTATGTGTCTCCCTTCTTTGGATTTTGAGCCTTTCAGTAGCTTTCCCCATACCTCAAATGAATCAAAAAAACCAGTTTTTTGTGAATCCTCAATGCCTGGGGAAATGTTGAGCTACAGATATCTATCCTGTTTTGAAATAACATAAAAATTTGAATTACCAAATAAAAACTCAATAAATGGGTTATGAAGAAAGATAGAAGGTATTTACCCAATAATTTCAATTTTTTAACCCAACAGAACAAGGATAAATTATTAATTTACTTCTAAAAATGTTTACCAGCACACCCAACCAAAAAAATTTCTGTTTCAGTAAGCAAGATTCAATCAATTCAGAAGTTAATTGAAAAGTTAATTTACCTTTATAGTGGATTCTAGAATAAGAATTGATTTCAAAAAATTTAGTATGTACAGTCAAATTTGAATACCAACAACTATTTGAAGCCAAAATTGAAGAACTCAAGGAACTTAAAATCAACTTTGAATTTGAGCTGGGCTCTTGATGCTAAAATGGAATTCAAAATAGGTTAATTTATACTTGTTTTAAATCTCATTCCTCACCCTTTTATCTATGTCATTGTTTGATTGGATAGTAAATATTTCAAAGGCATAACTGGTGGTACTCCCTTTATCTTTAAATATATTATAATTCAAGATGCTTTGATCTCAATATACCAGATTCTTCCTCTTAAAATAAAATCCAGCCTACCCAAGCCCTATTGAATGCTTTAGGTTATATTTTAGCATAATCTAAAATTTTCTTCTCCTCTCTATCTTATGTCTTCTGCTTTTTTCAAGCTTAAAAAAAATGAGCCCAGGAAGGTAATTCACAATAATTATCTTGAAGGGGATTATGGTCAGAGAAGAGAGGGGACCACATTGAATTGATAGGAATTCAGATTTGAAGTATGGATAATGTATTCATCTTTTCCAGATCAGATTGCAAGGTTGAAATGAAGTTCAGCTAGATAATAAAAATAGGGCATATCAGAGTTAATATTTTCAAAAAGTTAAATGGCTGGTTTTAGGCTTATGCATTTTTTTTCAAAATTAAGTTTTTGTCAGATAAACCCATTGATTCATTGTCTTTTTCAATAAAAAATAATTCTTTGAAATATTGATATTTTTCCATAGATAGACATTTTGAATTTTTCAATATAGTAACTCTGAAACGCCCTAATTTGAAGAGATTTCTATTATGAAAGAACTGGAAAAGGCTCAATTTGATACTTTTTCAGAAGAATTTCAAGGAAAATGTAAAATTAAATAATTGAGAAGATAATCTTCAGCAACAATATTTGTGCTTTCAAATTAATAAAGAGACTATTCTGTGCATGAAATAGAACATTATAAATTCTGGATCCATCTCAAATTGAATAAGATCAATAGAGGACTTGCAGGAGATTCCAGATGATAATGAACTCTTTCATTGAGGTAAAAGCCAATTGAAAAACTTAAAAAAGGATGAAAAGCTGATTAAATTCAGGGAAAACAGAAATAAATGAAAATGATGTGAGAAAAAAAATATGTTTGATTAAAAGGTGCAAAGTAGAGGATAAAAAAACAGTATACACTCCTTGATACTGGTAAATATTCTTTAATGCATTAGAAAAAAAATATTTGAGATAATTCTTCAAAGATGAACTGAGGCTAAGACAGTAAATTTATTGAACAGGTTTTGATTCCATGGTTGATTATTTGAGGAAATCCAAGATTCAAATATTGATTGGAAGGAAATAATGAGTTTTTCAAAAAAAAAATTGGTCCCTTCATTATTTTTTCAAAAGCACCAAGCAGAATTTGCTCATTTTTAAGAATACTTTTCACTTGGTGTCATGATTTCAGTTTGGAAGTAGATAGTGAGCTTATTGATTTGTATTTAAAATTGATATTAAGAAAACAGAATGAATTCTGGAGTGTGAAAAGTATTTGGGTAATACCTGTATTTTCATTGAATAAATTTCATCAAATTAATCCTATTTTCAAGAATATGCTAAATTTTGAGAGAAAAATTTAAAAAAATAAGAAAAATATCTTCTGTGTGCAAAAGATGTTGATGATCATCCAAATATTCATCTTAAAATTTCTGAAAAATGTCAGTCTATTTATAAGCTTGAGAATTCACAATTTGTTGAAAGATAAGCAATACTTATTTAAACCATCAAGAAATAAGCTGATAATAAAAAATTGAAAAGAAGAGAAAATAAAAAGATAGTAAATACCAATAAAAGAATCAAACAAGAAATTATTATGAGGAAGAAATCAAATACAAGAGATGCAAATAGAAAAAACAGTTAGAATAAAGAAATCAATAGAATTAAATTAATTAAAGTAAATTATTTGAAGGCAATTGATACAGAAATTGAATTTTAAAAGAAAGAAATAATTTATTCCAGATAGATACTTGAGTATAATAAAATTGAATGAAAATAATTTAGTTTTGAAAGAAATTTGACAAGAGCAGAAAGAAATAAATAATTAAATAGATATTTAATTAAAAACAGATCTTTCAGAAAGAGAAATCAATGAATAATTTTCCTTTAAAGAATAATCCAGAAAACCAAAAGATGAGATTTGGGTAGTATTTTAAGATGTCACACTTTACACTAAGAAATTGAAATCAAAGTTAAAATACATCCAGGAAGGAATTCATTTTTAAATACTCAGTAACTAAATTAGTCTATCTAAGCTTTTATACCATATGAATCTCCCAGGATTTACTATCCTCCAAATTGATTCAATCCGTCTATAACATATTCCACAATTTTTTTATACTTTTTAAAACTTTAATCTTTATCTCTGAATGGTAAATTTTATATTATCTACTATATTATTACACATTTTCATTCCTTATGTGCATGCTGTAAATACTTCATATGTAAATTCAAAAAATAGAAAGATCCTGGACTGAGAAACTTACCCAATGTAGTAGAGCTTTCTTAGAGTTCCAAATTTAGTATTTTCTAGCCTACCTCTAAAATATATGATTTCTTAGTTGTTTTACTATATTGGTCTTGTAGAGAAATTGGAAAATTCTTCCTGTTAGGGCTAATCAGAGTTAAAATTTTGCAAAATTTAAACAAATTATGTCAGGAAAAACATGAATTTTCTAAGAGAATAAAATTCATAAAAATAAAAAATAAACCAATGGGTTTAACTGGAAAAAATAAAATTTCAAAAAAAAAAAATGGATAAGCCAGAAATCAGCCATTTAGTCTTTGTAAAATTTAGCTCTGATACGTCCTATTATAAAATCCCCACTCTTCAATCAATCCTCTTTGTCTGAAGATACTCTGGAAATTATTTCCCCTTTTTTTTTTTTCTTCCTCAATCAATAAATCAATTTTTTTTTAATTTTTAAACAGTCCCTTAAGTTTCATCTCAGCACCTTAAAAATTGCCTTAATAATCATTTTGATCAATTCAGATTCTCTCAATTTATCTTCCTTCAATAAAATCTGGGGGGAGTCCTCCTCTTCCAAGCCAGGAAATACTCTCAATTTTTTTTTAAATTTGATATAACACTTTTTCAATTTCAATGGATTTATCAGATCAAGTTTGATGTTTTAATGCTTTTAAACTTGGAAAAACCAGTGCTTTGGAACTGTTAAATCTTGAACTTTCAACACTTTGAAACTTTGAAACTCTGAAACTTTGACACACCCAAAATTTGACACTCTGAAACTTTGAAAACTCAAAACTGAGAATTTTTCACCCTCAAAATTTGAAACTTTGAAAATTTGAAAATTTGACACTTTGAACATTTGAAACTTTGAAACTCTGTTAATTTGAAACTTTGAACCTCCAAAACTTAGCTTCTGGAAAATTTGAAAATTTTAAACGTGGACACTTGATTCTTTGAAACTTTGAAAATTTGAACCTTTGAAACTTTGAAACTTGAAAACTTAGCACTTGGACAATTTGAAGATTTTAAAATTTGACACTTGGACCTTTGACCCTTTGAGAATTCAATTTTTTTGTTTTAAAATTCAATTATTCTTTTATTATATTATTATTTTTTGATACCATTTTTTTTTAAACCTTGAAATCAGAAACCATTCCCATTGGATTTGTATTTTTTTCTCACATTTATAGTCCAGATTTGAAATCTAAATAACCAAAAAAGCAGTAGCAAATTAATTGAAGGACAACTCATAACCAGGAGCTTGTGAAACTGGAAATAAATTCTCAAATAAAAATTTTCCAGATTATAGAAACTCAACCCTCATAGCCACTGGAACCTTGGATCCTTTCACTAGGGTCCCTGCCCCTCTGTACCTCATTTGTAATACCCCAATATTTTCTGAATAGTTGACTATCTTCATGAAAGAGTTGATTATGGACTTATATCACCTTACTTTGATGCTTATAGCTTGATCTCTCTCCCATTAGAAGAATATAAATAAAATTAAAAGGAATTCTCATTTGATCCCAACATCTTGAGTGGCCTGAGTTGAAAATAACCAGTTGGTAAATCTAGTCTTATATCTTATTCAAGTGAGTTCCTGCCAGGTTCCAATTTTTTTGAGTCTCCAAAACACTCTCAGGCTTCAAACACTTATCCAGACCTACTAGCAATTGTTCAGCTTTCTCAACCTTTTTAAAATTCCACTCCCTCAAAATTCAAATAAATAGCTATCAATCCTCCTGAGAAATTTTATTTCAAAAACCTCAAAAAGAAGCAAAATTTTCTTTCAAGCTTGCAAACTCATTGTTCTTTATGATAAAAAGGTTTTTTCTACTCCATAAAAAACATTATTTTTCAAGTTTTATTTTGTTAGATGGAATGCTATCAAATGGAACCAAACTTGATGAGCACACATAGATTACAAGAAAAAGTAAATTCATCCTCCATCCATAGACAAACTCCACCCAGACAGTGCACACCCTTGTTTGAAACTGTTTAATTTTGAATGTGATGAACATGAAATTACCCTTCTTAAGATTAAGGAGAATGGAAATTTAAAAAATTGAATCACTAAATTGAATAATATCATTAACAAGGTTTCTGAACAGTTTAAGAGGTTATTTTCCTTTCATTAGGTTGTGTCAGATTTAAAATTTTAAAACCATTAAATGGCTGATTTCAGGCTTATTCATTTTTTTTTCAGTTGAGCCAATTGTTTTCTGGTTTATTTTAATAAAAAAAAATCTTTTTGAAGGTTTTTTTTTCAGAAATAAGCAATTTAAATTATGAAAATTCTGAATCTGATACACCCTATTTTAGAAAAGTTTTACCTTCCAGGCTTTTTGAATGGCTGGCTTGCAATTATGGGCCTGAAGAAAACTCACAGAAACTTATGGATGTGTTTCTGAATCTTGATAATCAATATAATGAAAGAATCAAGGAAAATTCCTTCAACTGTAATCAGCGCTAAAAATATAGATAGAAAGAATCCTGCTCTCTCAATTAAAACTCAGTCCTCCTCCAAAATTCATAATCAGCCAAAAAGAAAATTTCAGACCAATGCCTCCAAGGCCCCTAGGGCCAAAGCAGAATTATCCAGTAGTATTAAACTTGACCTAGTAGATAATGGCAAAATCAAATAAAATGAAAAGGCTAAAATAGGAGAGAAGATTTTGTTTCAATATTGTGAAGTTAACCACTATTTAATGATTTGTGGGATAATTCTTCACCTTAGTAAAAATAACCAAGCTAACTCAGATAGAAAGAAACTGGAAAAATACTAATCAAACCTTAGGTGGTAATCAATGATAATTCTCCTCTGACCTCAAATTAGATATTCAGAAATTATATTCTTTTCCAAAGGATATATTTTTATTTTTTTTCCTATTAGCAATTCAAGCCTATAACAGGGCCTATCAGATTTATAATTTTAATAAATTTAAATTTCATATTTCAAGAAAATATATATTTCTCAGGAGAGATTTCTTTACAAAAATAAAAAATGAACCAATGGGTTTAATGGAAAAGTATAAAATTTTGAAAAAGCAAAATGTATCACCACAGAAATCTGCATGTCACTTGCTAGCAAGTGCCATCAAAGAACTTTTGTCCAATGTATGGCCAAGCTCAGGTCAATCTCCAACCAAGCTCAGGTTAAAATTTATTGACACTCCAATGCACAGTCACTGACTTTGCACAATGCATAGTGACTGTGAACAATGCACAGCAAATGTGCAAAATGCACAGTGACTGTGAACAATGCACAGCAACTGTGCACAATGAACAGCTACTTTGCACAATGCACCGCAACTGTGCACAATGCACAGTGACTGTGAACAATGCACAGTGACTGTGAACAATGCACAGCCACTGTGCACAATGCACAGTGACAGTGCACAATGCACAGCAACTATGCACAATGAACAGCAACTGTGCAAAATGCACAGCAACTGTGCACAATGCACAGCAACTGTGCAAAATGCATAGCAACTTTCCACAATGCACAGCAACTGTGCACAATGCACAGCAACAGTGCAAAATGCAAAGCAACTGTGCACTATGCACAGCAACTGAGCACAATGCACAGAAACTGTGCAGAATGCACAGCAACTGTGCAGAATGCACAGCAACTGTGCACAATGCACAGCAACTGTGCACAATGCACAGCAACTGTGCACAATGCACAGTAACTGTGCACAATGCACGGCAACTGTGCAAAATGCACAGCAACTGTGCAAAATGCACAGTAACTGTGCACAATGCACAGCAACTGTGCAAAATGCACAGCAACTGTGCACCATGCACAATAATTGTGCACCATGCACAACTGTGCACAATGCACAACAACTGTGCAAAATCCACAATGACTGTGAAAACCACACAATGACTGTGGAAAACACACAATTACTGTGTACAATGCGCAGTTACTGTGCAGAATGCACAGTTGTTGTGCATGGTGCACAGTTGTTGTGCATGGTGCACAATTGTTGTGCATGTTGCACCATTGTTGTGCATGGTGCACAATTGTTGTGCATGGTGCACAGTTGCTGTGCATTGTGCACAGTTGCTGTGCATTGTGCACAGTTGGCGTGCATTGTGCAAAGTTGCTGTGCATTGTGCACAGTTTCTGTGCATTGTGCATAGTTGCTGTGCATTATGCACAGTTGATGTGCATTGTGCACAGTTGCTGTGCATTGCGCACAGTCACTGTGAATTGTGCACAGTCACTCTGCATTGTGCAAAGTTGCTTTGCATTGTGCACAGTCACTCTGCATTGTTCACAGTTGCTGTGCATTGTGCACAGTTGCTGTTCATTGCGCACAGTCACTGTGCATTACGCACAGTCACTCTGCATTGTGCACAGTCACTGTGAACCAAAAACATGTTAGAGAATGAAAATACCTTCAACTAGAGATTGGACAGAGCTTCAACCAAAGCTTCCTTGATGGCACTTGCTAGCCAGTTCCACTTGTTTTTTTGTGGTGTATAAGCCTGAAATCAGCCATTTTTTTTTTAAAAAAAAATTTAACTCTTACACAGCCTAATATATTTATTAAAGAAGGAAAAAATTATCCATAATTTATAACTAAATGGATTTCCAGTAATTTTATCTAAAAATACTCTTAATTAAACTATTCCCAATTTCAAATAAAGCCCCTCCAACAATCTTTCTCAGAGATAACCCAAAAGTGACTGTCAACCCTAATTCTTTCTTCCTTTCCTGAATTGGAATGGGAATTATTTTTTTTGATAAAACTTCTTATTTGAAGAAGTGGAAAAAGTTAATGGTGCATGACACCTGTTTGCTACAAAGTTTGAAAATTCATGCAGCTCCTGCACCATCCCTCAATCACATACTTCCTCTTTTTGAATCTGATTTTTAATCTTTATCTTCTTCACTTTAGCTCATGTATTTACTTTGCCAATTATGCCTATGGCTCCTCTGTTTCATTCTTGGACCGTCACCTGTGCGTCCCATATTTCTTTCTTTTTCTTTGTTTCTTTTCCTTATGTCTGATCTAATTTGTTCTTCTGTGTTGTTCTTATTTCTTCTCCTCCTTTTACTAACGTCTGAGTCGAGGGGGAGTGTTGAATCTGATTTTTAATCTTTATCTTCTGCTCTTTAGCTCATGTATTTACTTTGCCAATTATGCCTATGGCTCCTCTGTTTCATTCTTGTACCATCACCTGTGCGTCCCATATTTCTTTCTTTTTCTTTGTTTCTTTTCCTTATGTCTGATCTAATTTGTTCTTCTGTGTTGTTCTGCGACTTTTGTTTTGACCGCGGGTTGTTCACTGCGGCAAGTTACTCAGGGTGCCCTTACTCCACTCTTGGAGTGCGCGCAACCCTTGTCTCCGGATTCATCCATCAACTGTGAACAAGGATCATCAAGACTATCATCTTGGACCATCTACGACTTCACCAAAAAGACTTCCTTCAACACCTACTACGGATCCAGTATAGACCACACCAAGAATCCCGGCATCAGCAGCCAGCTTGACAAGACTTGTTCAAGGCGCTCTTCCAATCTTTCCCTATCATTGTCATTGCTGGCCTTATCCGAGTTTCAGGCGTCTTCCATCCTTTCCTTGTCTCCTATTTTACTAGTCTGAGTTTGTCACTTCTGCTCTATCACTTGCAGAAGCCTCCCGTTGGTCACTTTCATTTTTATCTATTTATTATTTATTCTTCTGTTTTTATTTGTTTCTGATCTTTCCTTTTTTTTATGAAATATTAGTCTGTTTCTGGTTTTTCCAATCATCTACTTCTCACACCTCTCAGGGTGGTGGATTTATCACAGTATTCTCTATTTATTTTTCAAAGTTTTCATGCTGCTTCCTGGAATCTATAAATATAAAAAGGATGCTTTTTTGAGGGTTGGCAAATACCAACGTTGGCCTCCTTGGTAAACCTCCCTCAAAAAACCATTAACTAGCCAGCATTGTTCTGCGCAATCTTAGGGTGCACCTCTTGCATCCAGTTCAGTCTGTTTTTTTCATTTTTTTTGGTCCAATTTTTTTTTCAGCTGCTTTTTGTCTCTGACCACTTTTTTTTTCTTTGCCCACTTTTTTTTCTCTGTCTGCTTTTTTTTTCTCTGTCTGCTTTTTTTTTTCAGGCAGCTTTTTTCAACTCCTGTGTGCACATAGGTTGTGAGGTTTTATGCTTTTCAACTGCTGTTTTTGGGTTTGTGTGATGTATGTACATATGTGAGGTATCTGTTTATTTCTTTTCAATACTTGTCAACAACCTCTCTGTATGTATATATTAGTTTTATGTTTATATTAGTTTTATGTATATATTAGTTTTATGTATATATTAGTTTTATGTATATATTAGTTTTATGTATATATTAGTTTTATGTATATATTAGTTTTATGTATATATTGGTTTTATGTATATATTAGTTTTATGTATATATTGGTTTTATGTATATGTTAGTTTTATGTATATATTAGTTTGATGTATATATTAGTTTTATGTATATATTAGTTTTATGAATATATTAGTTTCATGTATATATTAGTTTTATGTATATATTAGTTTTATGTATATATTAGTTTTACGTATATATTAGCTTTATGTATATATCAGTTTTATGTATACATTAGTTTTATGTATATATTAGTTTTATGTATATATTAGTTTTATGTATATATTAGTTTTATGTATATATTAGTTTTATGTAGATATAATTTTTATGTATATATTAGTTTTATGTATATATTAGTTTTATGTATATATTAGTTTTATGTATATATTAGTTTTATGTATATATTGGTTTTAAGTATATATTGGTTTTATGTATATATTACTTTTATGTATATATTGGTTTTATGTATATATTAGTTCTATGTATATGTTATTTTTCTTTTGTACTATCACACACATACAGGGCCAAAAAATGTAACAAGTACACAAGGACTGTAACAGAGTACATGTAACAGAGGACATTGAACACATGTAATAAACACTCACTCCTCATGTATTTCAAGCTGTTTTTGTTAGTTTTCTTTTGTGCTATCACACACATGCAGGGCCAACAAATGTAACAAGGACATGAGGACTGTAACAGAGGACATTGAAAAAAAATGTAATAAACAATAATTGCTCATGTAGTTCAAGATTTTTTTTGGAACATTGAACATTTATATAAACCCCCTTTGATCCCACCTTGATTTGATGTACTTCCCCCCCCCCAACCCCAAAATTACCGCACTTCAGTTTTTTCACTTATAAATTTCACAAGGCTTTGTCACTCCCAAAATTAATTACATAGAAGAATGCTCTCCTCCCCTTAATTTTTGGTTCCAAATTCACTACATTTTGTTCACAATTGGGGGTTAAAGCAGTCATCTCATATATACAAAACATCAGAATGGAACTACCATTTCACCAAGGAGGAATCATAAAAACTTCCTCATTGGTAATTCCTGGGTTGGTCCTTACAATCCCTAACTTTTAACAAAGTACCAATGCCATGCATCAATGTTGGAGTATGTGCAGGTATAGGTTTAATTTTCATATTCCTGACCATCAACAAGTTTTTTTGAGTCAGGTGAATCCCTGGATGAAGTTATTCAAAGATGAACCTAAGGAAAAACTATGCTCACATAATAGTTTGAAATAATCCAATGAATGGTTTTGAAAGAAGAATCAAATATTCTGCCTTTCCACAATACTTCACATTCCATTCCCTCAGAATAGAATAAAGGCACTTTCAGGGTGTTTTTTCAATTGTAATAACTTACAATTTTCATCCTTCAGATTTAGAAAGGTTGTTTGTTAGGTTGTTTTTGAATAATTATGTTGGTGATGCTCCATTTGACAACCTAAAGCAAGTCAACATAATTGCTTATCCAACTTTCAGAGAGAAAGATTTTGCCATGGGCTTACTTGAGGTTGATCATCATTTCAAAAAAACAAATACAAGAAGCCAATGAAAATATTCACCCTTTCAAACTGAGGAAGTTGTTCAGAATGCCATTGGCACTTTTTCAGCCAGCAAAATGAATTTTACTATGAAATTCTGGCTTCAATTTCACAGTGGAAGATTTAATTCACTCTGGGATTACAGATCCAAGAGTTCTCACAAATGAAATATTAACATCAATCACCACAATTATATTTCAAAGATGTGGAACAACTATTGAATAAGATTTTCCAGATTTTCCAAGATTTGATCACAAAATGGATGTCAAAAGATTCCACAGGGACTAGATCTTTTCTGAAGAATAAAATCCTCCTACAAATCAATCAGATCTGCAAAAAATATATTTTTTTGACAGTCAAAAGGAGCATATTAATTCATGCATACAATTACTCTCAACCCTTTTCATTATTCATTCATGGCACGGTGGGTCATTAAAAACCTTTTTGTATGTGCTGGAAATGGAATAGCAGCCGTGAATCTACCAAATGGAGGAAAAAATCATCTCACCTTTGGAATTCCCTTGAAGATCAAGACTATGCTTCAAAAATATCAACACATTCCAAAAAGGATTGATATCTCAAAAAAAATTCTTTCATAATCTGTGATGAAGCACCTATGAATCATATGCATTCTCTTTAGTTGCCTGGCACAATGCTTCAAGATGTAATGGATTTTATTATAAATTTTAAGGGAAATTTAATGGTTCTTGGTGGTGAATTGAGGAAATTTTTTCTGTTTTTCAAAAGGTGAAATCCTCAACTAGTTGATGAAAATTTGAAAAATTCTACATGCTGTTGATATTTCCAAATTTTGCACCTTGCTTCAAATTTGTGTGGTTCAGGTTATCCTTATTTTCAAAATTCTCCAATTTCTGTTGGAGATTGTCTCAATTTTATAAAAGTTTCAAATAGAATAATTCTCCCTCAGCACAAAATTATCCATTAAGATAAGGAATATCATCCTTGAGATGGATTAATCAATATTTTATTCCCAGAATTAAAAAACCACTACCTTGGTACCAGTTACCTAATTGATTGTGTTATTCTATGTTTCAAAAATACCAAAGTTGGCCTTTGAAATTGAAATTGATTGATTGTGGTCAGTTTGGGAACAGAGCTGATATTTTCCAATATAGCTACAGGTGATGGATTCCTTAGGAAGAGTGATGGCAATTCTATGGGTAACCTTGATTTCTGACCCAGATGAATTTTTTCTACCTTTAAGAATGATTTTAACAAAGTTCCCATTCAATTTGGATCTTCATTGAAAAATAAAAAACTGAAATTTTATACAATTTCAAATTTTGGTCTATATTCAAGATCTAGTGTCCTCCCATGGGTAGTTATAGTTTGAATCTTCAAGGTGTATCTCTGGAAATTTTACAAAGGACATGGTTGCAACCTGGAAAAAATATTTCATTTGAAACTGGCAAAACTTTTATCATAAGTCTTGAATGCCATCCATCACTGATATATATGATTTGGTTTAATTGCTTAACTGTTGAAATAATTGAGGAATTGTTAATTTACTTTTTTGCTAACCCATTTCCATATTTCTCACATTTGAATAGGATCCAATCTTTTCCAATCAATCTTTTGTTATTCAATCCATTACCCCAATTTGGGGGCAATACCCTACATCCAATTTGTTTAATTCATTCCCTATATTTCCCATTTGATTGAAATTATTTATAAAATATAAAATTTTCAATTACACCAGGGCCATTTTTTTAATTCATCACATTTTTGAATTCAACCAGGGTCAATTTTGTTAATTGATTCCACAGATTCAATGCTTGATTATCATCATTTAAATAATTTAAACCCCAATCAGTCCCAAATTTGGGGCAATACTCTAGTAAAATGATAAATTTCCACTTTGATAGACAATTTTTTTTTTTTAAAAAAAGAAGCAATTGAAAATGGTAACAATTTTTTCTTTTAATAGATTTAATCCAGGGGTGGGGAAAAAAAAGAAAAATTTCTAGCAGGCAGGACAAGGAAAATATTAATCTTTGAACTGGAAAAATGTAAAAGTGTTCTCAGAATGATTGGCTACCAAATTGGAAAATACATGAACCTCCACCCATCATTAAGACATAAAATTGTATATTGAATTCCTTTACTTTTAGAATACTGGGTTAAAATGGAAAATTGGATTGATCAAATCAAGCAATCAGAAATATTAGGATTAGAAAGTATAAAAGTTGAATGGAGATTTAAAGAGTGATAACCAATCCATTCCAAAGAATAACATAATTATAAATGTATATGTAGGCCTGTTAATTGTTTTGGGAGAGTAGCTGGGAACAATGGAGTAAGTTATTAACCATTTTTCTTTCTTCAATATGTTGAATGTATTATTTAAGGATTTTTATTTTCCTACTTAGTAGGATCCTGTTCAAAGTATGAAAGAATAACTCCTGGAAAAGTGTTGCTGCAGAAAATTTGAAATTAAAAATCCAGTGAAGAGTTTATCTAAGATAGTCCTAATATTATTTAGTATTGGAAAAAAAGTATGCAGAATTGTGTTATCCAATAGTACCTGTTGCAGAAAATATAGTTGTGGAAATAAATAATTAGAAAATTGTTGAAATATGTAGGCACCTATGTGTATGAAAATTATGAGTGTAAGCCACATTGGGTGCATAGATGGGCCTCTATGGCCCATTTGAACACCAAATTGAACATCCCAGCCTTTTTGAGTGTCACTTATTTGAGGAAAAATTCCTCAAAAAACATGAAATAAGTCATTTGGGACATGGGCCCTTTGGTGTGAGAGGGCCACCCCGATCAATATTGGTCCTCCTCCATATTTTGGACATACTCAACCAGAAGGGCTGGCCTAGAAAATTTTTAAAATCTTTCTTGGGGTTGTGATGGCCTGCTAGGACCATTGCTGGTGTTTCTAGAGTTTTGCTCAACAGCCCATGTGAGGCCATTTTAGGGGGGCAGAGGGATTCATTTGGAGTTCCTCCACCTTGGCTGTTAGTTGGGGCTTCAGGGGAGCTTCTGCATCAGCGGTAGGGGGAAGCAAGCTTGCCTCCCCAGTTCTGCAAGGATGGGAGGGGAGAAAAATTTCCAGGCTGTTTGCAAAAGCCAACTGGAAATTTGGGGGACTTGATCACCTCCCCACCACAGGGGCACTCCCCCCCAATTACCAGTGGGAGGAGTGTTGGGCTCAGCACAACCTGAACACCCCCCAGCCCATTTTTGACAAACATGCACTGGGGTATTGATCCCAAGGATCCTGGTGGGGTATTCAATAACCCCCATCCAGGAAAACAGGAAAAAATGGTTTTTCATGCATGTTGTGGCAGTCAACTTGTGAGTAAATGGGCTAGCCCAGGGGGAGCATGGGGTCAGCCCAGCCATTTTTGAGCAAAGGGCCAGGGTGCACATGGCACCCAGTATGTAGTAAGGGGGGATGGTTGAATAAAACCAGCCGGGTCAGTTCTAAGGGATGGTTACCACTGGCTGAAAAAGGAAAAACAGGCAGGGATTGAACAGAAAAGGTGATTGTTCAGCCCCTTGCAGTTGGATACACACAGGTCAGACTGGAAGGGTCCAGTCAGTATGGCCAGAGTCAAAATCCAATTGGACTGTTTGAGGCCAAACCAAGCAAAAGGGCTTGTAGAAACTGTAGAGCTCATTTTAGGCTTAAAATTTTAAATTTTCTCTTGTTTTATCATGGCCTCACAAGAGGCCAATTTTTTGTACTTAAGGAGGTGTCCTACCTGCTTTTTTTCATAATGCCTTTGAATTAATCCAATCAAATATTCAATATATTGCCCCATTGTGAGAGCGCATCATCCTTATAAATACACAAGTTTCTAGAATTTATTGGCCTTCAATTAATTCTTCTCCTGCCAGTAACTCTAATATTTAGCCATAATTTTCAAAAAAACAATTTCAGAAGGAGGATTAAAATGGAATTCACTGCAGGATTTTATTAGAAAACTTGGATATTTCAAAAAAAAACTGCTACAAGACCTGGATGACTTATTCATATTTTACAGATTCTTGAACCACATAAATATTCTTATTTTTCAAAGAACATACAAGATCATGAGTATCATTTATGCGAAATCCTTAAAAGCCTTTGGGAAAACACTCTTTATGCAACATATTCTAAGTGTGAATTCAATGGCTCATCTATTTATGTTTTGGTTTATTCAATTTCTTAACTATTTCTTGAGATGTAAAAATCCAATCCAAGAGATTCTGTATTAGCCCACATTATTTAAAAAGAATAATTTCCTAAAATTCTTGGTTTTTTCTAAATACAATTGCATTTTCATCATCCAATATTTCAAAAATAGCTAACTGCTTAATTTCCTCATTGGTGTTTCCACTTTCATTTATTTAACTTCTTGCACATAAAATTTTTTTCATTAAATCAAGAGTTGATTCAATCACACTTTGAAGTATTATTTTTTTAACTTTCCATCAAAAAAATTCATTAAGACAGATAATAGTGAAAGTTTTCTTGGAGCAGTACTCCCTCAATTTCATCCTAAAGGATCCAAGAATTCTATTTATTTGAAAAGCAGAAATTTTGAAAGCAATTAAATCAAATAAAAATCTTTGATAATAACTAATTGCCATTTCCTAAACCATGAAAATCTGTAGGGCCTACCTCATCAGTTTGCCTGACCCCTTTGAGGCCTTAATTTGTCATCTTTAATTGAAATACCTCTTGGACCCTAAATTGCTTTCTTGCCTTCAGGATTTATGGAATAAATTCATTTATAAATACTAATTTTTCATCACTTATAGGCCTGGAAATAATTCCATCATCCCCAATAATTTGTAAAATCAAGACATAAGTTACAATTATGTGGCGATGGCCTATGCAGCAAAGAATCCAGAGAATTTTGAACAGCATCTAAAGCAGGATAATCTTGAAAATTTCAAAATATTTTGGCCTTCCACTGGAAAGGTTTATGGAGAATTTGGTGAATTTAGAAAGGGCTAGAAATTAAACAAAGCCATTCAAGAGATCCTTAAGGAACACAAAAATAATGAGGAAGTTTAAAAAAAATTGTGAACCAATCAAATGGAGAGTTTATTTTCCTTGAGAGTATATAAATAATCAAATCAAACTGGATATACTATTAAACATACATGAAATTACTCCTCTCTCTTTTCATCCTGGAAAGGAAAAAATTATTGAAATGGTAAAAATATATTTTAAATGAAAAAAATTAATTTCATTTAGAAAAGATTATGTTTCTTCTAACTTTTCAGTATAAATGAAACCAGCCACTAAGGGGAATTTAGAATCTTGCAACCTTTGTCTGTCCTAGATTCCCCTTGTCTGCCATCTGCATGGCATTCATTTCTCAGTTACCTTTTCAAGCTAGTCCCATCCAATCCTTCTGGTGGTTGAATTTTTTTCAGAAATTTAATCTTACCTCAAAAAAACCAATCATTTTTTGGTAGAGCTAGCTAATCTATTGATAAATCATTTCATAGCTTTCCTTTTGAAATTATTAGGGACTGAGGATCCTTATTAATTTATCATTTTAGAATTATTTTCTTGAAAAATTTCAGATACAAAGGAATCTTTAAAAATCTCAGCACTCAGAAACTGAAAGAAAAAGCAAAAAAATAAATAACTTCCTGTTAGAATTTCACAGGATTTATGGAAATTATTACCAATAACACTTGGATACCTGGATCCCCCTTACTGAATTAGCTAATAAAAAATCAACTGACTGCTGCAAGAACCAAGCCACCTGATTGAATGTATAAAGGCAGCATCAAACATTTGGATTCTTATTTTTTTTTTCCCAAAAAATCAGTAATCCAATAAATGGTCCAAATTCACCAGAATCAACAACTATTGTGTTTTGAATTCAAGAAAAATGATGTATAGATGCACCAATTTTGATTGGTTTTTCAACTCAGTGATTTTTTTAAGAAAAACAGTTTGGTAGACTTCTCAAAGCCTTTTGGTGGTTAGAAAACCACTGCTTTTCATGTTTTCATCAAATCACACCTCATATTTGGAAAAAGCTCCATCAAAATAAGGAAAATGATAAAAAGATAAAACATCAATTTCCTTGCAAAAGGTGAGATATATCCTGTGGAATATAAATACCTTTTAAAAAAACATAAATAAATAAATAAAATGATAAACCTAACTATTTCATTCTTGGAATTGAAATATCTTGAAATATGCAGACAAAAATATGCTCCATTACATAAATAATTATTAATAATATTAAAAACATACTTCCTTGAAGAAAATTCAACATTTGTGATTAAACTTCAATACCTTTTTACCAAGCATATAAAAAGATAGAAAAATAATAAATGTATCTATCCCAAAATTATTACTCAAATATTTTGATATATATTTTAAAAAAGTCTTCATCAATTACACAAACCAAAACATCAAATGTAAAAAAATTCATTTGTTTGAATAAGAATGGAAATTTGCAGAGAGATTTGAATACCTTACCACATGCAGAAAAAAAATAGAAAAATGGTATTTTTTCATGAACATTGTTCTGACACTCCTTCAAATAAACCAATCCAACATCTTCATCAGCTTCACCCTCATATGATACCCAACTCCACTTACTCCTGTACCTTCCACTAGATAGCACTCCTGCATACATTGCAGTCTCCATCTTCTTCCACCAGGTTCAGCATCTCCCTGTATGGTAGATTCTCTTTGTCCATGTACACCTCACCACTGTGTCATGTGATTCAGTTAATATTCCCAGGATCTCTACTCCTCTCTCTATGGCTTGGTACATCCTGTATTTCTCCTCAACCCAATTTTTATATGAGTTAGTACATATTACACTTAGTATATTAAGCCCATACCCCCAGTACTCCAGATCAGTAAATGTCAAACCTTCCTGGACAGGTGCATCACCCAATCATTCAACTAAAGCCTTCAGCTCAATCAGCCAAAATGTAATACAATGGGAACTCCAACATGCAACACAAGCCACTCATCCCTCAAGGCCTCCTTCTCAGTTCTCACATATACTGCCCACTCCTTCCATCCTGGAATAATTCACCTCATGGAATTAGTATACTACTACTTACTTTTTAGTCCCTCTGCCAGTAGGTGTCATCTCAGCAAAAGACATCCTTCACCCAGCCTGCTTAACTCATATCACCTTGTCCCTTCCTGGTGTTACTCTTATAGGATTCAAAATCTCCATCTTGAAAAACCTCCTCCTGGACTTCTTCATTCCATCCTTCCATCTTCTCATTTCTTGTACTCCTCCTCCCATCTACTTCATTTTAATTCCAGAAAATCATCCTTGAGTTCTATGAGTAGTAGTGCCTGTGCCTTCAGCTCCTTTCATGACAGGGGCAGTTGTGAAATTGTACTAATTCCTTCCCCTCAATTACCGCCCACGCTCTTCCTCTCCATTAATCAAATTCAACCAACTCCAATCCATTCCATCCCATTTTCAACCTTGGATAAAACTGCCTACGCATTTTGTGTACCAGTTTTTGATTGAGCTGAACAGTGTTCGGCCTTTCAGGTTTCCAAAGGACTGCTATAAAAGTTGTTGCTACCCCTGCAGAAGCTATCCATTCCCCTTACCCAATTCTCATTGGCAAATCCCTTGTACTTCTTCTTATTCAACTGCTTTGACGCTTTGAATTCAACAGCTTTGACACTTTGGCTTTGAATGCTTCAATGCTTCAACTTTGACTTCTTTGATGCTTTGAATTTGAATGCTTTGACCCTTAAAATTTGACTGCTTTGAATTTGACTGCTTTGAATTGCATGCTTTGACTTTGAATTCTTGGATGCTTTGACTTCAACATGATTTGATTGGACCTCAAATAGCTTTGAAGTACTTCAACCAGGCTCAATCAGCTTTGAAGGGACCTCAAATAGATTTGACATGCTTTGAAGGTGTGAGAATTATTGGCCCACAAGCTTAGTCAAAGAGAAGTATTTAAAGCAAAAGAAATGCTGAGAAAATAATGTCTTATTATTGGTCCTTAATGTGAGGCAGAGGAAATGGCACACTTGTGAATGTGAATGAGTTTATGAATGAATGGATGGAAAACAGCAGGGAGAAGAGATCCTAAAATTTAAAAGATGGTGCCCATGTGGAGCTCATGTAATCACAATAAAAAGGCAAAAGTTCCGCACCAAATGGGCTCTACAGGCTCTACTGTAAGATTTGAAGTAGGTTGGAAAACCTGGACCAGGCTGATGAATTACATACGAAAGAAAGGTTCAGCTATGAGATGACTCGACAAGGAACAATGACCACATAGAAACCAATAGGATGACAACAAACAGAAGTAGGACCTCTACAAGCAGGGTTATGGCCCCTGAACGGACTAAGTAGAGAATGGCGCTGAGGATGAGATGGAACAACAAGATGGCTTTGAAGAAGACAGAGCAAAGAAGTCAGTTAAGGTTATCCTGAGGTTGAGTTGAATTGGTTGGTTGTCAAAGCCTACAAGTGTTCAAATCTGAAAGAGGTCGGAGTTGCGAGTACTAAGTCGAGTTCCGAGATGATCAGAGAGAGTTGTAGGAGCAGCAGGAGGTTGGAGTAGCGAGTGCTGAGTCGAGTCCAAGGTGATCCTTTTGTTGTAGGTGATTCAAGGATGAGGGAATCAGTAGACAAAGACAAGACAAGCTTATAATGGGAAATGAGATTGTGAGATGAGGAACAAAACAGAGCTAGACTGATAGACCTTCCCACGGAAGAGTTTACAGAGTGGCAGGTGACATGCAACAGAAAGAGAGTGGACTGCCGCGGCTGTACACGTTGACATCTGCATATTCACAGAGAGATCACGAGATGAGAAAGAAGTCAAGGGATGTGAAATAGTGGACACTAGACAGCTGAAACAAGTGAAAACAGACAGAAAGTAAAGAACAAATAGAATGCAGGACATAAAGGCATTTACTGAGCAGAAGAGATATGATAGTCAACACGCCTGCTCAACTCAACATCAGGATTGATTTCACAACCCAACATACTTGGCAAGCCGTTCCACTGCTGTTGTGCTAGCAGCCTTGGTAAGTGAATCCGCCAACATGTCTTGGGATGATATCAGTTTGATTTCAATCAGTCCATTGTTCCATTCGTTCCTTAGGCTTTTCAGTTTGATGTCAATGTATTTTGCATGGGATTTGCAACCAAATTTCTTGATCTTGTCATTTAATCCTTTGTTGTCAATTAGATGGACGGGGGGCAGATTTGATTTTATCCAGATTTCTCCAATGAGATGATTTATCCAACGGCCTTCTAGGTGTCCAGCTGATAAGGCATTACAATCTGATTCAGTGGAGGAGTGAGCAATACTTTGCTGTCGCCGGATGGTCCAGTAGATTGGAGAGCCTTTGAATAGACAAATGAAACCCGTTTGATATAATTGAGATACGGGATTGTCCCCACACGTCGCATCACTGTAAATGACTAGTTGAGGAGCTGGAGTTTTAACTCAAAACACAAGTTGATATTTGATTGTTTTGAGTAGATACCTCCAGACGTGCTCGACTTCTTTCCAGTGGGAAATACTGGGATTTTCTGAGAATCTGGCCAGATTGGATACAGCAAAGCTGATATTGGGTCTAGCCAGGGTAGCTATGAAGTTGAGACGCCCTATTGGTGATCGGTAATTTTTTCCTAGTTTCTTGAATTCTTTGGCCTCTTGTTCAGTGGAGGGTTGGAGGTGCAACCCAGCAGTGCATGGGTTATTCATTGGTTTGGCGTCCAAGAGGTTCATCTCCTCTAGACCTTTTTTGATATGGTTTGGGAGAGAGAGAGAAATACTGTCCTTCCCAACGTCAGCTTTCATTCCCAACAAAGTATCCACCTTGTGAGCCGAAGAGTCTTTGAAACGCCCCAGAAAACTTCTTTTAAAACTGTCTACGTCACCAACTACCACAAGATCATCAATGTGGAAGAAAAGAGCGGTTACTTCATCTTCATGAAGATAGAGACAAGGATTGCTGTCACTTTCTTCAAAACCGTTATCTTTGATCCAAGCTCTTAGGGTTTTGTACCAATTGAGAGGGGCTTGCTTTAGTCCATACAGAGACTTCTTGAGCTTTAGATACTTAGACGTTCTTTTAGATCCAGCTGGCGTTCTTATAAAGACATCTTCCTCAAGGGGTGCGTGAAGAAATGCTCCCTTAACATCAAATTGAAGAATTTTGAGGGACTTGTTGACAGAGTAGCTAAGCAAGGCTCGGAGTGAAGAAATTTTACCTGTTGGAGCAAATGTTTCAAAGTAATCAATACCGAATCGTTGGTTGAAACCCTGAACACAGACTCTTGCTTTTAAAGTTGTTTCTCCTGAGTGTAGATCATCCTTACTTGGAAATGCCCAGGTGGTGTTGAGAGGGTTTACAACTTCTGATTCCTCAGAATCTTACCATACTCCAAGGTCTTTGATAGTTTCAAGTTCTTTCTCTATAGGCGGTATCCAGACAGGTGATTTCAGGGCTTTGGTGATGTTTCGAGGAAGCAAGTCGTGGAAGTAGCTGTATCTATTGGGAGCCTTCAGACTCGATCTATCCCTCAACTTTGTCTGCAAGACTTTGAGGACTTCAGATGCTGAGTGGTCAGAGTCGGAAGCTTCTAATTTGTCGGATTTGTCAAGTTCTGGCTTCACATCTTCATCTTCAATGTTGGAGGGTGTTGGCTCTTCGTCAGGTGACTTTGAATTTGGCTCTATGCCAGGGTGATGGATCCCAATTGCTTTGTCATTGTTGAGCCTACCCGGGTTTGCAGCTGGAGTCGATTTAATAAACTTAGCATGTTTAGTTTTGACAATTTTTCCAGTTTTTGACAGAATTTTGTAAGAGAGAAAACGCGGATTGTAACCTATTAGAATTCCTTCTTCCCCTTTTTCGTTCAGCTTAGACTTGATGCGTCGGTTGCTTAAGAGGTAAATTGCTCCCGACCCAATTGGTTTGAGGTAATTATTTGGAAGTAAGCCGTTGTGCATCATTTCCCAGGGAGTTAATCCCCCTTTTTCAGGAGGAATCTGATTTAAGGCCAGACAACAGCTTTGGATGATCACGTGCCAGTAGGTTTTTGGAATTTTCCCAGAGCTGAAAACTGATCTAAGGGATTCCATTATTGTCCGATTTGCCCTTTCTGCTTTCCCGTTATGCTGAGAATGATACGGTTCGCTGACCAAATGATTGATGGATTTGTCTTTGAAGAATGTTTTGAGCGATTCATTCACAAATTCGCCTCCTCCGTTGGTGATTACCTCAACAGGGTACCTTTGCTTCTTTTTTGCTTCATTTTCTATTATGAATTTGATAGTTTCCGCCGCCGCAGCTTTTGAGGGAAGTGGGAAGGCTGACAAGTACCCAGATTTATTGTTGACCACTGTCAGCGCGAATCGCATTCCTCCCTTGCTGATGGGATTAAGGGGTCCCATTAGGTCTAGATGTAGTCTATCAAAGACTCTAGCTGCAGAAGAATGACTTCTGTTGAATGATGATTTGCTGATTTTACTCTTTTTGCAGGCCACGCATTCAAACAATTTAGCAATTTTGCTGTTGATTCTATACCCAAGGTGTTTTTCCATTTGTTCAACACTGGCATGGCCGAGCTTGAGATGCAGGTCCAGTAGTTTGGTCAATGATAGATAACAAGTGACTTGATTATCTGTCAAGGACTTCACCTCGGTCAATGGTTTTGAAGGTTGGTCAATTGAGATAATGAGGAGATTATTTTCAATTGCCCCACTCATGACTGAAGCTTTAGAACGTCGAAGTACAAAGGATGGAGGGTTGAATTTGGAGTTCACTCTAAGTGTGCATCCTTTCAACAGTAGCGCCCCAAGAGAGATGAGATTGACGGTAGCGTCAGGCACCCAAGCAGCGTTTTCGAGTTGAATCTTTTTTCCGCCACTCGAGGGCAAAGTGGTTCCTACGCCCTTTATTGCAATACCTTCCCCTTTCTTTCCGGTCTCAATGAATTTGTCTCCCGTTTTTTTGGTGAGTGAGAGGAAAGAATTCCGATCTTGGAACATATGGATGGAGCATCTGCTATCCAGTATGTAGCGATTGGACGGTAGAATGCCGAGGTGGTTGGAGGCGCAGAAGAAAGAGTAGTTGTAAAAATGGGACTCTGCCTTTTGTTTCTTTTTGATTACTCGCTTGCTTTTGCTGGATGATTGATTGGGACGGATTTCTGGGAATTCTGCCCAGCAAGATGAAGCTGGGTGGGATTTCACGGCAGGGTTATGCTTTCCATTTTCACATCTTGGGGAATCGTATTCTCTGGAATTTTTACTGGAGTGGAACATAGCAGCATTAGTGTCTGAGGTTTTGACGGTCTCAGATTGCATTTTGTTTTTGTGCTGAACCATGTGGTTTAGGACAAGTTTAACTGTCAGATTGTTCCCCGAGTGCATGATCTGGGATCTCATTGTTTTGAGCGAATCTGGAAGCTTGAACAGGATCAAGTAGCTGAGGATGTCGTCGGGCAGAATGATTCCGATTTCTTCCAACTTTCCAAGGTGAGTCTTGATGGATGTAACGAAGCCATCAATGTTGTTTTGGTTGAAACCAAGGTATAGAAAGTTGAAGAATAGTCTTGCCCGATTGGCTGCTTGACTTGAGGCAAAGTGGTTTTTGGCAGCGAGCCAGATCAGTTTGGTGGAGTCTTCATTTTCAGGAGTGATGATGTTGGTGTGGGTACTTGGGTCTAGTTTAGACATTAGGTATCCAGCCATTTCATTGTCATCAGGAATATCCACTTCAGAGTCTGGCGAGTTTACCAAGTCCAAAATGCCTCTCATCTTGAACAGTCGCTCCATTTTCTTTTTCCATATGGAGTAGTTTGTTTCTGTCAGCAGCGGGGTGGATTCCATCAGAGATTTCAGCGCCAAAGCCTTAAAGTTGCCTTCAACTCCCGGTCCAGGTGATTCAGTGGTTCTTGCCAAGTTGGTTGAGCTCGGGTGATCCATGATTTCGGCTTTTAACCGTGTAAGATTTGAAGTAGGTTGGAAAACCTGGACCAGGCTGATGAATTACATACAAAAGAAAGGTTAAGCTATGAGATGACTCGACAAGGAACAATGAACACATAGAAACCAATAGGATGACAACAAACAGAAGTAGGACCTCTACAAGCAGGGTTATGGCCACTGAACGGACTAAGTAGAGAATGGCGCTGAGGATGAGATGGAACAACAAGATGGCTTTGAAGAAGACAGAGCAAAGAAGTCAGTTAAGGTTATCCTGAGGATGAGTTGAATCGGTTGGTTTTCAAAGCCTACAAGTGTTCGAATCTGAAAGAGGTCGGAGTTGCGAGTACTAAGTCAAGTGCCGAGATGATCAGAGAGAGAGTCGTAGGAGCAGCAGGAGGTCGGAGTAGCGAGTGCTGAGTCGAGTCCAAGGTGATCCTTTTGTCGTAGGTGATTCAAGGATGAGGGAATCAGTAGACAAAGACAAGACAAGCTTATAATGGGAAATGAGATTTTGAGATGAGGAACAAAACAGAGCTAGACTGAGAGACCTTCCCACGGAAGAGTGTACAGAGTGGCAGGTGACATGCGACAGAAAGAGAGTGGACTGCCGCGGCTGTACACGTTGACATCTGCATATTCACAGAGAGATCACAAGATGAGAAAGAAGTCAAGGGATGTGAAATAGTGGACACTAGACAGCTGAAAAAAGTGAAAAAAGACAGAAAGTAAAGAACAAATAGAATGCAGGACGTAAAGGAATTTACTGAGCAGAAGAGATATGATAGTCAACATCTAAAAGCCCTGTTACTTGGTTTGGGCTTACTCAGTCCACTTGGAATTAGTTCTGAACCATTTCAACCAGCCTGTACCGGACAAATTTGGTGTTTCCACCCTCACAGGGCTGAACCAGCCCTTTGCTGTTCAGACCCTGGCTGGTTTTCTATCACAATTGGCCCTGTTACCTGGTTACATCTTTCTTCTGGCCCTTTCTATAAACTCACAGGCCTGGTTGCCTCCTAATGTCAAATCCTCCACTTGATCCACTTAATTCATCTCTTAAATGACATTAAACCCTGCGTAGTAGCTCCAAATCTCTTCCATAGCAGCCTGCGACTTTGACTATGGCTGTGATCTCATCCGCTACGACCTGCGCGCTCCCGCGCAGCCATTCGATCTTACTCAACTGCTAGTCTACTCGCGATGGTCTCCATGCTGCAATTGTCCATTGATTCTCATCCTTTAGACTGTTCTTCCATAGATCTCATCTTTTCTTTTTCCATTTTATTTATTCTTTTCTTATTTTCCATTTCTTTTATTCTTTATTTTCTATTTGTCTCTTAACACTCAACGACTCCGTACGGCCGTCAATCACTTAACTCCAATCTCATCTTTTGACCATCTCCAACGATCCTGATCCAATTCTCCAATTCTGACTCAAGCCTTTGACTGTCTGGTATGATTTCCTTCTGATTCAACCGCTATCTCATTTTCCTCAGATTTCTCCTCATGCTTGTTATGCACATCAACTCATGTAATTCTTATCTATCAGAATGTTCCTAGTCCCTTCAATGTGATCAATTATAATCAACTTCAATCCTCCAGTTAACACGGTTAAAAGCCGAATCGCATAACGACCTAACCACTCAACACCATGGAGGGACCTGGAACTATGGAAGGCTTCCAACAGATTATGCTCAAAGCTGCCCTTGAAGCTGTCCCAAACCTGACAGACGAAAACTATTCGATTTGGAAAGACAAGATCACAATCCTGCTTGAACTCAAAGGAATAAAGCAATTCCTCAAAGACAATGCCAAAACACTAAGCCCTTCTGACGATCTTGAAACTCGAGTCATTATTCTCTCTAAAATCAATACTGTTACTCACAATAATGTAGTAAATTTGGAGAACATTAATTCTGCCAAATGTCTTTGGAAAACCATCAAGGAAAGATTCGCCTCCTCCCAAACCGCAAATTGTGCTTGAGTCTTTAATGACTTCTTGTATCATCCATTCAAACCCGACGCCATCTCCTCATTCATCACTGAAATCAAAATTTCTCTCAAGAAGATGCTCGACGTTGGTATTGAACTTCCCTCAGACATTTTGGCGTATCTTTTCCTTTTCAAGTTCCCTCAATCTCTTCAATCCTTACAACAGCAAATCATGCACTCTGATAAGGATGTCACGGTCAATCTAGTTCTCAACCACTTAACCCAACTGGATAATGAATCAAAATCGAAAATCACTAATGCTCCTGTGAGGGAAAGGGCACTTGTAACAAACAACTCTAAACCATCAACCTCTAAGCCTCAACGTTGTCGACAAGGATATCATAATCCTAACGTAAACGACCAATCCAAAGACAGATGCTGGCACAAGCACAAACATTTGGCTCTGGAATGGTGGAAAGAATCCCAGGCCAAGTGGAGAGCTCAGAGAAAACCTAAAGGAAATGAAATTGCGCATTACCACGCTCTCCTAACCACCTGGATCAGTAAAGTCAACGCTGACCATCGGATTATTCTCGACTCTGGGGCCTCGTGCCATATGTTCAACTCCTCACACTATTTTTCCTCTTTACAAGAATGCAATGGCAAACACATTAGTACTGGAAAAGACGGAGAAAATCTTCCCATCAAAGGAAAAGGCAAAGTAGTACTCACTTGGAGAAATTCACTCATCCCACTTTCAGACTGTCTTTTTGTTCCTGACCTTGTAATTAATCTGATTAGCCCCGGTGTCTTAGTTTCTGAAAAACAATGTACCGTTTCCGCCTGTGGTAATTTGTTTCAAGTTCTTCATAATGGCACACTTGATTTCAGTGGCTTCATTTGAGATAATCTTTTCGCCCTCAATCTCCCTCACACCATTGGAAATAATTCCAAAATCAGCTACCTCACTCAAAAATCCATGGATCAGGACAAGCTTCTTTACCTTCATCAATTGCTCGGCCACGCTAGTCCTTACCGATTGAAAAATGTCAAGCCTGATATTCCCAATTCTCTAATCAACAATTTTCAATGTTCCGACTGCGTCTTCTCAAAGATCTCAAAAACTTCATTCAAGAATAAATCTAACCTCGCTTCTAAGCCATTCGAAAAGTTGCACATTGACCTAATGGGACCAATCAATCCGGAATCCCGCAATGGGATGAGGTACATAATGACCATTGTCGACAATCACTCCGGATATTTGTCCGCTATTCCACTTCATTCCAAATCTGACGCTTGTCTCCAAATGCTATTCATTCTTAGATTTGAGAAACAAAAGCAAGGCTGCTTCCCCGCCACCATCTGTACTGATGGTGGAGGAGAATTCACTTCCCAAGAATTACGTTCCTTCTTTCAAGACAACTCCATTCAACACATTATAACGGAGCCCTATCACCATGAGCATAATGGACGAGTGGAACAAGCTAATTGAACCATTTCCAAATCCATCAGAACTCTCCTGCGATAATCCAAACTTCCTCT
This sequence comes from Puccinia polysora, assembly GCA_025617555.3. Classification (NCBI taxonomy): domain Eukaryota; kingdom Fungi; phylum Basidiomycota; class Pucciniomycetes; order Pucciniales; family Pucciniaceae; genus Puccinia; species Puccinia polysora. The sequence goes on along the minus strand of CM062616.1, from coordinate 43,819,020 downwards.
AAATCTTTAGGCTGAAGTCTCTAAGGCCTCCACCCTAATGCTTAATCAAATTCCTAAACGCCCCAATGAAAAATCCCCCTACGAAGTATTCACAAACAAGACTCTACCCTTGGACTTTTTCCATCCTCTCGGGTCCAAAGTAGTTTACTTAGACCAGAAAATTTCTCGTTGGGATAAATTCAATAATCAAGGCTTAGAAGGCTCTTTAGTGGGCTTCAATGCTGATCTTTTGTCCTATTGTATTCTCAAGCCCAACAACTCTATCATCTCTTTGAAACACATCAAAATTATCAAATCTCTTCCATGCTCTGCCATTGACAAAAATTCTACTGAAAACTCTCCCCCTCTAGACATCGATCTTCCTATTTTACATAATCCTCCAACTCCAAGTGAATCTTCAGTTGACTCAACGAACCTCCCACCTACTCACCTTGACTCATCATCGACTGATGATACGGGATCTTCTGACAATCAGTCCTCTCAATCATCACGGGAAGTTGCTGGTGATCTAGCTCCCGCTTGAATCTTACGTGATCGTTCACTGCTTAAACCTCCTGATTGGTATGGATATCACCACTACTTCGTCCCTAAATCATTTGAACAGGCCAAGAAATGTAAAGATTACAAGAACTGGGATCTCTCAATGGATGCAGAATTAGCAGGTATCAAAGAGATGGAAGTTTGGGAAGAATATAACGGTCTCGAGCCAGCCAACCCTTTTAACACGACGTGGGTCTACCGACTCAAGGATAACTGTCACGGCGATCCTCTTATTTACAAGAGCCGATTGTGCGTGCAGGGATTTGATCAAGTATACGGTCTCGACTATCAAGATACATTCTCCCCCACAGGTAAAGCTGCATCCCTCCGAATCGCCCTACTCTACGGACTCTACCATTCACTCCCTATCACTCAATTCAACGTGAAGAGTGCTTTCCTTCATGCACCCCTCAAGGAACTAGTCATAATCAAAACACCTAAAGGGTCAAAGAGAAAGTCGAAATACCTAAAACTCAATAAATCTCTTTATGGGCTCAAACAAGCACCCCTTAACTGGTTCAACACACTCACAACCTGGCTCTCAAGCCAGGGATTTCATCAATCATCGTTCGATCCCTGTCTCTACCTAAATCCCCGATACAAATCAATGATCTTTTTCCACGTTGAAAACCTCATTCTGGTCGGTCTTGGGAACAACTTCAAAGATAACTTTCTTCAATGATTTCCAAACTCTACCTCTCACAATCCCAATACAATTCTCGGCATGAAGTACTCCAAATCCGGTGATAAAATATTTCTTTCGCAACCAAATCACATAGAACACGGGCTGGAAGAACTCAAACTATCCAATTGTCACCCCTCATCCATACCATTGACTGCAAACCTCAATTTACGACCAGCATCAGATGAAGAACATGAGGAATTCAAGGCACTCAACATAAATTATAGGTCAGCCGTATTCTTAATGAATTATATTGCTTGTTTTACTCGACCAGATATTAGCTATGCTGTTTCAAGTCTGGCTTGATTTTGCGAACAACCTGGAATAAATCACTGGCGCGAGGTCAAACGCTGCTGGAAATACCTCAAAGCCACCAAGGGACTCTCTCTAGTGCTCGAGGTGAAGAATCAAGAGACCCAACTTCAATGTTTCAGTGACGCCACGTGGAACGAAGATCTCAAAACCAGACACTCTCAATCCGGACACATAACCCTTTTATTTGGATCTCCAGTCGCGTGGAGCAGTTATCGCCAGCGGAATGTTATGCATTCAAACACGGAAGCTGAACTTAATCCGCAGGTCAATTCGTTCCTTGAGGCTATTTGGATGAAGGGCCTTGTGTCTGAAATGTGGGAAAAACCCACTCAACCGAGCTTGCATCACATCAACAACAAGGGTTTAGACGATAAGCTAAAGAAATTTGGCTGTAACTCGAAAACCCGCCACATTGATATAAAAACCAAGGCCATTCGAGAAGAGTTGCAAGCGAACAATCTGGAAATAAGACTCATTCCCTCAGATGAAATGATAGCCGACGGGCTAACAAAAGCGCTGCCCCAAGGTCCTTTCTTCAAACTTCTCCTAGTCATAAATCCTTACTTAACATGCCCTGAAATCCTACCAGACACAAGGGGTGTCAAATCCTCCACTTGATCCACTTAATTCATCTCTTAAATGACATTAAACCCTGCGTAGTAGCTCCAAATCTCTTCCGTAGCAGCCCGCGACTTCGACTATGGCTGAAATCTCATCCGCAACAACCTGCGCGCTCCCGCGCAGCCATTCAATCTTACTTGACTGCTAGTCTACTCGCGATGGTCTCCATGCTGCAATTGTCCATTGATTCTCATCCTTTAGACTGTTCTTCCATAGATCTCATCTTTTCTTTTTCCATTTTATTTATTCTTTTCTTATTTTCCATTTCTTTTATTCTTTATTTTCTATTTGTCTCTTAACACTCAACGACTCCGTACCGCCGTCAATCACTCAACTCCAATCTCATCTTTTGACCATCTCCAACAATCCTGATCCAATTCTCCAATTCTGACTCAAGCCTTTGACTGTCTGGTATGATTTCCTTCTGATTCAACCACTATCTCATTTTCCTCAGATTTCTCCTCATGCTTGTTATGCACATCAACTCATGTAATTCTGATCTATCAGAATGTTCCTAGTCCCTTCAATGTGATCAATTATAATCAACTTCAATCCTCCAGTTAACACCTAAGACCAGGCCCCTGGCCCTTTAAATGGCCAGGGTGGACCCAGAACAACTCTGGGTTGGGCCAAGAGCTCATGAGGGAGGGGTGTAACCTGCAGGCATGCGCACCCCCCCCTCCGTTGCTCAAATCCCCTGGGGAGGTCATCAAATCCTCCTACGGGGCCCTGAGGTCAATACCCCCAGGGGTTGACACAAAGAAGGTGGGCTGGGTGGTGGTCAGGCTCACCCAGCCCCATTGGTTGCCTCCCCCTTGGTAATGGGGGGGGGGGGGGGGGAGATGGCCCCATCTTAATTGGTCTTGAGGTGGGGGGGTGATCAAGTCCCCTCCCACATTGCCAGTTGCCTTTGTTGCAACCAGGTGGGGGGTCTGGCAGAGGAGGTTCCTTCCATCCTCCTTCCCTCTTGCAACCAAGAAAGCGGAGGGAGGGAGGCAGGGGCCACCAGCCCCCACGGCCCTGCACACAGAGGGTGGGGGGACTCCAAATGGAGTCCATTGCCCCCTAAAACGGCCCCGCGCGGGCCATTGGGCCCCACAACAGGCCCCAGGTGAGAGAAAAGCGGCCCTGAGCTGGCCACAACATGGTCGGCGGCCCCAATGGGTGGCCAAGGCTCAATGACCCCAAAAAACATACTTTGGTGGGCCAGCTTGTCTGGCCAAGTATGTCTATAATAATCCTTGGGCCCATTAATGCCCATATAAGCCCATCTGGATAAGGTGGCCCATCCACCCTGATGGGTCCGTCAAGGCCCATGTACCAATTGACTTGGAAAAAATATTTTGGCGCCCAAATGCCCAAAACCAATAACATCCAAATAGGCCCATGTGGCCCACATGATGTCCAATGGGCCATGGAGGCCCATTTTTGCATCCAATTTGGATTACACACCAGTATGAACATTACCTGAGTGCATCCTTATTTCAAAAGAAGGGACCTCAAATAGCTTCAACTTACTTCTATGGGATCTCAAATAGCTTTGAGTTACTTCAACGGGGCTCAATCAGCTTTGAAGTGCTTCAAAGGGACCTCAAATAGCTTTGACATACTTTGACGGTGTAGTGACCAAATCTGGACACCTTGGGCCAGTGCGGAACATTTTAGAATTTTTATGATTTTTTTTAACTATCTTTCATCATCAATTAAATCAAAAAAAAAAAATTCCGGAACAATGCGCTTCTTCACTTCCTAGCCTTCCAGCTCTTCCTTCTCCTAGTTTTATAGGAAGGTGCCTGGGGTTTTTAGGCCCCTTTTACCTGTGTTCAAATACTTTTGCTTTGATTCTTGCCCCTTGGTCTTTTTTGCTCAACACGCAGCCAAAGACCTCCCTGGCTTGGCCTGGTGCTCGCATCTGGCACCAAAATTGCCACCAATCATCATCCCAATTTTCTTTGGACAATTGGGAAACCTAATCAGTCTCCCCCCTCCTTTTTTTGCTGTCATTGTTGGCACGGCTGACAACAACAGTGGCTCTCATCCAAAACACCAACCCAGAAAGGATCCCCCTTGCCAGCAAGGATGGTCCTTGCCTTGTACAATCTCAATCACCTTGGCCAAGCGGCAATGATCTCCCCCTCCAACCAATCCCTCCATCATCAAACCCATCCTCCGCAAAGTGCAAGGATGATTAATGCATCACCACTTCATCCAGACCATTCAAAGACAATTGGAACTCCAACCAACCCATCATCAACAACCAATCCATTGAAGACGAGGGGTTGCACTTATAAAATGACTGATAACCTTGGATTGCCTCAAGGCAGTGAGGACAATCCGCCTTCAACAAATCACTTGCGGCCACTCTTCCTCATCTTTCTGTGACCTCAATTGCCCCACCTCAGTCTTGATCATCCCATCCCACCACCATCTTGAATCTGACCGCCGTTGCAACTGTTGCACAACGTGCTTGCACTTACCACGTCAATTCTAATCCATCAACCCATCTCCCTTGCCTTGCTCTCTCCAACCCCGCTCCGCCTGCCCATCTTGCGGTTTTCTGCGCGGCCCACTGTTGCTCATCCGGGTTGCCCAGGCCCGTCATTGCCTGTTGCGCGGCCCCTCACCTGCTACTATCCTGCCCGTGCCCATCATTGGCACGGGATGGTGTCTTTCTGTTCCTGCTCATCTAATGTTTTTTCATCATTCCAATGGTTTTTTTAGAATGGTTTTTTTTCACTTCTTTCCAAAGTGGCTCCTCTGTTTTCTCATGATCAGATGAATTTTTTTTAATTGTTGTTCTTTTTTTCAACTCCATATGTGTCATCTCTTGTACATAGTCAACAGGGACCCATGGCCCATAAAAGGAGTGGCTCTCCCCTGCCTTTTTCAAAAAATCCATGGGGGTGTGTGCATATTCCCCCATTTATAATCATTAATTGATCCTCATCCTTATCCTGGGTAAATCTATGATTACCCCTTGATCCATTGATTCTGAGTCTTTGCCCCTCTGTGGCCTGATCCTTATCACCAACAATAGACTTTCTGTTTGAAGTGAATCCTGTCTGTTGGAATTCTTGAGTGTTTACCCCACTCTTTGATCCCTTTCTATGACCATAATGGTCTTGATTTTTCCTTGATCATCTTTCTGGAGCCAATCACGTTTGATTGAAGAGGTTTTATTAAGATTGAAACCTGGAGTGTTATACCTTCTTTAATTTTTTTCAAAGTTGCATTCTTCCAGCCTACTCTTGAGTTCCTTGAGATGTGTTGAGGTTATCCCTGTTCAAATCAGTTACTGTTTGCTTTTAGAGCTTCTCAAAAAATTGTGCTTTGTCTTGTATGGCCACCCTCAGTTATCTTGTACCCTTCAAGCGCTTGATTGCAGAGATTTGGGAAGGTTCATTGAGAACCTGGAGGTTGGTTGGGGTTTTAGTTGATTATCCCCAATCTTCTGCTAACAACCAGAGTTATTAGCTTGTGGGTGTTGTTTACATAAAAAAGATTTTTTCTTTTGAACTTTAAACAAAATTTAACTTATTTTGTTCAAATATCTCCCAAATAATCTTTTGTCAGATAGTTCTGTTCCATTGCTACCAACTATTATCAAACTTTATTCTTTATACTTGATTCCTCACTTAAAAAGTTCTGGACCTTGATCTTGGTTACATTTAAATATTTTTCTAACTCTCAGGAGGGAAGCATAAACAGAACCTTTCCCCTCCATAGAACTGCCACAGCCTAGCACCTTTTGTAGTCTTACAATGGGGCTAAATCTGCTTTGAGGTGCTTTGACAGGAACTCAATTAGCTTTGAATTTCTTCAACAGGGGTCAGCGTACTTCAAATATAATCCATTTTGGCCATTTAATCCTTCAAATCTTCTCTGGGTACTTTTTTTGGGTCATTTCTCTCCTCTGGCATGTTTGGACACCATGCCATCCCAACTTCAATAACCATCATTAATTTTAAGTCCACCTCTCACTAGAGCAGCAAGAGGCAGGGGTTTTGTCATCAATATCTCCAATAAGGACCAGTCACCTCAAGCTTGTGGACATGGGAGGACTTCTTCCAACATTCCAATTCCAGAAATCTCAACTTCCATGGACACTTCTATCCTTCCTCCAGCACCTTCCAGTGCTACCTCAAAGCCAAACCAAGATTATGCTCACCCCTTTTCTTCTTCTTCTTTCTAGGCTTATCTATATTGATTGTTTGTGTCAGCCATGAGACATGAATTGGTGTCCTATAGGCTGCCCAACTCACAAGTGTTGGTAGTATAGTGGTTAAGGAATGTCTAAGTACCCTTTGGAGTACCTAGGTAGTGTGTTCAAGCCTCCATTAGTCCATTACATATCCATATTTTTGACATATAAAGTTTCATATAATCATATTTTTATAGTATGTCTTAATATTAGAAATCATCCCATAAAACCTTGAAGGTTTATATTATAATTTATGGGAGATCTTATAACTTTACTCTAGATTAAAATCCTCTGGAAGCGTCCAATTGGATGTAAAATTAATGTCCTTAAAGATTTCCCTCTGTGGAACCTATATTCTGTAATAATCCTTATCTACCATAACCAAGATTTTTAGGTTAATTGTAAATTATTTTCTAAGAACTCTCCTTCCAGCTTGTAGATAAATTTCAAGAAGTTAATCATGCTGGAAAAGCGTACACTCAGAAGCTAGGAAACTCCCCTGGTGCAGATAAAATCTGTGGGAATACTTACCCAGAGTATACATATCTATGTGGATTAAGAATATCTAATAATATGGTTGTAATTCTTTGAAAACATGCTCTGATGGATCTACAGAGAGTTAGAGGGTAAGTAAATGGATTCTGACGCCTTGAGAGCGTCCCATTGAAGGAGAATAAGTGACTGGGGTGATTCCCCCCATCAATTTAAACTTCTGAGTAAATAAATTACAACCTTACCTTGAAAATAGACCCCAATGAGTATGTAAATGTTATTATACATTTGGGATGATTTCTTGGGGCTCTGAGCCACTGGAGACGAAATCTAGGACAGTGGGGTACTCCCCTGATGATGCCCTGAGTCCCCCTGAGGACTCTTGCAATATAAAAGAGGAGGGTCTTGTCCCTACAAGACCTATTCCTCATTGTATTTCATAAACCAGATAGTGCATATTAACAAGCCCATCCAACTTAGTCCACCAAGAGGATTGAATGGGGCATTTTTATTCAACATCTTATTATATTATCAATCAAACAATCAACTTCAATTTTGAGTCCAAGGTCCTATTGGAGTTATAGTCCTTTTTAGGCTATCATAAAGGGTGTCAGCTTCCTTGTGTAAGCAAGTCTCCTTTGAGCTTTATTTATTAAAGCTAGGCCCCTTATCTCTTTAGAGGTTCGAGGTGTGGCTTTTTTACTCCTGATAACTTACTATCAGTTGAGTTTTTTATTGATATTATCAGTGTAATCATTAAAAATGATATTTGGCAATTATTATTATTTTTTTGCAGGTATCTGCCACAGCTACTATAGCAATAGAGGCAATACTCTGACAGTTTGATTCAGGTGCAACTCAACTTTTAATTGTGAACTCCATGGTTCAAAGTATCCATCCCTTACAGCCCTCTCCTCTGGGAAAAAATATTCGTCTGATCAATCTCAGCTCACCAAATCCACTTCCCAAATGGTTAATTACTTCCTTTTCCTAGCTTTGAATGGGAATTACTTCAAGTCAATTCACCATTCCCTGAAAAAATCACCCTGGAAATTGACTCTATTCATCACTGGAATCCAGAGGCAAACTTGAAGATGGGGCTGATCACCTCAAGAAACCAAATAAACACTGACCTTTCCTCCAATCCTGTTGAACTCAACCTGGCTACACTGTCTACAGCTGTCCTCCCCTCAACTCTGCCTTTGGTGCTACATCCCAATGCATTTCCCCTCACTTCAGAAACTTTTGCAATTCCAAAACACGTCTCCCTATTCCCTTTGAGTTCAACACTCTTTCCCCTTGCTTGGATATTCATTGATCCTTTATTTTTGACAGGAGGAAGATATTTTGGATTCATCCTTGCATAGTATGCAATTGGCTACTTCTTCTGATGTTTATCTTTGTTGCTGATGAATTTCCTGAAGAATCAGAAGCAATGTTAAATAAAGTTACTGCTGATTACTGTCAGTCTCCTGGATGCCAAGACCCTTGCTATCCTTTAGCTACCAGAGGTGATAGAGTAAATAATAAATATATTATTTAATAAATGCAGCAAAAATCCGTAGAATACTTGGATTCAGCTTATTGCAAGGTTAAATGGTTTGGTTATTGTTTATTTTTTCAAATCAAGATTGATTATTAAATATTTATAGAGGGGCTAAAATTATATTGGGGATCTTTAACAACTCTCTTCAGGGATTTCAGTATAAAACCATGTAGTCCTGGTTACTTTGGGTTCTTTAGTTTAAAGATTATTATACCCAAAGATAATATGTATATTTAAATATACGGTGGAGTGGCAGGGCCTTGTAGCCAAGCTACCACAACAGAGAAAGGATAATAAGACTCACTGTTATATTATCAAATCCTTTGGGTATCTGTTTGAGACGTGTACTGATGGGTTAAACCTGTATACTGGGGTTATGAGGTTGTTCAGCAGTTTTAATTGATAAAAAAGAGGTTTGAGGACGAATATTACTGATCAGACATTGCCATAAATCCCTTAATTATCTCAAGTACTTGATTACCTTGGCACCGTCTGGATATGAATATTGCTGGGTCTCTGCCCATCAACATCCTCAAAAGAGCTCTGTATTTATAGCTTTTGGAGTCCCACTATGGTCCTTCTGAGGGTTGTAGGTGCTCAAAGGGAAGGACACTAAGGCTAGCAGGGTAACCGGGGGTAGCCTTTCATGTGTTCTTGGTGCTATAGCCCGGGTAGCATCTAATTCCTTAGGTTATGGGAATTATTCTACCTTATAATGGTCATTAGGACGTGTGAATAACACTAATCTGTCCTATTTATGTATTATTTAATTAATTATCCTTAGTATATGTTCCCAGTAATCTAATAATTATATTATTAGAAATCTCTACGGATATTTTGGTGTCAGGTAAGTTCTCATTATGTATTATATAACTGGAGTAAAAGTCATAATATTGATTTTACTCTTTATTTTCGAGTTCCAGTTGGTTTGTTAAGATAATTACTTAAAAATATAAGTTATGACAATTCATGTAATATTATTACATCATTATTTTCCTTAGTATGTCACAAAGATATTGATGTTTAGCAATTCTCATAAACGTATATTAAAGTATTTTAATATATTTTTAGAAGTTGTCATTGTCTTGTTTTTGACATTGTTGGTACTTTGCATTATATTAAATAAATAATACGTGTAAGGATTATTTATGTATTTTTATATAATATTATGTATGTTTAGACATTCTACTATCCACGGGAACCTTCATTACATATGTAGAAAGTTCCCGTGTATGTTGTAGCCTGTTTACGCGGTACCTGAGCCGCCTGTCACTCTGTCAGCCCATAGTCCCGCGGCTGCGTACTTGTCAGAGGCCCGGGGCTGCGTACGCAACCTCAACGGGTTGACAAAACTGTATCTCAGCTGCGCACGGGTGCTTTGGCTGCCGCGGCTGCGTGCGGGAATTGTGACAAAACACATTTTGGCCCGTAACTCCTAAAATATACACAACACCTCAATTCTGACTGAATTTTAGGTGTGAAACCTATACGTGACAATTTGTGTGAAATGTTTAATTGGCCAAAAAGCTCAATACTGGAGCCGTAGTATTTTGGTTCTTTTTTCCTTAATTATTTAAAAATATAAGGAGTTGGATTTCAAGGGTGGGGTCAGTGAGTGACCCTACCTAATATTGGGTGGAGCATTCATTTCTGTAATAATATTTATGGTTTTCCTGCTCCTTCTTAGGTTAATTGTATTATTATTATTATTTTTATGTTATTTTTGTTACTTTTGCAGCTTGCTCTGCAATAGTAGCAAGCTGACATTCCCCCACTCCAAGATATGGCTATATCTGAAAAGAATCTGGAATACATTGGGAGACTGCATATGTGCTTCAGTTCCTTTTTCTGGCTCTTTAGTTTCTGAGATGTATTGGTCCATCAGGTATATTATTTTCTGGTAACCATTCATCTTTGTCTTCAGATTCTCCTTTTTATCTTACTAAGTATAGTCTGATGTCTTTTCCTTGTAACCTCTCTTTCTTATCTCTCAATATCCTGCTGACTTTCCCTTTTTCTTTTACAGGGTGAGGTTCTATTGAAATTATTGCTGGAGGGAGGATGCTGCCTTCTCTTGGTTTAAAGTGTTTGACTAGGCTAACCCAAAATACCGGATGTTTTCTTGATAATTCTTCACTCAAGATTACTTCCACAGCATTTTTGCCATGCATCTTCTTGATAAAAAATGGTCCAACAAAGGCTGGTTTCAGTTTCCTTTTGCCTTCCAGGTTGTTGAAGTTAGTTGTAGATATCAAGATCTGGTCTCCTATCTTAAATTCAGGTTCTTTATTGGATTTGTCCCGTCTTTGTTTATTGTATTCAACAGCTTCTTCCACACATTTTTGAGCATGGTTATTCGCCACATCTATCATCTTCTTAAATTCAAGAGATGTTGGATGAATAGTGGCTAAGTTATAGTTTACGTTATTCCTAGGGAGTTTTGGAATCCATCCTCTTTCTAGTATATAAGGAGCTTCTTTGGTAGTAGAATGTTTACTGCTGTTATAAGCCATTTCTAGGGCTGGGAGTAGGCTTACCCAATCATGGCAATAAACATCAGAGTTTTTTTATTCTAGGCCAAAGCTACAGAACCTTCTTAGCATATCTTCTAGGGTCTGTATCATCCTTTCAGCTAATCTGTCAGTTTGGGGATGGTATGCTGTAGAAAATTCTAGAGTAGTACCCAGTATATCATGTAGATTCCTCCAAAATTCAGATGTGAATTTGGGGTCTCTGTCACTGATTATAATGTTGGGTATACCCACATCAGCTATAATCCTATTCCAGAATAGTAATGCTACATTCATAGCACTATCTTTCTTGTGGTTAGGTAAGAATTTTGCCTTTTTGGAATATCTGTCAACTATAAATAGGACAGAGTTATAAGAATGAGTACCTCCAGGGGGGAGGCTGGTGACAAAATCCATATTGATAATTTCCCACCTGGTTTCAGGTTCAGATATCTTCTTTAAGAGTCCAAACCTTTTTCCAGTAGTTTTATTAGATTTCTGGCAGGTTTCACAGCTGGTAACATATTCTGTAGTGACTTCTTTCCAGTCTATCCACCAGGCAGTTTGTTTCACTTTCTCCAAGGTTCTTTCTGTGGATAAATGTCCTGATGAACAGTTTTCATGGAATTCCTGGTGTATATGTTGTATATGCTCTTTGTTGCTCAGTACTAATATGCTGGAATGTTGGTGTCTATAGCAAAGGAGAACATCCCAAAAGGTAAACCTTCCTGCTTTATAGGTTTTAAGTAGTGAAGCAGGCAGGCTATTTATCAAAGCTGCTTCTGGGGATTCACATTCCATAATGGTAATCAGAAGCTTGATCTCAAGAGAGTAGCTATCCCTTACTAGGTTGAAGAAAGCAGTGTCTAATTCACACAAGTGGATTCCCATTATTGGAGCACTCAATGCAAAAAGATTGATATTCAAGATAGGAAAGATATCTTGATCTTCAGGGTCATATGCTGGATTGTTAGAGTCATTAGGCAACACATTCCTACTTAGACTATGTGCATTCTGATTTTTAGCTGCAGCTTTATGCACTATAGTCATCTGTCCTCTATATTTTTGTATAGCAATTTGCCACCTGAGCATATGTCTGCTGGGGGTTTTCATGTTCATAAGAGTTCTTACAGCATGGCAGTTGGTGAGTACTTGAAAAGTGGTGCCTTCTAAGTAATAGTGCAGCTTCTCTAAAGCCCATACAAGTGCCAAACACTCCAACTGACTGGCCCCATATCTCTTCTCAGTATATTTGATCTGTCTAGATATGAAGAGTACGGGTTTTTCTACTGGTTTGTATTCTTCTATCCTTTCCTGATGTAAAGCAGCTCCTAGCCCTTCCATGCAAGCGTCAATGAATAGTTTGAAAGGTTTAGAGTAATCTGGTTGGATAAGTAGAGGAGTAGAGGTCATAGCTATTTTTAATTCCTCATAGTTCTTTAGTCTCTCATGATTCATTTCAAATAGTGTATTGTTGTTGCATACTTCATACAGACTTTTAGTTAGCATAGCAAACTTTGGTATATATTGTCTGTAATAACTGCAGAAACTGATTAAAGACAGTAATTCTGTCTTGTTTTGAGGCATAGGTCTATTCATGAAAGCAGCTATCTTATTTTAATCAGCAGCTAGAGTTAGACCAGAGACTATATTTCCTAAGGCTTTCAATTCTCCGTAGCCAAAGTTGCATTTCTTCATGGAAACCTTTAGTCCTGCTTTGGAGATAGTCTGGAGTACTAATCTTACTTGGTTAATATGAGTATCCTAGTTATCAGAGTATATGATAACATCATCTTTGTATACCATCATCCATCCTTGTCTGATGTAAGTACCTAGAACTGTATCCATTGTTCTCTGGAAGTGTGATTGAGCATTCTTTATACCAAAAGGCATCCTAAGATATTCATATATTCCCAAATGAAAGATTATTCTCATAAACTTCCGCCTTTAAGGACTTATTGGTATCTGGTGAAAACCTTTAAGCATATCCATAGTAGTGATGTACTTAGCCTTGGACAAGTTATGCAGAGCATGATCAATCCGGGGTATAGGATAATAATCTGCTTGAGTGTAATTTTCAAGCATTCTGAAGTCTCCTACCATTCTTGACTTGTCATTATGCCAAGCTATGATTACAGGTGTGGTGACATCTGCCTGTTCATTATGTCCTACTTTCCTTAATATTTGTAAGTCTATCAGTTCTTGGATATGTTCCTCAAGAGCTTTTCTAGACTTAGGACTAGACGGATAGGCTGGCCTTCTTGAGTTAGGAGGATAAGGAGGCTTAATGGTCAATTTTAATACCATATCATGTCCTTTAATATCACCAATAGGATGATCTTTAGTACAAAAAGCATTCTGGTTCTCAAAGCAGACTTTTAATATATCTTTCTTCTGTTCCTCAGAAAGTTTTTTATTCAGAGCTGCTTGAGAGAAATATTCTTGGTTAAAGTCTTCAAAATACTTTTGGTAAGTAGAGGAGGGGAAGTTAGACTGAATAGTGCATATCTTAAACTTCTTATCCAAATTACCTCCTACTGTGAAGTATCTTCCTCTACTCTGGAACACATCTATACCATATAGACATAAGGCATCATTACCCAGTATCAGGTAGTCACATAGTCCGTTGAGCAATACTACAAACTCCACTTGTATTCTCAAAGATCTTTTAGTGTGAGGTAGTATTATAGGAGCAGTCCATACTCCAATAGCATTCATGGTAGAGTTGCAAGAACTGAACTTGGCTTTTGGGACAGGTAAAAGGTGTTCTTTCCATTTGGGGTCCCATTTTTTTAAGAATTCAGCACAGACACATGAGAAAAAGGCTCCACTATCCAGTAATAACCTTATAGTTCTGTTTTTATACAACCCAGTTGCATAGCACGTTTGACCAGTGGTATAACTTTTCCCACTCATAGGTTTAACTGTTAATGGTTTGACATCCATAATATTTCTAGGAAATATAGTAGGATCCCATTTTTGGGGCAGGCTAGAATCCCCATGGATGTTATTGATTTCTACAGAAGTACCTATATCTCCTTCTATAACATTAACCGGGTTGGTCAAGATCAATTCACATTCAGAAAGAGATCCTCCAGTATCAGCTATGTCTTCATAGTTCTGATTCTCTTAAAACTCCTGTTCTCCTTCCAAGAATGCTATCCTCCTTCTTGGTAATGGACAGTCTTGTCTCATATGCCCAGTCTTGCTACAATTCCAACAAGTTGCAGGCGTCCTCTCTTTCTCGCTATTCTCATTAGGTTTCTTATTGTCAGAGGCATTTATCAGAGGAGGTTGTTCTCTTTTTTTTTGATGGTATAGTTCTCTTTGGGTCTGGAAGGGGCTTTCTTGTCCAACCCATTGATGTCTATTACTTCTTCTAACACATTGATTAGAGTAGGCAAGTTCGCATCCATGCTCATCCTACATCTTACTCTATGGTTAAGATTGCCAGAACACAGGTTGAGGAGTCTTTCATTTACTTCCTCTTTATCAGCATCTGGATAGAAGCAATCCAATCTTTTCTTCTGTTCCAAGCACCATTTGTGAGGTTTGTCCTTGGAGGGGTCAAGTGAGGAATTTTCAAAATTTTTCATCATTTTCCTTTTCCACATTCTAGAACCAAATTGTTCTTTGATCAGAAGTTTCCAAAAATTCCATGGTAAGGATCCTACTTCTTCTCTCTTACTGATAAACCAGTCCAATGCTACTCCTTCAAATAGTCTGGGTAACCGGACTACAGCTATAGCTTCTGGTAGGTCATAAGATTTAATGGTGTAATCAATAAATTTAATAAAATTTATATGATTGTATTCTCCTTCTCCAGAGAACTTGGGCCATTCAGAAATAGGGGGTAACAATTTGAGAGCTTTCTCCATCTCAGGAGTAGGACTAGGCTTAAAGGTGTCACTCCTATGCATTCCCAATAAGGGTGGTGCATAAGGAGTAGTGGTTTGTCTGGGAGGCTTTGGTTCCTCTGTAGTACTCCCCAAGGGGTTGGTCAGATGGACCTTTAAGTCTCTAAGATCATTTTTGATTAGATTAAGTTGCAGGTCCACTTTGTTATTGAGCACATCCAATTTTTCACTAAGGGATAGAATAGAACTGTTAGTGGTGGTTGCCAATTCTTCTTTTAAGGGGTGGAAAGACATAATAAAATCTTCTTGTATTCCAGATAACATATTCTCAATTTTTTGAGTCTGTTTGATCCTACCTTGATTAATTGTCTCCAATAACTTCTCTTTGTGTTCTTTAATCTCTTCCATTCCTACTGTCTTTGTTGGGTTATTATTCAATTTGGCTACTACTGAGGTTAATTTATCAATTTGGGTGTAAACCCCGTCCAAATTTTCACAAAAAATTTTGAAATTATGACGCATATCATTAGAAAAGGAAGTAATTACATCAGAGGTTTGTTTGGGTTCAGAATTAGAGGCTAATTGTTGTAAACCTTTTTTCACTTTTGAGCCAGTGATATTATCTGGTCCCAGTCTTTCTTTCCCTTTGGCTTGGGATGGGAATAGGATTTCTTCTTTCCTGATCCTTTGCCTTTCAGTTGGGCTAATTGATCCCACAGATTCCACTTTTCTACGTAGGATTCTACCTCTTTCCTTGGAATCATTTTCTGAAGAGCTATCTGGGTGGCTTTTGCCTGGGAGATTATCTTTTTCATGGATACCATGTCCTCCTTGGCTTGGGCTTCTTTGAATTCTTCCCAATATTTCACGTGCTCTTTGACTAGGTCTTTGATCCTGGCCTCCTTGGCCAGATTCTGCTGGGGTGGCTGCAGGGAATCTTCTTGTAAAGGAGGGTGGCTTGATTCTGCTACTTTCTCCGGCTCTAGGTTGGGAGAGGGCAGAAGTGGTTGGTGCTGCTTCTTGTTCATCAACATTTGGTTCACAGGTTCTAGTCCCTTCATTGTTGTCCTTACTGGTGGTCTCACGGTTACTGAGAGCTGTTGGCAAAGATCCATAGGAGGGAATTCTTCCTGAGGCTCTCGTGTTGCATCTAATCATTTTCAGAATAATATTTTTATAAGTGTTTTACAGAAAAAATCTGTAAAAATAAGTTTTATTTCAAAATTCACTTAAATTGATATTCAAAGGTACTAAGACCTGGTTGGGGTTAAATTGATTTCTAGTGGGTAATCCTACGGGGTCTTGGTGGGTTCCAATGAGGTCTTCACCCGTCCAATCAATATTTTCAGGGCGTCCGGAGATGTCTGGGACTTCCTGATCCAATAGATCCACTTCAGTGGCGGTGGTTTCTGGTACAGGAGGGTTCACTGGTAAAAAAGTGTATTTTATTGGTTTAATAAAATATGTTAATATTATTTTCTTTAAAAATAATACGTTAATGCAAGTTGTGTACTTAATTTTATATTTCAAAAAGTAATTTATGTGGTATTTTTTCCAAGCTTTATGTTTTCTTAATAGAGCCTGAAAGTTGATACACCTTTAAAGATCTTCTTGTTCAAGGATTTTATCTAAGTGTTTGCGTGCAGAACAAATATTAAGTTGCTCAGCTTGAGTTAAAGCTTTCCAACCAGTAGGTTTATAATTTTCAATGTATTATTCTTTTCTTATCTTTAAAAGATTTAGATAATAGATTATTAATTCTGAAATGGTTTTTAAATCCACTGCAAAAGAATTTAATAATGAATCACGGTTATAAAGTCAGATAAATTTATCTTTGATTTTATTTTTTTGTGAAAATGTCTGGTCCAAGGTATTAAATATAGTAAAATGGAATATTTCCCAGCCAGACCCCCAATTGTCAGCCTCCTGGATGCCAAGACCCTTGCTATCCTTTAGCTACCAGAGGTGATAGAGTAAATAATAAATATATTATATAATAAATGCAGCAAAAATCCGTAGAATACTTGGATTAAGCTTATTGCAAGGTTAAATGGTTTGTTTATTGTTTATTTTTTTGAATCAAGATTGATTATGAAATATTTATATAGGGGCCAAAATTATATTGGGGATCTTTAACACCTCTCTTCAGGGATTTCAGTATGAAAACACGTAGTCCTGGTTCCTTTGGGTTCTTTAGTTCAAAGATTATTATACCCAAAGATAGTATGTATATTTAAATATATGGTGGAGTGGAAGGGCCTTGTAGCCAAGCTACCACAACAGACAAAGGATAATAAGACTCACTGTTATATTATGAAATCCTTTGGGTATCTGTTTTAGACGTGTACTGATGGGTTAAACCTGTATACTACGGTTATAAGGTTGTTCAACAGTTTTAATTGATAAAAAAGATGTTTGAGGACAGATATTACTGATCAGAAATTGCCATAAATCACTTACTTATCTCTTATAAGTACTTGATTACCTTGGCACGGCGTCTGGATATGAATATTAATGGGTCTCTGCCCATGAACATCCTCAAAAGAGCTCTGTATTTATAGCTTTTGGAGTCCCACTATGGTCCTTCTCAGGGTTGTAGGTACTCAAAGGGACAGAAACTAAGGCTAGCAGGGTAACCGGGGGTAGCCTGTCATATGTTCTTGGTGCTATAGCCCGGGTAGCATCTAATTACTTAGGGTATGGGAATTATTCTACCTTATAATGGTCATTAGGACGTGTGAATAACACTAATATGTCCTATTTATGTATTATTTAATTAATTATCCTTAGTATATGTTCCCAGTAATCTAATAATTATATTATTATACATCTCTACGGATATTTTGATGTCAGGTAAGTTCTCATTATGTATTATATAACTGGAGTAAAAGTCATAATATTGATTTTACTCTTTTTTTTTTTAAAAAAAGGTGCGATTTTGCTATATTTCATTGCACACCATAATAATGGATAAACACTTACTTCCTCTGCAGTCCGGAGGGGAGTGAATAGCGCGAAGCTAGCCTTGAGAGCAAGGATAAAACTGTGACCGTGAAAACAAAAGGTAAAGGGCAAGAGAGAGAAAGAAAAAAAAAAGGGAAATGAAGGGGAAGGTAGGAAAAGAGAAAACCCGCTATCGCCAGTGAGGCTGGAAGTGGCCAGAGCCTTTGATGAAGTTAGCCAGGGCTGGTTGAGCTTTGGTGTTGAGCAGGAGGTCACTGAGTCTATTTGGGTTGAAGCAAAGACCAGTCATTTGCAATTCTTGCCGCAATTTCCTACGGTGCATCCGTAGAGCATCACAGTGGTCAAAAAAATGATCAACCGTTTCATTAATTCTGCAATTTGTACACAGTGGATCAGTTCTCTGTTGGATTCTGTACAAAAAGAATTTCAGGGGACAGTGGCCAGCGGCCATCTGAAAGATCAGAGAAGCAAGTCTTCTGGGAATGGAGGAGGGGGGGTACGGGGCAACCTTTCCCTTGCAAAAAGCCATCCTTGCAACTTTATTCTTGTTCCCCCTGGTTGGAAAAAGTTGGGAGCCCGGGTTTTCGACACCCTCCCTGGCAAGCCTGTCAGCCACCTCATCACCCCGTATATCCACATGCCCTGGACACCAGACTAGGGTGATATTTATTGCACTCGGGAGGGAGTGTAGAGCATCCCTGATCTGGAGAAAGATGTATTTTCCCGCCTTAGGGCTACAGGGAGACTTCACCCGTTCAATTACCCCCTGGTTGTCCACCAAGATGAGTATCTTGTCAAGAGAGGTATATTTGTTAGACAGATCGGCCGAAAAACGCACCGCTGCCAACAACCCGACAGCCTCGCACTCATGATTCGAGATGGCTTCCCATCTATCACATTTGAAGGCAGCAAAGATGTTTGAGCGCTGGCAAAAGGCCGCACCCGCTCCCCCATTCCTGGTGTCATAAGACCCATTGCAGTAGATGACTGCTGCATCCTCATCATGTTCTAGGAAAGATAGTAAGGATAGAATGTGTGACTTAGCTGCTTGTTTATCCCCCTGCGGGATGATGGTATCATCATTCGGCGTAGAAAGGGCAGCGTGGTCGGCAAGGGAGAGAAAGATCTCCTCGGGATAGAGGCTGAGAGCCATCCTCAGTTCCTTGTGGCACACAGGAGGTCCCGGGGAGAACCGTACATTGACTATGGAGGAGGAGTGCTGGAAGAAGAGGCTGGCTGGGTTGTTACGGGGGGACAGGACTCGCTTTCTGTAGTGGAAGGAAAAAGAACATTGCCGGACAGCCGCCACATATTCCAGGGGGCCCAGAAGGGGACGAATAAAAGAAACAGCCGTGGACTTGAAAAGGCCATAGATAAAAATACCTGCAGATTTGTCAGCCTTATTGGCTACAGTCATCATCTTACTGCCATTTGATTTGGCCCCCCAGACAGCCGCCCCGTAAGTGATTCTGGGAGCAAGGACCATCTGAACCAGCTTGGCCCTTCCAGCCACGTCCAGTCCAAAACTGGATGAACCAAAAATTCTAAGCATGCCAAGTGTGCGATGGACTCTGCCCTCCATCATCTTCAAATGTCCTGAGTACAAAAGTTTGGAGTCCAGAAAGAAGCCCAACCATTTGAATTCAGCCGCCGGGGGAAGCAAGATGTGTCCGAGTTGAACAGAAGGGAAAGGGCCCCTCTTCCAGGAAAGCCACAAGAGTTGAGCCTTGGAGGGGTCAAAAATGGCACCTGCTCGTTTGCCCCAAGCGAGGGATCGAGCACCTTTGTCGGTTATCTCTTGTTTGGCCGCCTCCACGGATTTGGCCACCACCGGATGCACCACGTCGTTGATGTACCTATGGATATGCGGTCCTCCTGCAGGGAGAGAGAGTAATTCAGTAAACTATTATTATACAAGATATACAGAATAACAGAAAGGGGAGAGACTTGGGGGAGACCAATCTCAGATCTAAATTCCCCTGACAGGAAGTCCCCCAAGCGTATGACCGTTGATCTATCCGTAAGGAAGTCAGCTATTAATGCTACCAGATAAGCAGGGCATCAAGCTTCCCGGAGGTATTGAATCAATCTGGACGGCCGGACTGATGGGTAAGCCGACTTAACATCCAGGAATAACGCAGCTACCACTTTGCCCACTCTCCATTTTGATCTCACCCAAGCATTGACAACAAAGAGGGCATCCTCCGTTCCTACACCCTTCCTCCCCCCCAAGTGACCCTGGGCCAGAACACCGTTGGACTCGGCCCATTGCTCAAGCTGCCTAGCCAGGATCAGTTCGAAAAGCTTCCCAACAGAGTTAAGTAATGATATTGGGCGATACGCTGTAGGATTAGTATAATCTGGTTTACCAGCCTTATGGATGATCACAGTAGTTGCCACCTTCCAGCACGTTGGGAAAATGCCGGCAAGTACCACGTTGGAGAAGAGAGCAGAGATGGTGGGAGCCAGCTCATTGGCAAAAAGTTGGAGCAGTTCATTGCCGATTCCATCAAGGCCGCAGGCTTTCCTCGTCCGAATTCTGCGTAAGCCCGCGCGAACTTCACTGATTGGTACCTTCCAAAATACCACCGGCCGGGATGGTTCCTCCGCCATTATACCTGAGGCATCAAAAGGGGCTGCCGGGGCGGCCGTCCCCACAAACAGGAGGGCCGCCTGCTTGGCTTTATCATGAGTCAGGCGACCTGAGTCGGTCTTAAGAGGGAGGACGTCCCCTCCCACCTGCTTTTTAGCGTAAAGCAGAATCGAGTAGATGGTGTCTGGGGAGGGGTTAGCTAGTGCACGCTCCCAGTTTTTTCTTTTCAAGGACGCAACCAGGTATAAGAAATACTTATTCCATTCACCGTAGCATATCCGAGCTTTGTCCAATCCAGTCAGAATGAACCAACTCCTGGCCCGGTTACGAGTCCTGACCACTGGGCCTAGGGTTTGGGGGCGCCACCACGCCTTTTGTCGGTGCGTGTTAGCCAATCCTCTGTGACCTAATCCTTGTTGCGCGTCCATGAGCAAGTCTGCAAAAACCTGGGCCCAAGAGTGAATGGATAAGGTCGGATCATCTGTAAAGGACAGAATGGAGGCCCGAGTTGCAGAAACCTGGCTGGGTCGGAGGTCCCTCCACCAAGGATCTCTCCATACGTATTCCTTGGGGGGCTTGCCTAGCGTCAAGTCAATGACAATACCTTGATGATCCAATCCGTAGTTCTCGCCTGTGATCAAGATTCTCTTTGTGTGTTTAAAACCTAGGAAATTAGACCACACGTGGTCAATCGTGGAGCCCTGGCCAGTCTGGGAAAAGAAAGTTGGTACTCCCTTGGGAGAGGCAAATCGTGTGAAGATACAGACACACAGGAGCTGCGGCAACCAGAAACGCAAAGCAAGGAAAAAACATGCATATGCATGGGAGGACGGATCACCGACTGCACTTAAATAGCCACTGTTGTTTTCCCGTCGAGATTCTCCTTTTTCTTTCTTTCTCATCTTTTCTGGTCTCTAAACTCATCACCCTCAGGTGATTCTTGTGTCCTCGCTCCTCATTCGTCTCACTCGTCCGGGCTTCTCTAAATCTAACCCGCGCTGGTTCCATCAAAGCTACAAAAAAAATCGGAAGCCAGCGGCTGCCAGCGTGCTCAGCATCGACGCGGCCTCGGGCTCGCGTTTGTTGCAGCCAGGGGGGTTCCAATGGGGGTGATGCAGGTTAGAATCAGTTAGGATCCAAGTCGGTCTGGATCTGGTATTGAGTGTTACCATCCACTTGGCAAGGGTAGGAATAGAGGAAAAAGAAGGGGTTGGGTTATAGACGTTGACCAGCCTCATCCTTGCGGGACCAGATACCAGCTCTATTTCCACGATACATTGAGAGCCACCCTCAAGGAGACATATTTGAGATGACGGGATCGAGCGCTTGACATAGAAAATTGCCTTGTGTCGAGAGGACCAGTTGTTTGGGGAGTGTTTAAAGGGGGCAAAGGCTTGCCAGGCCGGATGCTCGGGTGGCCGCAAAGTAAAAGGGTTGATCCAGGGCTCCTGGAGAGCCAGGAATTCAAATTGGTCAGCTGCGTTGAGAAGATGAAGAGTCACAGACTTGGAGACATGACAGTTGAGTTGGAGAACAGAGAAGGCGCCTCCGTCGGGGGCCGGGCAAGAAGCAGCTTCTGCCCTAGAGAGGAAATTAAGCCACTTATCCTTCAGTTGGTTAGCATGGGTGTTACCTTGATGGGGGGGAGAAGAACCAGAAGGGTCATTGGGGGTTCTGTGATGGTTTCTTAACATGAGCAAGGTAAAGGACAACCATCAAACCAGCCTTTTTTATAGGGGCAAAGAATATTAAAAGGGGTGTGGTTAATCTCGGAGACCCCTGGGGTCTTATTTTTGAGACATTCCTTGCATAGCACACACGTCGTTACTCCACCTGGCCCCTCAGGGCACTCGTTTGTTGGGTGTTTGCCATTGCATTTGGCGCACTTGGCGGGATCTTTACACCACTTCCCATAGTGGCCCATGCGGAGGCACTTAAAACATTGAGAGGGCCGGGGTTTGAATTTCTCCATCCGGTGGTAATTAAAGTGAAGGAAGATCCCAGATTGTTTGGTTTGGATGGCTAAATCTTGATTGGTGAAAGATAACACGAGGGTACCCGCTTTTTTGATATTGGAGTCGTTGGAACCCAACCATTGGAGGCGGGCCAGATCAGACACCTTATATCCATTTTCAGAGGCCATATGAGCCCTTTCGGTAGGGGACTCAATATTGAAGGTTTGCAGAACGCCATGGGCCATGACCGACCAGACCGGCGGTGTAGCCTCTAGATTGGGGTGAACCTGTTTGGACCAGATGTGTTTATTATCCATGAGCCATTTCTGATGTTCTTTTTTCTGAGTATAAAAGGAAACATCCCCGGAGGAGAGAACACAGGCATCCCTGATTGCAACCAGGGAGCCATCAACTTTTGCGTCTAACTTTGCTAGCGCCTCGTTGGCCGTCTGCAACAGAGCTCAGCTTGGGAGATCTTTCAGAGTGGTGTTAGTCGGGTTGCAGTGGATGAGGACCCTCTTTGGTCGGAGGCTGGGGAGGGTAGAGCGTGCAGGAGGAAAAGTGGTTGGTTTGGAAATGGGGATTGTTGGCTTGGAGGCCGTCACACTGGCAAAGGATTGAGAGGGGGCGGAGGGGGGAGAAACATGGGACCCTATTGCATCCATCTTCCGTTGCATATCCGAGAGGCCAGAGACAAACAAGTCCATCCTAGCATTCAGGAGGTCAATAGTGTGTTCTAATTTGGATCTGGCCCGGTCAGACTTGTCAACCATGTTGATGATGAGGTTGAACATTTGTTGATTGATGTTGACCAAACCATCCAAACTAATGATCAATTGGTCCTGAGCAAGCTCCCAAAGAAGGGAGGCTAGGCCCAAGGGTGGAGGGACCAAAGTGGGGGGGGGGGGGGCAGGGGGAGACTGGATGCCGGGCATCCCGGGGGCATCCATGGTGGAGTCATCATCCGCAGGGTCCGGCGGGCATAAGGTGGGCATCTGGGCCAATGGTGGAGGCACAGCTGGGGGGGGGGATTGAGGGGGATGGGGAGAGGGGGAGGGGAGGGGGGGGGGGGGGGAAGGGCAGACTTGAGATAGTGGGGGGGTTACTAGGATTTTCAGTATTTGTGAGTAGAAGAAAGGTTTTGATGTTGTGGTTCTGGACAGAAGCCTGTGCACATGTGATTTTACTCTTTATTTCCAAGTTCCACTTGGTTTGTTAAGATAATTACTTAAAAATATAAGTTATGAGAATTCATGTAATATTATTACATCATTATCTTCCTTAGTATGTCACAAAGATATTGATGTGTAGCAATTCTCATAAAAGTATATTAAATTCTTTTAATATATTTTTAGAAGTTGTCATTGTCTTGTTTTCAACATTCTTGGTACTTTGCATTATATTAAATAAAAAATACGTGTAAGGATTATTTATGTATTTTTATATAATATTATGTATTTTTAGACAGTCTACTATCCACAGGAACCTTTATTACATATTTAGAAAGTTCCCGTGTATGTTGTAGCCTGTTTACGCAGTACCTGAGCCGCCTGTCACTCTGTCAGCCCGTAGTCCCGCGGCTGAGTACTTGTCAGAGGCCCAGGGCTGCGTACACGACCTCGACAGGTTAACACGGCTGTATCTCAGCTGCGCGCGGGTGCTTTGGCTGCCGCAGCTGCGTGCGGGAATTGTGACAAAACACATTTCCACCCATAACTCCTAAAATATACACAACACCTCAATTCTGACTGAATTTTAGGTGTGAAACCTATACGTGACAATTTGTGTGAAATGTTTAATTGGCCAAAAAGCTCAATACTGGAGCCGTAGTATTTTGGTTCTTTTTTCCTTAATTATTTAAAAATATAAGGAGTTGGATTTCAAGGGTGGGGTCAGTGAGTGACCCTACCTAATATTGGCTGGAGCATTCATTTCTGTTATAATATTTATGGGTTTCCTGATCCTTCTTAGGTTAATTGTATTATTATTATTTTTATGTTATTTTTGTTGCTTTTGCAGCTTGCTCTGCAATAGTAGCAAGCTGACAATTACCATTCATTCCTACATTCTTTCTACCAGGTTAAAGCAGATCAACTCTCTTTGAACTGCGCTTACAACCACCATATCAGACTGGAAGGCCTCATAAATCCAGTTGGGATTGCCTATTCACTACCTCAAATGAAAATTCAAACCTAAAAGTCTACATAGCAGAGAATTTAGAGGAAGGTTCCATCCAGCCCCAGAACTTCAAGCTCTGGAGAAACCTTTCTTTCCTTTCAAGAAGAAAGATAGTGGTTTTCAATCATGTGTAGATTTTTGCAAACCTGATGCTGTTATGAATTAGAAACTTCACTCAGTTCCTCCCATGAATTTCACTTACTGTCTTTTTAGGTTCTAAAATCCTCTCCAAAAGTAATCTTGGGATGCTCACCTCTGAAGCATCACAGGATTTTTGATTTACTAACTGATATTTTTTCCTTAAAATTATTTCCATGGCTTCCAAAGATCTCACCAGAACACAAGGTTATTAAATGGAAATTTTTCTTGTTTCAACTCACTTACAGTCCTTGGAATTCATTCATTGAATTCACCCAGCCTCCTGTCACATTGGGACAACATGTTTTCAGATGGGGGAACACTTACTCTGAACAGAATCCTGATGAATTTGGAACT
The DNA here is from genome assembly GCA_025617555.3 of Puccinia polysora. NCBI lineage: Eukaryota > Fungi > Basidiomycota > Pucciniomycetes > Pucciniales > Pucciniaceae > Puccinia > Puccinia polysora. The sequence continues at coordinate 43,794,071 of CM062616.1, read as the reverse complement.
TCTGAACTTTTCAACCTCTCTTTAAAAATTCTTGAAGCAAAACTGAGTGAACTGACCTAAAATCAATAAGCTCACCATCACTTCCTAATCACTCATCTTCCATCAAAATAAAATCCATAAAAATCTTCCATCATCATAAAAAACTCAACTTCTTTCAATCAGTCACTTCCAAAATCAAATAAAAAACAAAACAAAAGAAAATGCAAATAAGAAATAAAATATTTTCCTTCCTATCCTCCACATTCCAAATAGTCCTTCCCATCCTACATATCATATCAAAAAAATACTTCCAAATCAAAATATCCTTCAGTCCACCTATATATTCCTTTGCCATCCCTTATCTTCCTTCTTCAAATCATCAATCCTCAAATTAATCAACATCACATCATAATTATAATCAATAATCTGTCCCAAACATTCCTGGAAATCCTATAACTTTGCTTCTGGATATTCATCACCATCAACTCTTCAAACCAGTCTTCAACACATCAGACTCCTCCAACAAAACTCAGCCCAACCTATTCAACCTCCTTCTCAAACACTTCCAACTTCTTCATTCTTCTTCCAGATCCATCTATTTCCATTTTCCCTTACCTTCCACAACAAACTTGTTCACCTCGATAAATCCCTCTCCTATTTTTTCTTGCTTCCTTCCCTACTCCCTTTCCTTCATGCTCTGAATTTTCCCCACATTCCTCCAAGTCCTTGTCCCTCCTCCAAGCTCTCCACTAGCACTCTCATCATTTTCATAGTCCAAGGAAGGATCCCTTTCAATCCCTCTTCAACAAATTTCAACCTTTCCAGTTCAACCTCAAACACCAAACTTCAAACTTCAAGCTTCATTCTTCAAAATTAAAAATTCCTACTTCAAATCTCCAAATTCAACTTCTTCAAATCCCATCCTTGTCTCCAACTTCAAGCTGCAAAACCTGTGAAATTCTTCAACTGCTTCAAGCTATTCAACCTTGCTTCCAAGCCTCCCAGCTTCCAATCAGCAAGTACAAAAGAACTCAATCTTCACCTCCAGCACATCCCTTTCTGGGAATCAGGAGATGCCCCTTCCCTTTCAGGGGGTACTTGTTGAAAGGAAATCACTGATCACCTCCCCTTTAATGCAGCCTGACACACTCAACCACCTTGCGCGCTTCCACCTGTTACAACTGTGTCACAGACAGCTGCCACATCACCATCCGCTTCCTCCATCCACTCCCGTTCCATCCCTCATCGATCATCCTCCTTCCTTTGTCTCCTCATCTTGACCTGCTTCAACCTCCGCTTGCAATCACCTCCAACGCTTCCCTTCCTCACCACCATCACTTCCATCATCCACTTCCCTCAACTCGACCTGCTCTCTCCCACTCTCTCCCTCAACTTGACTCACCTCCAACAATCGCTTCCATCATCCACTTCCCTCAACTCAACCTGCTCTCTCCCACTCTCTCCCTCAACTCAACCTTAACCTCACCTACGTACTACGTCAACTTCTCCGTTCCAATCATCTCAACCTCAAACCTTCTGGCTGCCCATACATCTCAACCTTAAACCTTCCGGCTGCCCATAACATTCTATTTCCTTTCATTGTTGTTCAAATGTGAGGTTGTCCGCAAACTGCCATCTGAATCTATCAACCACTTATGCCGCTCTTTCTTTAAAATCATAATTAGACCCAGTCTCTGTCTCCTCCATTTCCTCCTCATCTTCCGTCATATCTCTCAGTTCTTTTTTGTTCCTAGCGTCACCTTCTCCTCTCAGCTAGCATCAAGTGAGAATTCCTCCTCATATTTGTCATTCTTTTATCATCTCTTCTTTTGTCTATCATTCTTTCCTCTCATCTGATCAACTCTCTTGTTCTAGTCTGTTGGTTCAGGAAATTCAATTTATTCAGCTCTTCAGTACTGTCATGACCATAGTTCTGAAACTCCTTCAAATAAACCAATCCATTCTATTCATATTCTTCAACCTCATATAAAAACCAACTTCACTTACTCCTGTACCTTCCACTGGATAGTACTCCTGCATACATTTGAGTCTCAATCTTCTTCCACAAATTTCATCATCTCCCTGTATGGTAGATGCTCTCTGTATCCATGTACAACTTACCACTGTACCATGTGATTCAGTTAATCTTTCTAGGCTCTCTACTCCTCTCTCTATGGCTTGGTACATCCTGTATTTCTCCTCAACCCAATTGGTATATGAGTTAGTACATATTACACTTATTATATACATAGTACATACTTTCCAATTTCTATTCAGCCCATAACCCAAGGGCTCCATATCAGTACATGTAAAACCCTCCTGCACAGGTCCATCAACCAATCAGTCAACTAAAGCCTTCAGATAAATGAGCCAACATGTAATACCATGGGAAATTCAACATGCAACACAAGCCACTCATCCCTCAAGGCCTCCTTCTCAGTTCTCACATATACTGGACACTCCTTCCATTGTGAACCAATTCCCCATGCGGAATTGTGAGAATTTGGATTGGCAACCAAGACCTAGATGAATTTTAAGAAAGAGATGACAACTGTAAGAATGAGAATGAACTATTAGTTATCTTATTGAATTACTCTCTTCCCTCTTGCTCTACCTTCTCCTCTTACCTGTTCTTCATTGTCTCACTCGTGACTCTTTCTTTCCTTCATTGTTGTCTCTGTTATGATTCCCCATTGTCTCCGTGCTTTGTCTGTTTAATACCCCAAACAATCCAGGGAACCCTACGTGACTCTCAATCTCTGGTACAGACAACACCTACAATCTATACATCACCTGAACTTCTTGATCATCTCACTGCTTGTCTTCCTGTTCATCTTGCTGTTTGTCTTCCTGGCTCTCTTGGTTCTCAACTTGTCATTGACTTGATCACCTATCATCCAAAGAAATGTAGGTATCTCTATTGATTCAAATCTACATCAAGACTCACTCAAGATCTTGATTTATCTCCAAAGTTCACTCATTGATACCGGTTGGATCAGTCAGAAACGTCCCAAGTTCACAGGCCAGAGTCCCTTGAATATTGAATCTCACACTTCATCTCTTTGCTCTTCAGTGGATCTTCTTTCTTACCTTCTATCTCTTCAATGTTCAGATGTTACTACATTTGTCCTGCTAAGTCTATCAATAGGCCATAAACTCACCTGCAGACTTGTTCTCCAAGTTAATAATGTTTCCTTATCTTCCTTCTTCTACTAATCTATCAGCTTCCTTGTTTTTCTCTACTCTTACATTTATCTTCTATTTCATGCAAGTCAGCCTGGTCTAGGTTTCTCAGATCTCTTTAACTTTTACATGAACAGCCATACATGAGATGACAGGAAAGAAGTGACCAACAGAGAACAAGCTGTCTGAGACAAGCAAGTCTTATTTGAAGGAATTAAGAGCAAGAGACTTGGAGAAGCAGCCAGGGTAGGAGTTGCAGTGCCAGTTCAGAATAACTGATTAAGGAGTGAGGAACTGAGAGTTGAATAGTAAGCTCCTGCACTGTTTGACAAGTTTCCAGGTAAGGTTCTTACCATGATCTGACTGGATGCTTTTTGTGATGGGTTGAATGATTGGATGATGATAGATGTTGAATGTAGGACTGAAGAGTTGATTGGACTTGTACAGTGGATTGGATAAATGGGCTAGATTTATTGATTGATATTGATTGATTGATTGGGTTGAGAGATATTGGAACAATTGATTGATGAAATTTGGTTGGTCATTCCAATAAGAGATGAAGGTTGAATTGAATAGCAATCATCCTCATGGGCTCAAGAGGTTCATTCATTTGTTGGAGACATGATGATTGCAAGAGCGGGAATGACACCCGTAAGTGTGGAAATAGTGCGCAGGCATGAAAGTGAGCGTTGCATGCAAGTGCGCTTTACAAAGAAGACAGTAAGTAATGTAGATTGATTAACAATGAGATTGAATAGGAATCAAAGGAGTAACAAAGAGATTGGACAGAATTCAAAGGTATGAGAAGGATGAAAACAATGTGTTGAAACTTCTTCCGCGTCTTCCCTCCTTGCATCAACTGGATGTCACAGATGTGACATCCTTGCTTTCTTCTGCCTTTTTTCTCTTTGACCACCTTCTCAACCTCCATCCGTTTTCAGTTTTCCTCTTTCTCTTCTCTCACAAAATTCTTCTTCTTCCTTTCTCACTCGCCTTCCCCCTCTCCTTTCATCCTTTCTCATCTCATCTCTCCTTATCAATACCTCACCCAATATCCTCAAACTCCTAATCAATCAACTCAAACTCCTCCTTCAGTCGTGACTTGACTCAATCTTATTTTGCTCCTCTCTCAAACTCATCAACCCAATCTCAACTTGTCCTTGTCTCACGGTTATTTGGTATGAGCCTGAATGGCTGTCTCTCTCTCTCCTTTTCTTGTGTATTTCTCCTCATTCTGCTTATCAAGACATTGATCCGCCTTCATCTGATTCATGTAGAGGAGTTAACCTGCAACAACTTTCTCATTGGCGTCTTTACACTTATCCATCTTATTTTTTTATTTCTGGAACTTATTCTGTTTGACCTCTTTGGTCTCTTGTGGTGCAACGCTCTCCTTTGATTTTCTTTCTTCTTTTTTTGTTTTTTCTTGTCTTAACTGTTCCTTTCCATTTTCTTAGTCTTGTATCTTTTTTGGCAATATCAAATTATCTCAAAATAATTCAACACGATTAACAGTTGAAAGCGCTGCTAACCTCTTCAACACTCAACCTCAAGTTCCAACACCATCATGAGCCAAGACAAAGACACTGCTCTCAATCCAAATGATCCCCTTCTTCATGTTGAGGTTAAACCTGCTAACATGATGTATCACCACAGTATGGAGGCTGTGCAGTTGAACCTAGACCAGTAATACCAAACAACCCTGGCAGCCACAAGCTTCTGTAGCCTAGTTGGTAAAGGCAGAACTCTAGTATGTGTCTCAGTCTATCTGAGGTTGTGGGTTCAACTCCCACCAGACACATCTTCATTTTCACAGTCTCAACAGGTTATGAGCCCAGAGGTTACCTGAGCGTATACTTGCTTACATAAGAGACTGGAATAAGATGTGAATGCTTCCTGTAAGACCATAATCCCCTGTAAGCCTACCCCATGATCACGGGTTCAATCCCCGCACTGATCACTCTTTCACCTGGGTATTGCCGTACCCATTTCTACATCACGTAGCAAGGGGGGGTGTTGAGGTTAAACCTGCTAACATGATTTATCACCACAGTACGGAGGCTGTGCAGTTGAACCTAGACCAGTAATACCAAACAACCCTGGCAGCCACAAGCGTCTGTAGCCTAGTTGGTAAAGGCAGCACTCTAGTATGTGTCTCAGTCTATCTGAGGTCGTGGGTTTGACTACCACCAGACACATCTTCATTTTCACAGTCTCAACACTTCAAACCATTCTGAAAACCGCGATAGAAGCCATTCCAACTCTAACCATGGACAACTTCTCCTTGTGGCAGAATAGAGTGGAAAACATGCTTGATATTCAAGCGACTTGTTCGTCCCTACTCTCAGAGGAAACTTGTCTCTCCTTCAAGGATGAAATTTATATTTGATCCATTCTTATTTCCAAACTGGACCCCAACGCTCACGCCAACATCATCAACTTTGAAAACAAAAAGGATGCCAAACTTATTTGGAAAGCCATCATCAAATTCTTTGCATCCTCCAAATACTCCAATTGAGCTTGAGTATTTGACAATCTTCAAAAGCTTCCCTTCAACATCAACGACATTCCTTCCTTTATAACCTCTGCTAAAATCAGCATTTGTCGTCTTTATGAAGTCAGAATAAATCTCCCTCAAGACATACTGGCCTATATGCTTCTTCATAAGCTTCCCCCGAGTCTCAAAGTCGTCAAGGAACAAATCACCCATTCCTCCTCCATCAACTCTGACCTTGTTCTTGATCACCTTCAAATATCCGCCAACAAACGCAGAAATAAGGAAGAAGGAAAGATCCAACTAACCGCACTTTGTACTGACCAAGAACCTCTTCCCCGATGCTCAGGTGGAAAACACAATAATCTTGCTCCCCATTCTACTGCCAATTGCTGGGCTCTTCATCCCAAACTCAGAGAGGCTTATCTTAAGAAAAAGAACAAAGACAAATCTTCTCTCTCCGTCAGTTGTCTTCTATCTAAAAACTCTTCCCCTCTCACAAGTCACATTGTGTTCAACTCCCAATGCTCCTCCCACATGGTCTCTGATCCTGACTTATTCGTGGCTATCTCAAACAAAGAAATCAGACAAGTGAAGACTGGATCAAACTTGGAATCTCTTCCCATTGAAGGAATCGGATCCATCAAAATTGAGGGAAACTGCGGTCCTGTGCTTATCAATAATGTCTTCTATGTTCCTGACCTTTCCACTAATCTTCTGTCTGTCAGATGCTTGATTCTTGAGGGATTTCTTATCACATTTGAAAAGAATTGATTCTCTGTCTCAAAATACAATCAAACTGTCTTCTTGGGTTGTTACCAAAACAATATTCCTATTCTCTTGCTTAATGACAAACCCACATTTCCTTCTTGTCTATTCACCCAATCCGAGCTGATCCACAAGGCTCTTGGTCACGCAATCTATAGCCAAATAAGAAATAAATTGAATATTTCCATTAAATCAGATGTTGAGTGTAAGAGCTGCGCTCTTGGAAAGATTACCCAAGGATCCTTCAAGAGTGAACACACCCAAGCTGACAAACCTTTTCAAGAGCTCCACCTAGATATCATGGGCCCGATTCATCCCCCTTCTTACAATGGACATTGATACATCCTGACAGTTGTTGACAGCTCCACCAGGTATTGCTATTCCATTCCCGTCAAATCCAAAGATCTGGTTTCTCTTATTATTCAAAATGCCATTGAAATCAAAAAGAAACGCTTTGGGTACTACCCTTCCGTCCTTCACTCTGATAGAGGCATGGAGTTTGTTAATAAAAAAATGAAAGATTTTTTCAAGAAGAACTTCATCAGAGCCAGATATTCAGATCCCTACACCCCTGAGCAAAATGGACTCGCCAAAAGATTTAACAGAACTATCATGGAATGCCTTTGGACGGTCCTTATTGACTCCGGATTAAAGAATCAACTATGGGATGAAGTTCTCAAGGCCTGTGTTCTCACAATAAACCAATTTCCCTCTCATAAAAGTAAGAAAAGCCCTTTCAAACTCTTCAAACATAGATCTATCCCACTCACATTCTTTCACCCCATAGGCTCTGAAGCAGTCATCCTGTAATCAACGCATCATCAACATTCCAAATTAGATCCAAAAGGAATCTCTTCCACTGTCATTGGATACAACAACAAACTTCTCTCCTATAAAATACTCTCCGACACCGGAAAAGTCATTTTCTTCCAAACATATCAAGGTGATAGGATTTAAGAATTTCACTGACAGAAATTCCATTGCTCCACTGGACTGGGACAATTCTTTCTCTCCTCTCATTACCAACAATCACATAGATACTATAGATTCAATTCTCCAATCCCCTCTTGAGGCATCTATAGAACATCCTCCCTCTGTCAATTCTGATGAAGATACATCTATCACTTATCAATTTGTTTCCTTCAATCTTCAAGATGGCAAATCCATTTTGGAATCCAACAATGAACCCAATCTTTCCGCTCCATCTCCAACTCCCAGATATCAACTTTGAGAACAATCCAAAAAAATCAAACCCTTGAAATACTCTTACCATAAACAAAAATTCAATGATTATTCAGATGCCATCAACAAAGAATTCCAATCAATAGAAGAAAAAGATGTGTGGGAGGACTACCATGGCACTCCTCAAAGTTTCCTGGATACAACTCTCATTCTAAAAACTAAACCAAAAACTGCCTCCTCCAAGGAAAAAAAGAAGGCAAGAATTTGTATCCGGGGATTCCAACAAATTCCTGGAATCGACTTCTTTGATACTTTTGCCCCCATGGGGAAATTCCCTTCTCTCCTTGCTCTTCTTGCTCTCAGCATTGACAAACAACTTCCCCTAAGACAGTTTGATCTCAAAGCTGCCTTTCTTTATGCCCCTCTGCAAGAGGAAATCTTCATCAAAACTCCCAAGTATTCCAAACGTACCTATCCCTTTCTCAAGCTAAAAAAATCTCTTTACGGTCTCAAACAGGCTCCAGCCAACTGGTAAAACACACTAACCGAGTGGCTCAACAGTATTCACTTTTTTGTTTCTGACTCTGACCCCTGTCTCTTCATACATCAAGACAGGCACACCTTCCTTTTCTTTCATGTTGATGATCTTATAGTAGCTGGAAAAATTGATGATTTTGAAAAACTGTTTCTGTCCAGGTTCCCCAAGTCTTCTGCTCATGATCCCAATCTTCTCCTGGGAATGGAATTCAAGGTCAATGACAATCACATCACTCTAAATCAAAGAAAACTGATCAAGAAAGGTTTGTAACTCCTGAACCTGAATAACTGCAGACCTGTCTCTACTCCTCTCTCCCCAAACGTACAACTCTCAGCTGCCAGAAAAGAAGAAAAAGTAGAATTTAACCGTCTCAACGTCAATTATCAAACATTCATTGGCATCCTCAACTTTCTGGAGTGCAGGAACAGACCCGAAATCTCTCCTGCTGTCTTGATCCTCTCCCAATTCAACAACAACCCCAGCATGAATCACTGGAAGGAGGTGATTCATGTTTTCAAGTATTTAGCTGGCTCCATTAAATTTTCATTAAAGATTGCTCCACATCAAGACAATGATGTAAACATTCAATATTACAGCAATTCAACCTGGGGGGACAATCATGAATCTAGGAAATCTAGAAGTAGATATCTTTGTTTTTGGAAAAACTGTCTCCTATCCTGGTGCAGTGCAAGTCAAAAGAACATCGCACTCTCCTCAACGGAAGCCAAAAGGTGTGCGCTTTTGGACGCTTGTCAAGAAAATTTGTGGACATCTCATCTAATCAAGGAACTCTGGGACATCAATCTCGAACCAACAAATTTCAAAATTGACAATAAAGGACTTCTTGATAAAGTCAAACACTTCGGACACAATTCAAAGACCAAACATCTTGACATTAAAGCAAAAAACTTAGAGAACTTTTCAATGAAAGTATGATCTCAATCACCCTTGTCAAATCCAAAGACATGCATGCCAATTTTCTTACCAAGGCCTGTAACTGGTCATCACTCAATCTATTTCTTCAATCCTTTCTTCAACCTCCTCATACCAAATAATGGGGGGTGTTGAAACTTCTTCCGCGTCTTCCCTCCTCGCATCAACTAGATGTCACAGATGTGACATCCTTGCTTTCTTCCGCCTTTTTTCTCTTTGACCACCTTCTCAACCTCCATCCGTTTTCAGTCGTCCTCTGTCTCTTCTCTCACAAAATTCTTCTTCTTCCTTTCTCACTTGCCTTCCCCCTCTCCTTTCATCCTTTCTCATCTCATCTCTCCTTATCAATACCTCACCCAATATCTTCAAACTCCTAATCAATTGACTTGAACTCCTCCTTCAGTCGTGACTTGACTCAATCTTATTTCCCTCCTCTCTCAAACTCATCAACCCAATTTCAACTTGTCCTTGTCTCACGGTTATTTGGTATGAGCCCAAATGGCTGTCTCTCTCTTTCCTTTGTTTGTGTATTTCTCCTCATGCTGCTTATCAAGACATTGATCCGCCTTCATCTGATTCATGTAGAGGAGGTAACCTGCGACAACATTCTCATTGGCGTCTTTACACTTATCCATCTTATTTTTTTATTTCTGGAACTTATTCTGTTTGACCTCTTTGGTCTCCTGTGGTGCGACGCTCTCCTTTGATTTTCTTTCTTCTTTTTTTGTTTTTTCTTGTCTTAACTGTTCCTTTCAATTTTCTTAGTCTTGGCTCTTTTTTGGCAATATCAAATTATCTCAAAATAATTCAAAAGAATGAAATACGAGAATACAGATCTGAGAGAGTGAGAGAGAGAGGTTCAGAACTTTAACACGCCCCCACAACTTGGAGATCAGTGAAAAAGAGAGCTGAAGGCATTTACAAGCCTAGTGACTGATGTTTTGTTGGCTGCCTTTGTGAGTGCGCCCGCCATCATTGATTCAGACATGATCAAATTGACTTCAATCAGGTTATGTTGAAAGTTGTCCCAAAGGCTTTTGTTTTTGATGTCAATATTTTTTGCTTTTGAGTTGGAACCAAATTTCTTAATCTTATTGTCAAGTCCCTTACTTTCTATCAGGTGAAGCGGACACTTGAACAAGCTTCAACAAATATCCTTGATGAGTTGTTGTAACCAACAAGATTCAAAATGGCAGCTAGACAGTGCAACACATTTGGATTCAGTCAAGGAGTGTGTTATGGATTTTTGACGCCTGATGCTCCAATACAGTGGACTGCCCTTGAAGGAGCAGATAAAGCAACTCTGAGAGACTCTTGATTCTGGAGTGTCTTCCCATGTGGCATTGCTGAAGCATACTAGTGGATCAGATATAGATTGCGGTCCCAGCTTTAAGGTCATATCCTTAGTGTTGCTCAGATACCTCCGGACACGTAAAACTTCTTTCAAATGGCTGATACCTGCTTCTTCACAGTGTCTCGCCAGGCTAGAAACAGCAAAGCTGATATTGGACCTGGCGAGTCCAGCAATGAAATTAAGCCGTCCAATGGGGAAGCAATAGTTGACGTTCAGGGCAAGGAACTGATTTCAATCTTCTAATCCAGCCTTACCAAGATGAAGGCCAGGGGTGAGAGGAGTTAATACCGACCAAATTTGTTGAAGGTTGAGTTCTGCAACCCCTTTTTCAATGTGAAGCAGGATTGACAGATGAATAAATCCATCTTTCTTTCTATCTTCATCCCAAGGAGGGTGTTTTGCTTGTGCGCGGAGGAGTGTTTGAATTTGTTGAGAAATTTCTCTTTGAATTGATCAACGTTTCCGGCGACTAGAAGATTGTCAACATGAAAAAATATTACACTTATTTTGTCTTCACCAATGTAAAGAAATGAGTCTCATGCAGACTCTTGGAAACCCTGGGCTTTGATCCATTTTCTTAGAATTTGGTACCAGTTCCTTGGTGCTTTTTTCAACCTGTACAGTGATCTCTTGAGCCGCAAGTATTTGGAAGATTGACCACAACCAAGAGGGTTTTTGATGAATACCTTTTTTTTGAGTTTGGATTGTAGAAAATCCCCCTTCACATTGAGTTGAAGCATGTCAAGGTTTCTATCAGCTACATAAGTCAGTACTGCTCTCAAAGAAGCTACCTTCCCAGTGGGTGCGTAGGTCTCCAAATATTCCAGCCCATACCGCTGATTAAACCCTTGCATGCACAATCTAGTTTTGGGAATTGGCGCTTCACCATGAGCATTTTGCTTAATCTTGAAGATGGGAATGGTGTTGAGAGGATTAGTGACAACTTTTTCATTGACTTCCTCCCAGAAGTCCTGGTCCTCAATTGTTTTGAACTCCCTTAGTGCCAACTCTTTCCAACCTAGAATGGTCATAGCTTTGGCAAGTGACAAAGGAATTGTCTTGGAGATGAACCGTAGAAATCCTGTTTGGTCAAATTATTGCAATTTCTCAGATTCCGCCTAAAATTTTCTTCAACTGCCAAGTCCAAGTCAGATAGATTGTTAAAATAATTGTTGTCTGACTAAACCTTGATAGCAGAAGTAGGTGAGTTTGTAGAAAGATTGACTTCAGTTGGAGGATCAAGTGGAGAAAAACAGGGGGTGTGGTCTACATTCAAAGAGAAAATCTGTTGATTACTGATGGAGTCATCTACACTGAGGATTGGCGTCAATTCTTGATTGTTGAACTTGACATTCTTAGTTTCAATAATCTTGACAGTCAAAGGAAGAATCTTATAAGAGAGTAATGACGGATTGAATACCAGGAGCACTCTGGAGGCCTCTTTTTGCTAAGTTTGGAATTGATGTTGGCATTGTTCATCCTATAGGTCAGGATTGTACCAATGGGTTTGACATAATTATCTGCCAGTTGGTTTTGATGCATTTTCTTCCAGGGAGAATCCTCTCCTTTCAGTTTTGGTATTTGGTCTAACATGAGGCAGCAGCCTTTGAGAACCTTGTGCCAGCATGATTTAGGAATGCTTGAGTCCAACAAGGTTGCTTGAACAGCTCCAATTATGGTTCTATTTGCCCTTTCCACACGACTGTTGTGTTGAGAATGATAAGGCTCACTGATGATTGGGTTGATGTGGTGATTCTTGTAGTAGTCTTGGAGCTTCTAATTCACAAATTTGCAACCCCTGTCAGAGCAAACGTACCTGGGGTATTGACCCAATTTCCGGTGTTGATTTTTGATCACAAAGATAAGAATATCCGCCGTATTTCTTTTGGATCTGAGAGGAAAACCGGCAATATACCAAGAGTGTGAGTCTATGAGAGTGAGAAAGTATTGGTATCCGCCTTTTGAAATGGGTTTGATAGGTCCAATGAGATCCAGATGGATCTTTTCAAAGAAACTTTGAGCATTCTCCTGTTGACGTTTGAACGGCACACGGGTTATTTTGGCTTTATTGCAACTGAGGCATTTGAACAAATTTCTCTGTGATTCAGAGAGCTTCATGTTGAGGAAATTTTCCATTCTTGATAGACTGGCATTGCCTAGAGATTGATGAATTGCAGATAGTTCCGCACAGGAGTAAAAGGATTTTCTTGTCTTATTGGCCATGGCAATTACAAACAACTTGTTGATGATAGAACCAGATAGTAATGGTACACCTTTGGTGGTGAGTTTGAAGGTGTGGGGAAGATTGCCTCTGTCAACCTGGGGGTTAGCTCCTTGACTCATAAGCGTGCCTAAAAATATCAGATTGACCATTGACTCAGGTACCCAGGCGGCATTATATAAGATCAGATTGGCGGCTTTGGTGGCCAGAGCTGCACTGCCACTTCCCTTGATTGCAATAGCCGCATCTTTTTTTCCAGTTTGTATTTGTCCATTGCTCTTCTCAAAGGTAGTGAAGGAATCATTATTGAATATCATATGGATAGAGCAGTTTGAGTCTAGTATAAAACGTTGTTGATTGACAGGTTCAGTTAACACGTTTGAGCTGAGTCCGCAGGAGAAGCTGTATAAATGCGCTTTGTCTTTGGCTTTTGGCTTGACTTTCTTTGATCCTCAATTCTAAAAATTTGCGGTTTTGAGCTTGGGAAATTCAAACCAACACAAAATAGCTGGATTCGACGTCACTTCTGGGTTGTTCTTGCCATTTTCACATTGAGGTCCTCTGTATAGAGCAACATTCACAGGCTCGACTTGTTCTACTTCTGCAATTGATTTGTTTTTGTGTTGTATCAGATGGTTGAGAACAACATTGACTTTCATATCTGTAGTGGAGTGCATGATTTGGGACTTCATGTGTTGCATTTAAGAGGGAAACTTGAATAAAACAAGGTAGGAAATGATATCTGAGGGAGGTTCAATGCTGAATTTGGTCATTTTCTTGAGATAAATCTTTACCGTTGTTGGAAATGTTTCAATATTACTTTCCATTGAGAGATGCAAGAAGCCGTTGAAAACAAAAGCCCTATTTGCAGATTGGGATGACGCAAAATGTTCTTGGGTTGAGATCCAAATTGGCTTAGCATTATCTTTGTTGGTGTTGTCAATAATATTGTTGTAGGAATTTGCATCAAGCTTGGCAAGGATGTGAGCTAAAAATTCTTGATTTGTATCCTCATCAAGACAGTTTGAGTCATTCCCATTCATAATATTGAATATGCCTTTTAGTTTGAAAATTTTTTCAAATTTCTTCCTCCACATGCTGTAATTATCAGCAGTTAGCAGAGGAGTAGATTCAATGAGTGATTTGATTGATAGGGATTTGTAAATGGTGTAGTCCTCCCCTGGTCCTGGTGTTGATGAGGTCCCCGGTCAATCCAATGTCTTGATTGGAGCAGGCTTTTAACCGTGTGAGAATTCGGATTGGCAACCAAGACCAAGCTGAATTTCAGAAAGAGAGACCAGTTTAAGAATGAGAATGAACAGCCATACATGAGATGACAGGAAAGAAGTGACCAACAGAGAACAAGCTGGCTGAGACAAGCAAGTCTTATATGAAGGAATTAAGAGGGAGAGACTTGGAGAAGCAGCCAGGGTAGGAGTTGCAGTTCCAGTTCAGAATAACTGATTAAGGAGTGAGGAACTGAGAGTTGAATAGTAAGCTCCTGCACTGATTGACAAGTTGCCAGGTAAGGTTCTTACCATGATCTGACTGGATGCTTGTTTTGATGGGTTGAAGGATTGGATGATGATAGATGTTGAATGTAGGACTGAAGAGTTGATTGGACTTTTACAGTGGATTGGATTGATTGTCTAGATTGATTTATTGATATTGATTGATTGATATTGATTGATTGATTGGTTTGAGAGATATTGGTACAATTGATTGATCAAAGTTGGTTGGTTGTTCCGATAAGAGATGAAGGTTGAATTGAACAGCAATTGTCTTCATGGGCTTGAGGGGTTCATTCATTTTTTGGAGACTTGATAATTGCAAGAGCGGGAGTGACACCCATAAGTGCGGACATAGTGCGCGGGCATGAAAGTGAGAGTTTCACGCAAGTGCACTTTACAAAGAAGACAGTAAGTAATGGAGATTAAGGAAGAAAGAGATTGAATATAAATCAAAGGAGTAACAAAGAGATTGGAAAGAATTCAAAGGTATGAGAAGGATGAAAACAATGAAATACAAGAATGCAGATCTGAGAGAGTGAGAGAGAGAGGTTCAGAACTTTAACAGGAATTAGTATTCTACTTCTTACAGGTTAGTTCCTCTGCCAGTGGGTGTCATCTCAGCACAAGACATCCTTCACCCATCCTGCTTAACTCATATCACCTTGTCCCTTCCTGGTGTTACTCTTATAGGATTCAAAAACTTCCTCCTGGACTTCTTCATTCCATCCTCCCATCTTCTCATTGATTGTACTCCTCCTCCCTTCTAATTCATTGCAATTCAAGTAAATCATCCTTGATTTATATGAGTAGTAGTGCCTGTGCCTTCAGAACCTTGTATGCCAGGGGCAGTGGTGACATATTGATACCTATAGTATGAGGGGTATTCAAATCTGTTGAATTATCCCAAAAAAAATTCATTGAGTAACTTGTTGAGAATAATGAAATCAAAAATTGATTTCTTTGAACAAAAATTATTATTTGAAATAGAATATAAATGTCTTTTAAAAAAAATAAAAAGATACAACAGAATTTCAAGTGAAACTATTTAATGAAAGGAATTCAAATATTGTTATAAATTGCAAAAAAACTCAATCAAGTGCATGAATGATCAAATAAATATTAAATTTTATTTTTTTCAAGAATCCCTTTGTTAAATTTTATTTTTTTATTTTTTTAATTGATGTAAATTTTGTTGAAATATTTCAAAATGTTTGAGTTATCCATTTGAAATAGATATATCTATTTTCCTATTATTACTTTTTATGCTTGGTACAAATTTACTTAAGTTCCATCACAAATACTGAATTTTTTTGAAAGGACCATCTTTTATATATTTTTTATAATTGATATTTTTGTTTTGATATTTCAAAATATTTCAATTCTCAGCATTAAATTGGTATATTTAGCATTTTTTTATGGTTCTTTATGTTTGTCACAAAGTTATTTATCTAAATCCCACTTTTTGGAAGGAACTTGATTTTTTATCATTTTTCTTATTTTTCTTACATTGGATCAAGTTTTTCTTCCAAATCTGCGGTCCACTTTTAATTCCTTGAAAAAAATTGATATTCATAGAATTTTTAAATTTTAAATTCAATCAAATGGTGTCCATATTTGAATTCATCAAAAACTTTAACCCCAGGGAGAGGCCTTAGTTTAGATCACCAGGGCCTCAATTGATGTTTAAAGGCCTTTGGGGGCCCAGAATGCCATATAATGGCATGTTCTCCCTGTTGAGATTCTTTGAGGTAATCTGCTGAACCAATATGAGTATCTCATTTATTTCTCTTCATTTTTTCTATTTAATTTTGATCACCTATGCGCGTGTTCCCATAAGACTGACCTGATGGCTGTTGTAGTGTGCTACGCGCACTGTGAGTGTAAATACTCCAGATGTGGTGACCACTTGTCACTCTAACTCATGAGCCTGATCAAGATATACCACTGCCCTGTTCATCACCCAAACAATCAGGTGATCTGGCAGTCATGGGTCTTGGATCAGGTAAGTCGTCCAGTCATCTCTAGTTCAATCTACATCTTTATTTTCTTTTGTCTTCTGAACTTTTTAAAAAATTCATTTTCTCAGGAGTGATCCCTCAAATGTGGTTTTAGGTTGATTGATCTTTTCATACACAGTCTCTTTTCTTGTTCTTTTCAGGTGAATCTAACTTTTTATTCTTTTCCTAGCTCAATATCTCATTCTGAAATAAAAGATATTATCAGCTTTTCAATCTCAACAAATCCACCCCAGGTACACATTAAAACCTTAAAATAGCTGCACCCCTTCTTTGGGTGTGATATCATGGCAATTAGTGTGATTATAGTAACAAAATTAATTCAACAAAGCCAATGATGCCTTTGGTCATAATTGATGTGGTTTTAGTAATTTTTTTTGGAACGGTTTTATCCTGGGCCTATTTTTGATGCACACAATCAATATATTTTTCAGTAGCTTATACCTGTCTTGGTCAATGAATCCCCTCCTGTCATATGCTCTCCATTTCTTTTTCCCTCAAGCACCTGCAAATGGATTCCTGCAGTTACAGGCACTCCTTGCACATCAGCATCCCTTGTGAAAGTCCAAAATAAAACATAATTTTCTTTGGTATTGCAATATGGGGGCTATCTTAAACATTATGTTAAAAAGGAATGGTATTTCAAATGAGATTATTCTAGGAGATTTAATTTTTGAACACCTTTTTCTGTGATTCTGTTGTGAAAATTCTTCATTTTAAATCAAAATTCTTTCATGATGTATCCTTTTTTTTATTTGAAGGATGCTGGTTTCTAGAGGTTTTGGAATAATTTGGATGCTAAGTTTTGAAATTAGATTGATTCAAGAAAGCAAGAAAACAGAGCAGGAAAACAGAGAATCATTCTCCATTTTCATTTTAATTCTAATTTTTTTTTGGAGAATGAAGTGTTTTTTAATTAATGGTAACTACTCCAATATGTATATAGTTTACAAGGAGAGGAAGAGTACCATTTTTGAGAATCTATATCCAAACTTTTTTCCATGTTTTTTTCTATAGAATTTGTGCTGGCCTTTGAATATATCTTTTATCTTCAAAATAGAAAATAGCAGAAAATTTCAAAATAATTTACCTTCTTTCCAGTTGGAAGATTTCAAAATATTTCAAAAATAGACCAGATTGGAGAATAAAAAAATGGTATCTGAGAAATTAAAGCAGGATTCAAAATTGATGAAAAATAAATTTGTTAAATAAAATTCAAATTAAGTAGAAAAAACTGTTTGTGGTAACTATACAAGGCTATTTCTAGGTTGATATGAATAGTAAGAAGTGAAAAAGAAGGTTTTCAGTGATTTAAATTGAGTTTCTCTAATAACTTATTAATATGATTGGGTCAAAATTTATATATATCATTTGATCAGATTGTTTTTATTTCACCCACAAGATAATATGAAATTTATATTCAATATAGTTAGAAAATATCTTGATTATTTTTCTTGAAAGAACATCCTTTTACTGCTGAAAATTCTCAGGGCTTCTGAAGGAAACAAGAATGTATGAATTTTCTTTGATTATTAACAAATATACAACAATAAGAATCTGATTCATGAAAACCTCTTCTACTAACAACAATTTTAAGTTTTTCCTGGCAGTTAGACAAAGCCTTTTCTAGGATATAGAGTGACTGTTTTGCAATGAGGAATCAAGATGTGTGATTGGGTAATTTATGTGCCCAAATTATTCAGTATATTTTCTGGATTGATCCAGGGACAAAGGCATTTTTTTTAAATTTATTTATTAATTGAAATATTCCAACAAAGACCCAGGAGAAGAGGGATACATAAGAAGGTAGCCCTACCAGCTGAAGAGAAGGAATTCTGGAATTTAATATCATGGATTTGGTTAAATTTGTGTATTGTCTATCAAAACCATTTGTGCAGAAATTGAAGCTCAACTTGACATATGACAAGTGGGGGCTGGCAGGGTTCCCAAAACACTGGATGGTTTAGGGCCTATGTCCTAAATTGGCGCCCAACCAAGGTCTTCTGGGCACAGATCAAAGCTGGTTTCCACAAAAACTGATGTGTGTACATATTTAAGGTTTCATAATTATCACAAACATCTTTGTATGTATAAAAGTTTTGTGTGATGTATGAACATATGTAAGGTTGGTGTTTATTTCTTTTTAGATATTTTTCAATTACCTCTTGATATTCATATAATTCTTTTTTTTTAATATAAAACACATACAAGACCAACACATGTAACAGGGCCAGAAATCTATATAAAAAGGGAAAAAATGTAACAAGGACAAAAGTTCAACAGGGAAAAATGTTAGAATGACAACAATGTAATAGGGAAAACACACATAACAAGGAAAGTGAATGTAACAGAAGAAATTGAAAACACATGTAACACATGTAATGAAAACTAATTCCTTAATAGTTTCAAGCTTAGATAAACCTCCTTCCCTCCCACTTTGATTTGATGTACTTCCCCCTCAAACCAAAAAATAACACTCTTCTTTCACTTCCAAAAATCATCACATAGAAGAAGGTCCTTTTCCCCTTACTTTGTGGCTCCAAAATTTGCTACAGGCTTTTTAAAATATTAGGTAAAAGCAGTTATCCTACATATAGAAGACACTAGAATGGAAAAACCAATTCACTGAGGAGGAATCATAACAACTTGCTCATTGGTTACTCCTGGGTTTTTCTTTGCAATCCTTACATGTTGGCAAAGTAACAATGCAACATCAATTTGAAGATATGTGCAGGTACATGTTTGATATTCATCTTCCTGAAAATCAACAGGTTAATTTGAGTTATAATTTGATGAATTTCCTCAACAATTAACCCAAGGAAAAATTATTCTCAAATAATATTTCAAAATAAATGCAATTCATGGTTTTGCAACAAGAATCAAATATTCTGACGTTCCAAAAAATTTCACATTCCATCCACTCAGAAATGGATTCAGGAACTGTCAGAGTGTTTATTCAATTGGGAGAATTAACACTTTTCATCCTTCAGATTTA